>CAUDMG010003953.1:0-265000 GCA_958450375.1 Homarus gammarus
GGGTAGTCCCCATTACAGTTTCACGACGCCATAAGCTTGTTGAACAGGCTTTTTGTGCAATGTAAGAGAGTCTAGGACTATTTTATGTGTCCTGGTGGCCCAGAGGTAAAGTTCCCCCGGTCACAATCATAAGTTTGTGGTTTCGAATCCTGGCGGGGTGAGGTGTTGATTATATGTAGAATTCTGCGTGCTTTTTTGTGCTAATGAAATATATAAGGTTCCTCGTGTTTTGAAGCTGGATTTAGTAAAACGTTACTCTGATCACCTAAACGGCACGGGTAATCCCCATTAGAGGTTCACGGTGCCATAAGCTCGTTGAACAGGCTTTGTGTGAAATATAACAGAATAGTCTAGGACCGCTTTTAGTGTCCTGGTGGCCCAGAGGTAAAGTTCCCCGGTCACAATCATAAGATTGTGGGTTCAAATCCTGGCGGGGTGAGGTGTTGATTAAATGTAGAAGTCTGCGTGTTTTATTGGGCAAATGAAATATATATGGATCCTTGTGCTTCGAAACTGTGTTTGGTAAAACGCTATTCTGATCACCTAAGCGGCACGAGTATTACCCATTAGATGTTCACAACGCCAAAAGCTCGTTGAACAGGCTTTTTGTGCAATGTAACAGAGTCTAGGGCTGCTTTTAGTGTCCTGGTGGCCCAGAGATAACGTTCCCCCAATCACAATCCTAAGATCGTGGTGTTCGAATTCCTGGTTGGGGGTGATGGTGTTGAATATATGTAGAAGAGTCAGATTGCATTATTGGGCTAATGAAATATGTATGGATCCTCGTGTTTCGAAGCCGGATTTGGTAAAACGTTGCTCTGATCACCTAAGCGGCACGAGTAGTCCCCATTAGAGGTTCACAGTTCCATAAGCTCGTTGAACAGGCTTTTTGTGTAATTTAACAGAGTCTAGGACTGCTTTTAGTGTCCTGGTGGCCCAGAGGTAACGTTCCCGTGTCACAATCATAAGATCATGGGTTCGAATCCTGGCGGCGTGAGGTGTTGATTATATGTAGAATTCTGCGTGCTTTATTGGCTAATGAAAAATATATGGATCCCCGTGTTTCGAAGCCGGATTTGGTAAAACACAACTCTGATCACCTAAGCGGCACGGTTAGTCCCCATTAGAGGTTCACAGCGCCATAAGCTCGATGAATAGGCGTTGTGTGAAATATAACAGAATAGTCTAGGACTGCTTTTAGTGTCCTGGTGGCCCAGAGGTAACGTTCCCCGGTCACAATCATAAGATCGTGGGTTCGAATCCTGGCGGGGTGAGGTGTTGAATATATGTAGAAGTCAGATTGCTTTATTGGGCTAATGATGTATATATGGATCCTCGTGTTTTGAAGCTGGATTTGGTAATACGTTATTCTGATCACCTAAGCGGCACGGGTAGTCCCCATTAGAGGTTCACGGTGCCATAAGCTTGATGAACAGGCTGTGTGTGAAATATAACAGAAGAGTCTAGGACTGCTTTTAGTGTCCTGGTGGCCCTGAGGTAACGTTTCTGGTCACAATCATAAGATCGTCTTTTCGAATTCTGGCTGGGTGAGGTGTTGATATGTAGAAGTCCATGTGCTTTATTGGGATAATGAAGAATATATGGATCATCGTGTTTCGAAGCAGGATTTGGTAAAACGTTGCTCTGTTCACCTAAGCGGCACGGGTAGTCCCCATTTGAGGTTCAGTGGGCCATAAGCTCGTTCAACAGGCTTTGTTTTAAATATAACAGAGTGTAGGACTGCTCTTAGTGTCTTGGTGGCCCAGAGGTAACGTTCCCATGTCACAATCATAAGATCAAGGTTTCGAATCCTAGCGGGGTGAGGTGTTGATTATATGTAGAATTCTTCGTGCTTTTTTGTTCTAATGAAATATATAAGGGTCCTCGTGTTTTGAAGCTGGATTTAGTAAAACGTTACTCTGAAGTGTGGATGTTAACCCTCGTATTCGGAGGATGAGGTCCTTATTTTCCCCTGATCCAAATGCGATCCCGTCGAGAGCAGACCTTGAATCGCAGCAGACAAGCAAGGGGCAGAAACCATCTGCTTCTTCCTCAGCGAGAAGGGCAGCAAGGAGGGCTATTAGTTCAGCCTGAGTGGAGGATGCCCCGTCAGAAACTCTGAGAGACAGTTTGATAGGCTCAGGGGCATGAGGACGGGAGATGTAGACACCAGCCCCGGCCCTACCTGTAGCGGGGTCAACAGAACCATCAGTGTAGAGGACGACCCTACCTGGGGACCAGTGAGCGATCCTGGAGAGGTGGTATTTGCAGAGAATAACAGGGTTCACCTGGGATTTCGGGAGCGGTCCACCGAGGGCAATCACTTCAGGTTGAAAATCCAGCCAGGGAGAAGGCGACGAACCAACAGCAGGGGTGACAACAATATCAGGCAGGAGGTCATGTTCCTGAAGGGCTCGGATGAGTGACCCTCGCCACTGTCTACTAGATGGAGGTCGGTCTCGGACAGCAGTAGTCCAGTTGGTTTGGACATAGTTACGCCGAGGATCCCGTAGAATGGAAACGGCAGTTTTTAGGTAAAACTCCTGGACACGATCCTGTAAGGGGGAAAGACCAAGTTCGTTATATAGAGAAGTAGCTCGTGTCCACTGAGGAGCCCCAAGGATGATACGAGCAGCTTTCCTCTGGATAACTTCGAGACGGTTGACAGCAGTCCGACTAATGTTGACGAGGGCAGGGGCGGCGTAGTCGACACAGGAACGGACAAAGGACTTGTACATGGTGAGAAGTACAGGGACGGTGGCACCAAGGGAACCCCTGCACATGGTAGAGAGGGGAGCGATACGCCGAAAGCATATGTCTCGAAGATAGCGGACTTCAGGGATCTGACAACGTGTGCGAGTTACATACACACCCAGGTATTTTGTCTCATTAACCCAGCCCAAGGGCGTTCCTGATAAGAAAAGGGGTGGAGGTACAACACGACCGTGCCACATGGCTTTTGTTTTCGCAGTTGAAAGAAGGAAACCAAGTGAATCACACTCTCTGGAGACCAGATCAAGGGCTTCCTGCATGCTGAGGTAGTCAAGGGCTTGGAGGAGGACATCGTCGGCATATCCTGAGTGGACAATTTCTGTCGGCCACGGGAGTGATGCAATGGAGTGCATGAGAGTGTTAAACAAGGTAGGACTCAGGACTCCACCTTGAAGGGTGCTGAGGTTCATTTCTTGAACAGGAGACATAGAGCCTTCAACGCGAACCCGGGCCTGACGTCCAGTGAGGTAAGAGGCGATCCATTGTAGAAGTCTCCCTTTAACCCCTAACCGTGCAAGTTCAGCTAAAATGAGGGCAGGCTGAGCCGTATCAAAGGCTCCCTTGATATCAAGGAAGACGGAGACGCAGGCAGTCTGATTGCAATAAAAGGAAGCAATGGAGTGTGCTGTGCTGCGATGTTGAATGAAACCATTGAGGGAGTTGTGGAAGCCGCCTATGGTGTGAAGAAGGCGACGATGGAGTATCCTCTCCATCATATTGCAAACACAGGAGGTAAGACGAATGGGTCGATATTTCCCAGGATCTCCCGGCTTAGGGATGGGGATAATAGTGGCATTTTTCCAGTTGGACGGGAGAACCCCATGTTCATAAGACATATTGTAAAGAGCAAGCAAGGGGCCGTTAGGAATATTAGTACAGGCGTTGAGGACGGAGTAGGTTATCTGATCATCCCCAGGAGAGGTGTCTTTTCTAGAGCGACGAGCACTGTCAAGCTCGAACTGTGTGATGGGATGATCAGTGGGGGCAGGGGAGGTAAGAGCAGCACGAACAACAGGCTCAGACGCATCGATGCGGGCCTGCACTGCCTCCTGCATTGGATCTGGAAGTGCCTCAGGGGAGGAAGCTCGTGCCCAGTCCTCCATTAAAGAGCAGGCATGGGAGGCGGGGTCAGGGTGGGGAGGAGGCCTCCGTCGAGTACCCCGTATAGCATTAATCCGATTCCATACATAAGAGGGTGACGACTGGAACGATAGAGACCCCGTGAAGGATAGCCAGTCCGCCTCACGTATGCGACGGCGCTCCTGAGTTGCAAAGGAGCACCAATTTTTGAAGTCTTCCCAGTCCTCTGGAGACCGAAACCTCTGTATGGCAGAGTGGAGATCACGGGTTACTTGCCGGAGATGTCTCATGGCAGGGATACGATACCAGTAGTTGGTGGCACTTCTGGGGTGACTTGGAGGGCGTGGAGGGGTAGCGCGATTGACAGAGTCATACACGGCATCAACAAAATCAGCGCTGTAAGAGTCAAGGGACTGGGGGACAACATAGGAATCCGCCCAGGTAGAAAGGTATTGGGTAAAGGAAGGAACAGCATCTTGTGTGAGACGAAGGCGAGGGGATCGATAAGGAGTTGATGTCGGGGCAGAGGAGAGCCTGAGATGGGTAGTAACGGCAAGATGGTCACTATACAGAGCAGGCTCGGTGCAGACGGTAGGATGAAAGGAGGTATGACCGTTCAATAGTAAGCCAACATCAAGGAAACTATGGGGGAGGCGAGTACGATCGTCAGGACAAAGAAAGCGAACATCATCATTCCCATTAAGAAACTGTGAGAGATGTGATCCGTTAAGGGTACACGGAGTGGGATGATCCGGAGTAAGAGTGGGATGGCGGGCATTAGGGTCGCCAAGAACAATAGTGGGAACCCCATCATGGAGGTCGTGAAGAACCTGGGGGTCCAGAGAATCACTCTTGAAATGAACATTGACTACACGAAGGGTCCGGTCACCAAGAGTAAGGGAGACAGAAAGTAATTCAGACGGGGGTCCATGTGAGTCAGGTGAAGGGAGACGAACAGATGGAATGGTGTTACGCACAAGGGTGAGGAGGCCACGAGCCTGCCCACGGTACCGAGGCAGGGTGTAAACAGTATAGCCAGAGAGGCGGAGTGGAGTAACATCGTCTGTGATGGTTTCCTGAAGTAGAGCAACATCTACTTGATGGGCGAGCACAAACTGGGCGAGGTCTGTCCGGCGAGGTCTAAGACCCTGGATGTTCCATTGTAAGAAGAGGAGGGAACGGCCTCCGGTGTGAGATGAGTCGGAGGGGCTAGACAGGGCTCCAGAGGAGGTACCAAATTCTGTTGAGAGAAATGGAGAGGGAGGAGTGGGAGAGCGAGGGATGGATCCTCCATCTCGGGAGATGGAAGGAGGCGGGTCATCAGGGCTTGCAAAGTGCGCCCCTGTTGGGTCAGGGTGTCCAGAATGAGTTGTTGTTGCTTCTGCAATGTCGCAATTGTTTTCACAAACAAGTCGAGTTGGGCTGAGAGAAGGCTGATTTGCTTGGAGTGGCGATCCAGACGGAGAGTGATTGTTTCCATAGAACCAACTTGGTGTACCTGTGCAGGAGCTGGAGGTGGCAGCGAGGATTGCCGAGTGCCCGACTGGGCATGTGGTGGTGGTAGCGACGGAGAGGGACGGTGAGGGTTCAGTTGAGTAAGAGGTGGTGGTGCTGGTGAGAGACAGCGGGCGTCCGGGTGGGCAGGAGATGGTGGTGACTGTGCGGCAACGACCTTGTTCCAAGAACGGTAGGGAGAGGGAGGGAGGGGAGAAAGAATGGGTGGTAGGGGTGATAGGGGGGGTGGCAGAGGAGAGGAGATCAATGGGAAATCCTTGGTGGATGGAAGAGGCGGTGGTAGATAGGATTGAGGTTTGGTTGACAGGGGCTTCGTCAGAGACGAGGGCAGTGGTACAAGGTAAGTTTTCCCCGGGCGAGTGCCAGGACGCTGTGGGCAATTGGCATTCCAGGCGTGGTGACTGCCATGGCAATTGACGCACCGTGGAATAACTGGGATTTTGTTCTGAATTTTCGATTTGCATTCCACTGTTTCGTGAGGACCTGCACAGAAACCGCAGGCGACCATCGTCGTGCACTCCCAGGTGCGGTGTTTCCACGATTGGCAACGACCACAGATTTTCGGGGTTCCGATAAATCGGTCGAGAGGACAGTTGTGAATTGGTCCTACATTCACCTTCGGGGGGAGGGGGCCCACCCACCAGCCGATGAGTTCGTTGGATGGACGTTTGGAGACCGGGTTGATGCGGCCTTCCATGTCCAGTAGTTGTGGGAGAAGAGGGCGAAGATCGTCGATAGGGATCTCCCAGGGTACGTGGCGAACCATTACCTTTGTACGACGAGTTTCTCGGGTAATGATGGTGAACTTCAGCATCACCTCCCCCTGGGGAGCAGGAAAGCCCACCTGAGTGAGCAGGCGTACCATCTCGTCCATTTGTGTGGTGACTATCACAGCTGTGGGACCTCGGCGGAGGCGAAGTGTTGAGTCCTGAAGTGGAGAGCAGTGACGGAAGAACAAGGTCGTCCGTGTGCTCAGAGGCAAGTCCCGAGGGAAGGCGAGACGACGAAGGCGCGACGGGGCAGGGAGACAAAGGGAATCCCCTATGTCCATCGTCGGCGGAGGGTCGGTCATTCAGCCACATGTAGGCTCACTTGGGGACCCCGATGACAGGAGTCCACCCTCTACAGCCCCAGAAGGGGTACAAGGGGGAGCCGTGGCCCCTGCTGGAGACCCTGACTTCTGAGGTTTCTGCTTCTTCTTTGACGTGTCTTCAAGAAGAAAGTCGTCAGCATCACTGTCACCTACTGCCGCCGTTTCCAACGAACGTGAGCGTTTAACGGCGGGCATAGGGCACGTTGGCAACACTGCAGTCAGGTGGAGTGGTAATGACGTCACTGCTACGTCACACTATCACATTGCGCATGCGCAAACTTGAAAAACTTTGCTCAGATGGATCGGGTGGTAGGACCAGATGTTTTATCCCAAAAATATGACAAAGTCCAAAAGTAACAAAAAAATATATGCCACTGTGCTGATAACTGGGTCTTACTATAGTTGTTTGCACAGGCTGGGATTGGTAGACGCGCTGAATTCGTCAGAAATACGAATTTTAAGGAGCAGTCTCATACAGCCTTTGTTGACACTGCGCACGCATGCGCGTTCCTCTGTTCTTAGTTTTGTAATATATTGGCCAGCAGCTGAATATGCCCGTTCGGTTTCAACTGAAGTTGGTGGTACTGAGATGAGGGCCTGAAATAGTTTCTCTAAATTATGTGTTCTCTCTCCTGTTGCCTCAAACACATCGAACTCTTTCCTAATATGTTTGCATTTATACACCTTTCTACTTTTACTCTGAACCTGTTCTATTGCTGCCTTGAGTTTATATGAGTGTCATTTGTTCTTCTATAGATATTTCCATACTATCCTTAGCTGACGGCTGCCAATGCGTTTTTGTATTTTACATAATGCAAATCAGAGATAAGGAATAACTATAAGAATCCCGGGATTTGAACCAAATTCCCGGGAAAAAAACATAACCACTTACGCCCGGGATCCCGGGATCCAGGGATCCCGAGCAGGCCCGGATTATCCATTAGGCACAGTAGGCACAGTGCCTAGGGCCTGCGAGATATTGGGGGCCTACGAAAAATAAAACGAGAACTTTTCTTCCCCTTTTTCTACAGGTTATTATTCAATTGATACTGAGGTACTTTCTTTCCATTTATTTATTACTTAATCCTATTAGTGTCCTATTAGTGTTCTTGTAAACAAAACTATTTCTGTACTGTACAAGAACAGCTGATCTAACCCATTTTCTTTTACTCAATTCATGGCAAACATCACTGAATCTTATTCTTTCGACATCACAATTTATAATTAGGTACTAGCTTGTGTTATTAGTGAATATGCTGTCAAATGGGGCCCCAAATCTTGGAGGTGCCTAAGGCCTACGAAAGTCTTAACCCAGCACTGATCCCGAGATCCCGGGAAGGAAACCCTAGCCCAGGCTACCGCTGTCGGGAAGCACGAGGCTGGCTATTTCTTAGTCAGACGACAGCGTTCGAACAGAGAGGACGGTCTGTGCGTCAGACAGGACAAAACGGTCACGTGGTCTAGTCACCTGTGTTGCGACATTGCAGTATAACAAGTAAGTCTCATTCGATCTCAGACAGGGTTTAGATAGGACAGTGATAAAGTTAACAATAGCAAACAATGAGTTCATTGCAGGGTTTTCGTCAGAACCCACTTGACTGGGATTGATGACTGCCGTTTGAGACTGCCGTTGATGATTGATGATTAGCGATTGTCGCAGTTGGAACGATCAGTGCTGGCTTGTCACTGGTTAGTGGGGTTAGCAAGGGATCTCTGGAGTGAAACCAGCTGTCTGGGCGCACAACTAGCGACGTGGGACCTTCGTCTGCCCTTGGTTGACGATCGTCTGGGGTCGCCAGATCTCTTTTACCTCGGCTCACAATATCACATATCTTCAAGCAGTTAGTGAAAACCTTTTACTACGAGAAGCTAAAGCTTCTCTCAACTGAACAAGGTCTGATTGGCTCACTCCCTTCCGTTTCATGGAGGTATTGAGTGTAAAATGAGGCCAGCTGAGTGAATGAATGGTCACACACTGGGACCAGGAGTCTAGTGGCACTTAGAGGTACATTTTCCAAGGTTGAGAAAGGCTTGTTTGGGCCTTAGACTATGGGTGCCTGTTAGTTGTGCCTTAAAAAACTACGGGTGTAGGTGGAATCTATGTGTTAGGTTAAGAAGCATGGTTTATGGGTATTGGTGGACTCAGTAACTTCTTAATATAGGGATAATATTTTTTCAGTGACTGATATTGTCTTGCTGTGTGTAGTTAATATTTCTTAAATAATTTTGATAGCATTGTTTTCTTAATGTTTGTGTCACAAATTGATGCCAGAAAATGAGGGAACTGTTTTTCAGATGAGGTTCCTCCTTTCTGTTGTAAGTGATACTGTGATTTAGTTCCTTTAATGCAGTTAATATTTCTTTATAATTTCTATTTTTTATGCCATTTCCTCAGTGAGTGATATTATTTTGTTGAAAACCCTTAAGTCCTGCATCTGTTGGTAACATAATTTTATTGAGTGCCCTTAAGGCCTATTCATGGTGGAGTTAATAATTTCTTATTTTTTATACCATTTTCTCAGTGATTGATATTATTTTGTTGAAAGCCCTTAAGGTAGGCAGTTTCATTCACTTTTTATCGAATCACCTTGAGTCTACCAAAATCAGTTTTTTCTGCTATGTTCTTAAGATGTCTGCGTATTTGTGACTCTGAATTTATTGACGATGAATTGAAACACATTCGTTCTATTGCACAGAAACTCGGGTACCCTTCTGTGTTTGTTGATCGTTGTTTTAAAAGGGCTAAAAAATCCTTTCATTCCTCTCAAACCAGACAAGTTCCTACACTTAAGAATATTTTGACTCTGCCCTATCGTAATGAATTTGTCCCGTTAGTTCGGTCCCTTAAGCTTCTAAATATTAATGTTGTTTTCAAGTAAGACTCAACCATTACCAATATGTTAATAAGGAATAGCCCAAGTTTGAATGTAAATGGAAGTGTTTATTGTATTCCATGTAGCAAATGTAATTGTAATTATGTAGGTCAGACAGGAAAAACACTGCAGCTCAGAATCAAACAACATAAGTATAATATCAGAACTGCATCTGAAAGCAGTGCCTTGTTCGTTCATGTTAGGAATAATAATCACCCCATTGCTTGGGAAAAAAGCTTAGAAGTATTCAAATCATTTTGTGTCACAGAAAGACTTCTGGTTGAAGCTAGTTTGATTAAGGAATTAAAGTCAATAAACCTTAGTGATGGTCAGTTCAAAACTGATAATATGTTACATAAATTTATTTGTCAGTGGCCCAAGGTTAAAAATACTTTGAAAACCTTTGATATAGATGTATGATAGTTATTTTGTGGGTCCCTTTTTTCTGACCTGACCTGGCTAGTCACGTCACCACCCTTCTCTTAAGCTCCTCTACGTGTGTGTTGGTGTAGGGATTAGTGGATGTCATCATTATGACCTGACCTCATGTTTTTAAGGTCACCCTGTATATTTAAGCCTCTCTCTGCCCATGTAATCCAGTTGCCTCTGAAGATGTCTTGAATAAAGACGAAAGGTAAGGTACTCCGTTGTTTCCATTTTCCCGTGTGATTTTATCAAGAGATATATATATATATATATATATATGTAACCGGTCGGAATTTACTGGACTTTATTTTCTCACTTAACTTGGGGTTTATTAAAGATTATTAGATGGTAATGGCAGTGGAAGCGCCCCTTGAGAAAAATCCCGAACCAGCACAAGAACACTTAAATCTACTAAACAAAATGAATTGTCCGTGACCCGTGGAAGGATAGCGTCTGTGACTGGGATGAATGAGACGCACTGTAAAATTTAGACACTTATGTTCCCTCCAACACTACAAACACAATCAAATAATGGTACACCAATATGCGCACCTCTCAACTTGAACTTAAAACACTACTCTGGGGAATAAAAGTTATACATGATATAAAAATTATTAGAACCTCAGGCAACAATAAATTTGAAGTATTAAGAACTGTTGCGTGCACACATGAAACAGGCCTTAAAGGCTTTCACACAATAATATCAGTCACTTAGGTATTAAAAAAAAGAAATTAACTACTCTACAATGAATAGGCCTTAAGGGCACTCAACAAAATTATATGTCACTGAGGAATGGTAATAAAAATGAGAAATTAAATACTCTACAATGAATAGGCCTTAAGGGCACTCAACAAAATTATAGCACCCCAACAGATGCACACCTCCTAACCTAACCTAACCACTACTCTGGGGAACAAGGTTATACCTGAGATCAGAATTATGAAGAACAATCAGAGGCATTAAAAGAATCAAATCACAGTATCACTCTGGTTCCACTTGATGGCACAAACATTCAACACAATATTATAAAAATTATCTAGAAACTATTAAACTACACCCGTAATAAGGGAGGGAAAATGTTCCTCCAGGTATCTCCTAGAGACCTAGACTCACGGTCTCAGTGTGTGACCATTAGTCTACTCAGATAGCCTCAGTGTACTCCCAGTGCGTCCATAAAGCGGACGGGAGTGAGCCGATCAGACCTTGTACAGTTGAGAGAAGCTTTAGCGTCCCGTTAGCAAGAGGGTTTCGCTAGCAGCTCGGGACACGTGGTGATGTGCCCGGAGTGGTAAGAACTGATCACCCACTGCTGGTCCCGGGTCGTTTAGTTGTCGGGAGCACTCGTTCACTCAAGAGATCCTTTGCTACCCCGCTAAACAGTGACAGGCCTACTTTGCTCGGTCCAATGGCGACAATCGCCACCCTCAATCATCAGCGGCAGTCTCAAACGGCAGTCAATCTCTCGCAGTCAACTCCGGGTCAACTCCAGTCAAGTGGGTTCTCACGGAAACCCTGAAATGAACTCACTGTTAGCTCTAGTTTACTTTATCACTGCCCTATCTAACCCTGTCTGAGATCGAATGAGACTTACTTGTTACTCTGCAATAATGCAACACAGGTGACTAGGCCACGTGACTATTCCTGGGACAAGCGCGCAGAGACGTCTTGTCTCTGTGAATGCTCTCCGGGACTGGGGGAGAGGCCTCGTCGCGTTCTCTCAAGGCGTGAGCTTAGGCCTACGTGACTTATTTTCCGCCTAACTAATAACTCCTTGGGACACCCGTAACATTATTCAGACTGCTAAACGATCTATAATAATTTAAAATTCAATAATAGTCCCTTACTTCATGACTCGCATCATTATTCAATCGGTAAACTACATTTAATATCATATAGGCCTAATTCCACCATCTCCCCCTAGGAGGGGGAAGCGCTCTCTCCCCTCCCATGACCTTGAACGCTCAGTGTTGCCAATGGCGGGGCATTCGAAATTACTCTGAAATTTCTGAATATTACATATATATATATATAAATATATATATATATATATACAATCAACGACCTCACCAGCAAGGAATCGAACCCTCGACCTACTGGGTGTGACTAGGGAGCGCTTACCGGCTAGGCCACAAGGACACTAAAAGCAGTTCTAGACTCTGTTATATTTCACACAAAGCCTGTTCATCGAGCTGATGGCGCCGTGAACCTCAATGGGAAACTGCCCGTGCCTCGTATGTGGTGTCAGTAGCATTTTACCGAATCCAGCTGGTATGAAACGCGAGGTACATATATATACTTCATTTTTAGTCCATTTAACACGCGGACTTTGAACATACAATCAACGACCTCACCAGCAAGGAATCGAACCCTCGACCTACTGGGTGTGACTAGGGAGCGCTTACCGGCTAGGCCACAAGGACACTAAAAGCAGTTCTAGACTCTGTTATATTTCACACAAAGCCTGTTCATCGAGCTGATGGCGCCGTGAACCTCAATGGGAAACTGCCCGTGCCTCGTATGTGGTGTCAGTAGCATTTTACCGAATCCAGCTGGTATGAAACGCGAGGTACATATATATACTTCATTTTTAGTCCATTTAACACGCGGACTTTGAACATACAATCAACGACCTCACCAGCAAGGAATCGAACCCTCGACCTACTGGGTGTGACTAGGGAGCGCTTACCGGCTAGGCCACAAGGACACTAAAAGCAGTTCTAGACTCTGTTATATTTCACACAAAGCCTGTTCATCGAGCTGATGGCGCCGTGAACCTCAATGGGAAACTGCCCGTGCCTCGTATGTGGTGTCAGTAGCATTTTACCGAATCCAGCTGGTATGAAACGCGAGGTACATATATATACTTCATTTTTAGTCCATTTAACACGCGGACTTTGAACATACAATCAACGACCTCACCAGCAAGGAATCGAACCCTCGACCTACTGGGTGTGACTAGGGAGCGCTTACCGGCTAGGCCACAAGGACACTAAAAGCAGTTCTAGACTCTGTTATATTTCACACAAAGCCTGTTCATCGAGCTGATGGCGCCGTGAACCTCAATGGGAAACTGCCCGTGCCTCGTATGTGGTGTCAGTAGCATTTTACCGAATCCAGCTGGTATGAAACGCGAGGTACATACATATACTTCATTTTTAGTCCATTTAACACGCGGACTTTGAACATACAATCAACGACCTCACCAGCAAGGAATCGAACCCTCGACCTACTGGGTGTGACTAGGGAGCGCTTACCGGCTAGGCCACAAGGACACTAAAAGCAGTTCTAGACTCTGTTATATTTCACACAAAGCCTGTTCATCGAGCTGATGGCGCCGTGAACCTCAATGGGAAACTGCCGTGCCTCGTATGTGGTGTCAGTAGCATTTTACCGAATCCAGCTGGTATGAAACGCGAGGTACATATATATACTTCATTTTTAGTCCATTTAACACGCGGACTTTGAACATACAATCAACGACCTCACCAGCAAGGAATCGAACCCTCGACCTACTGGGTGTGACTAGGGAGCGCTTACCGGCTAGGCCACAAGGACACTAAAAGCAGTTCTAGACTCTGTTATATTTCACACAAAGCCTGTTCATCGAGCTGATGGCGTCGTGAACCTCAATGGGAAACTGCCCGTGCCTCGTATGTGGTGTCAGTAGCATTTTACCGAATCCAGCTGGTATGAAACGCGAGGTACATATATTGAGGTTCACGGCGCCATCAGCTCGATGAACAGGCTTTGTGTGAAATATAACAGAGTCTAGAACTGCTTTTAGTGTCCTTGTGGCCTAGCCGGTAAGCGCTCCCTAGTCACACCCAGTAGGTCGAGGGTTCGATTCCTTGCTGGTGAGGTCGTTGATTGTATGTTCAAAGTCCGCGTGTTAAATGGACTAAAAATGAAGTATATATATGTACCTCGCGTTTCATACCAGCTGGATTCGGTAAAATGCTACTGACACCACATACGAGGCACGGGCAGTTTCCCATTGAGGTTCACGGCGCCATCAGCTCGATGAACAGGCTTTGTGTGAAATATAACAGAGTCTAGAACTGCTTTTAGTGTCCTTGTGGCCTAGCCGGTAAGCGCTCCCTAGTCACACCCAGTAGGTCGAGGGTTCGATTCCTTGCTGGTGAGGTCGTTGATTGTATGTTCAAAGTCCGCGTGTTAAATGGACTAAAAATGAAGTATATATATATATATATATATATATAGAAAACTCATTGTGAGTTTCCCTTCTTACCTCCATCCTGAGTGTGAGATCTCTTACATGTACGTATGTATGTGAGCCCATACAAAGAGAAATAGACAAATAGAGAAATTTGACAACTGGCCACATACAGTACGCTACAGGCTAATCCCTGTAAAAAAGAAAAAGAAAATAGAAAACCATTTAATTACAGTGATATTCGGCAGCGTCGATTCTAAGATTTTTTCCATGGGAAAGGGGGGGGGGAAGCTTAGAAATTTCCCGAATTTTGTGTGATTGAGGGAGCACCGAGAAACCAAGAAAGGACTAGAGTAGGTTGTGGTTTGTGGTCATGTCTCAAAACGAGAACGAATAAACGTGTACTGTACTGTATGCTTGGAGATTGTTGGCTGAGTTTGCCATCTGCCAGACCATCAGACACTCTCTCTTTCTCTCTATACTAATTGCAGTTTGTAAAAAAAATTTCCCGAAATTTTCTCAGGTCCCGCATTTCAACTCATTCACAAAACTGTTTATAAAGCGTTCATTTTCTCTGTTGCGCGAGAAGAAAATGGCCCTTCTGAGGGAGGACTTCTTTACTTTCGTATGAAGGCTGTAAGATATAGAAAATATTTTACTTTATTGTAATTTATTTTATTTTATTCTCTTAGCCAGAAATTTCCATTGCAGTAAGCGTAAATAATAAAAAGAAATCATACATAACTGTACCGAGCTCAGAGTGGTGGGGGGGGGGGGGAGAGGAAGGGAGGTGGATGGTTAAAACAATGATTCCACCATCTGATGAATATGTGTAGGAGGTTTTCTTTTATAATTATTAATTTATAATTCTTTTCTGTCACTATAACGTAAATAACTTTCTTTTATTTCCTTGGTTAACTTATTCTCTTTTCTTATTTACTTGCTAATTCTTTTCTAAGTTACATATTTTTTTTGTGTGTTTCTTTCAGTATGCATATTAATTCCTTCCAATATCGTTAACCTTAATTTTTTATTTCTTATATATTTCTTTCAATGTCATTATTTGCTTATGATATTGTCCTCTTAATTATTTCAGTATTTATCAGTGCTTATGGTTTGTGTATTTCCTCTTATTTCTATTCTCAGCTGTGCTCAGTTCTATTCTGTTCAATGGGTTAACCTGGGGAAACACATCTTAATATAATTGAGTACTAAACATAACCAGGCTTTTATTTAGAATACTAGTAGAATCGCCGCCCACCGGGTGGCTCATCTCCTAGGCCACGGTAGGACGCCACCCTCCGGGAGGCTCCACACAATCTCACTGTTCAGTCCCCAAAACTTATTCTTCCATCAATATTTCATAAACGGTTTATGTAAGTTCCACCATGTTTTTCACTACAACGGTAGAGCAAAGTATATTTTTTTAGCATTAAACTGTTATTATTTTATTGTGTAATCATCACTACATATGACACCACCCATCATCACTACATATAACATCATCCATCATCACTACATATACCACCATCCATCATCACTACATATAACACCACCCATCATCACCACATATAACAACATCCATCATCACTACATATAACATCATCCATCATCACTACATATAACACCATCCATCATAACTACATATAACACCATCGATCTTCACTACAGATCGGTAAAGTAGTTTCCGAGATTCTCGTGCGGATACACACACAAACAAACAAACACACAGACAGACTTCTTTGCTATATATATATATAGATAACTTCTAAAAGTCAAAAGGTTTGGATAGCGTGGTAAACACCCGAGCTTAGGCACTTGGGTTACAGTGTTTATTTTCTGAGAACCAATTGTTAGAAAGAAAGGAGCTGTGATATTCAATCTACTAAATCAATATTTATTGAAAACAAATGTGAATAATATGACAATTTGAACCTATATCCACAACATAAAACTAGGTTCAATCACAGATTACTGTAACACTCAGACAATACTGGACCACTAGGTCTTACTTTATAAGTAACTAGCGGAATCGCCGCCCTCCGGGCGGCTCTTTCGCTGGGCCACAGTAGGACGCCACCCTCCGGGAAGCTCCACATTGTCTCACTGTAGTGCATTATGGTAGACCACATTTTTGGTTTTGCCATTAGCAGCAAGTATGTACAGATTTTTGCCAGTTCCCACTCTGGAGCATCCAACATAGAACTGTCCATGAGAGAAGCAAGATGGTCATGGCAAAGCTCACTTTAACCGGGAACTGAAGTCGCTTGAACTCAAATGGCAGGTCAGTGGTGATGAGAGGTATCCTGGGCATAAAAATGTCTTCTCCTTTAGCTTTTCCTGTCAGTATTGTAGCTTCCAGTACATGTGGCATCATATTCTTCACCACCAGTCTTGTGCCATTGCAGAGGATTGGTGGTTCGAGATTTCTGAAGAGCATTATAGGAATTCCTATCTTGAGAGTGAGGTGTGGAGGAGGCATTCCAGCGTGCTCTAAAGAATTAAGGAATTCTGCAGGGCACTGGACTGCTTGGTCCTGGTCGATTACTGTATCAACAAATTTGAATGAGGTCTCACTGCCTGGAAGCTGTCTGAGTAGAGCAATGTTGATTTCAGCCACTGTTTCATTCTTTGGTGCCAGAATTGCGCGTTCACGCAGCCGCTTGTGATCCTTGTAATGGTGAATAATGTTTGGGTAGACCATGTTAGTGAGCTCAGTTGAGAACTTTATAACATTTCCACATCCTTGAGGAATGATTATTTGTCCTTCTGAATCAACAGGGAAAGTTCCATTTCCAATCTGTAGTAGAAGGTTTGCAAACCGTCCAGCATCCTGATCTCCTTGTAGATGTACTCTCATGTTTGTGGATAGGATGAGTGTCTGAACACTTCTCCAAAGGTATGATGCCTTGAGGCACGCATTCAGTTCATCAGCTGGAGTGCTTCGAGGAATGACAGGTAGGGTCTGGCGAAAGTCTCCAGCAATGACCATTGTAATGCCACCCACGAGCTGGTCATTTACTCGTATGTCTTGCAAGGTCCTGTCCACTGCTTCAAACGCTAACTTGTGAGACATAGGGCATTCATCCCAGACTATAAGGCTGCATTTTTCTAATAGTTTTGCCTTTACCGATCCTTTTTTGATGTTGCACACTGGATTCTCATTGTGAGCGAGGTTGAGGGGCAGTTTAAAAGTTGAGTGTGCAGTAAGTCCTCCTTCTAGTAGTGTTGCAGCATTGCCTGAGGATGCCACAGCAAGAGCAATTTTCCCCTGATGACGTACTTTGGTTAACAGAAGGTTAATAAGGAATGTTTTTCCTGTCCCGCCAGGTGCATCGAGAAGGATCAGACCTCCCTGCTCCGCATTTGCTTGATCAGGCACCAGGTGAGGCTCATTTTCTTCAATAAAATTCACCAGAACTTCAACTGAGTTGTCTGTCTCTCTGAGCAATTCCCTGTTTGCAACTACTGGTTCTTCTCGGTTTGGGGAAGGCAATCCAAAATCAGTCAGGTTTTTTCCGCATAGCTCCATCACTTTGTCTTCCAGCATGATTAGAGTCCTGTTGAACATGTCATCCATGAACTCAATCTCTTGACCAGGATGTTCTCTTCTTGCTTGATGAAGCAGATCCTCTGAAAGACTTTCTTGGTAGTTTTTTCCAGAGCTGGCTTGGGTTGGAAAGTCCACATGTAGCAAACATGATGACAAACAGGTTCCTCATTCTCATTGGCGATTGAGTAGCTGCTGCCTCTTCTAATGTGTCATTTCAGTGACCATCATCTTCCAGTAGGCCAAGGAGATTGCACGCTTCCTGATAGGTTCTGTAAACTTGTCCATTCACTGTCTTGAGTGCTGCAAATGATGTTGTGCCACGGATGTGGTGCAAAAGTAGTCTCAAACAATAGCATTCAAAGTTGTTGGGGGTGAACCGTGTAGACACGTCGCAAAGCATTGCCTGACTTTATCCCTGGACATCCTTCAATATCGGATCCTTGAGCTCTTCTCTGGAACTTTTTCATTGAAGCCTGCCATATGTAGAACTTGGGTACGTCAACATACAGGAGTATTTGAGCAAACTCATCTTCCTGTGAAAGCTTGAAGATTGCAGTGAGGGTCGTATCAGCAGGATTTGCCATTTGATTTTGGAGGGACTCTTCTGTGAAGTATACTCTTTGTCCATTTTCCAGGTGAACAGCCAGATGAACTACTGTTGGACATCGTTCGTGTATGGGAAAATTAAAAATTCTCCATAGGGCTTCATTTCTGCATATATAACTTGCTATCCATGCCAAGTTTGGTCCAGGCGGCTCATTCGCCAGGCCACGGTAGGACGCCACCCTCCGGGAGTCTCCACATTGTCTCGCTGTTCAGTCCCCAAAACCTCTTCTTCCATCAATAGTTCATTAAGGGTGTATGTAAGTTCCACTACAACGGTACAGCAAAGTATTTTTTTTAGCATTAAACTGATATTATTGTATTGTCTAATCATGACTACATATAACACCACCCATCATCACTACATATTAGGGTGTGTCATAGGAGGGAAGATCAGCTAAAACTAATGGCCCATCACTTTTTTTGGTAGATTTTAGTGTATATAAACAGAAAATAATTTCAGTTTCAATATTTATCGAAAATCTAACGTACAGCTGCATTAGTGCATTACAATTAAATAGTGAACATTGCTTTCTGACTTCATTCTTTAACAACCCAACTAACAATAATTTTTTCTGTTTCAGATTCTGATGCATTCATAAGTTGATAATATTTGCGATGGCTGCTTGTGTCAGGACGAGGAACCAAAAATCCAGCCATCTCAGTCACTATCTTGGGTCTGGGAGAGAGCTCCTGAAGTCGGAGTTGCCTACATTGAGAAATGCTTTGAGATACGGTGTTTTAATCAGGCAAATCAGTGAAAAGAACCAAAGAATTTAAACAAACAATGACATTGCCAGTGATATGACCAAAGCTGTCTTGGCACAGTACACTCTGGCTAACGCTCAGTTCAAGCCTCCAGTCATAACAAGTCAGAAGAAGGTTAGTGAGAGACTGCTAGCCAGTTGGGAAAAGGTAAGAGATATCTCTCTTGGGAGAGGAAAACTTGCAGTTAAGGACAGCTTTGCCAAGCAACTGGACCAGTTATTTGACATAATTACTTGCAAGTGCCCAATTGTTCTCTGTCCTGAGTTTGGATGCGATCGTGACTGTAAATCCGAGGCCCACATCTCCTGTATTTGCAAGCGTGAACTGAATATTCCTGTGATCGAACTGGCATTTGTCAAAGCACAGAGAGAGAAGACTGGCAGTATAGGGGCTCTCATGATTTCTAGCCAAGATATTCCGGAGTCCAAGAGACAGGAGGCTGCCACAGAGAGACAGAAGAGGAGAAGAGTTGCCGAGGAAAAGAGACTTGAGAAGGCCCAGGGTGAGGTAAAAAAGGCCGATGATTGGAGTCAAGCTGATTCAGAGTTTAATGACTTCCCCATGGCTGATCCGAGTGCTGACCAGGAGAACGGTGACTTTGTCCCTAACCCAGAAAATAATGATCCCAAACCTTCCAGGCATAAGATTCGAAATAGGAAAGATATCCCGAGCATAGCTCTGGCCAGCATGCGACACCACACGGGTCTCGGAGAAACTGCAGAGATAGCAACAGCTGCCTGGATTGACGGTGGTTTGATAACACCTGATGATGTTCACCTGGTGATAGGTCATAACAAAGTAAGGAGAGCTCAGGAGAAACTTGTCAGTAACCTAGAAGAGGAGTTTGATAAGGGGATAAGAGAAAATGGAATCAATTGTTTGTTCTTTGATGGGAGAAGGGATGACACTAAAGTGTTCATGAAAGTTGGAAATTCTGACAAGTTGTTCCCTGCCATGGTGAAGGAGGAACACTACTCCTGCTGCAGTGAACCAGGAGAGAAGTATTTGTGGCATTTCACTCCAGAGAAAGATGACATCAGGAAACCAGCTGAGGTAGTGGCAGAAAACATTGTGAACTGGCTCAGAGAGAGGAACGTAGACCAGACCCTGCAGGCCATTGGAGGGGACAGCACCAACACGAACACAGGGTGGCAAGGGGGGGTCATACAGTGGATAGAGCGGAAGATTGGGAGGAAGCTGGTCTGGATTGTTTGTGACCTCCACACCAACGAGTTGCCACTCAGACATCTGATCCAGGAGCTGGATGGCAAGACTCTTTCAAACAACAGATGGTCTGGTCCTCTTGGCAAGATGTTGTACTCTGCCACTGAGTTAGAAATAAATCCGAGCTTTGAAAAAATCACAGTTGGCCCTCCACTCGTTGAGCTTGCACATACTGTCATTGACGACCTGAGTACTGACCAGTACTATGGTTACATGATTTGCAGTGCCATCAAAACTGGGGTCATGCCTGATAGACTTGCTTACCTGCAGATAGGTCCAGTCTCACATTCTAGGTGGCTCACAACGGCTCTCATGTTCTGCAGAATTTGGGTCGCTCATCATAAACTGAAAGGGAACCAGCTTCACAACCTGAGACTTATTGTCCAATTCATCGTGAGTGTCTACTTGCCAAATTGGTTCGACACCAAGGTCAAGTCATCGTTCTCCGAAGGTCCGAGGCATGTTCTCTTCCAGCTTGAGCTCCTGAGGAGTCAGCCAAGGAAGGTTGTTCAGATTGTGGAGCAGACTGTGAGATCTTCCTGGTATGCTCATCCCGAGGCAGTTCTGCAGACAATGCTCTGCAGTAAGGATGAGGAGGAGAGAAGAGTGGCAGTCAAAAAGATCTTGGATATGAGACTTCTGAGAGGATCTGGGCATGACGAATCAGTTGGTGACGATTCCTTCAGGGTCAGGAAGACTCCTGAAGTCAATCTAGGTGCCAAGACCCTCACTGATCTCATAGATCTGGATAACATCCAGGCTGGCAGCGAGCCCCCTCTTACCTTCAGCCTCACCAATGTTCAAGTCAGAGCTTTCCTGGACAACCCCATGCATGTCCCTGCCTGGCCCTCGCACACCCAGAGTATAGAGCGTTGTGTACAGCAAGTGAGCGAGGCCAGCAGTCACGTGTACAGCCAGGAGAGGAGGGAAGGCTACATCCGAGCTCAGGTGGTCAGCAGGGAGGTGATGAGTAGAAACAGAAGCAAGAAAGACATGTTCTCTATGGTGTGCAGCAACACCGGGTCGCAGTAGTAAAACCGGTTTTTGTATTTGACGATTTTGTTTTCTAAAGGAATATTAAATTTAATAAATGTGTCAAGATCATTCGTTTCACTATTCTGGATCATTTTCATCCTAATAAATTAACCTGATAGATTTACTTTACTTTAAAGAAGCTATTTAGTGGTGTTGGTAAAAGGGTGGGAATACTGAATTTTCATAAGATTTCAAGTTAAAATTTACCTAGCAAAAAATGAAAACTTTTCAAATCTGAAGATATCACATGATTCTGCACATAGAACTACACCATTAATACCATGGGCCGATTTTTCAAAATCAAAAAAAAAAAATTCGCCTCCGTATGACACACCCTACTACATATAGCATCATCCATCATCACTACATATAACACCATCTATCATCACTACATAAAACACCATCCATCATCACTACATATAACACCATCCATCATCACTACATATAACAACATCCATCATCACTACATATAACATCATCCATCATCACTATATATAACACCATCCACCATCACTACATATAGCACCATCCATCATCACTACAGATCGGTTAAGTAGTTTCCGAGATTCTCGTGCGGACACACACACAAACAAACAAACACACAGACAGACTTCTTTGTTTTATATATATATAGATAACAAATTTTGTGACAAGAGGTACCAGTATGGCCAGCATAAGGACAGAACTAGACAATGTGATATACAGTAGTTGTGGCCAGAATTAGGCTAGGATACAGACACATCTGGCAAGTTAGTAAAGCTGTGCCCATACCTGAACACTCAGCAAGTAAACTTTGTGATAAACACTATATTATTGAATGTGACACTGTCAAAGACTTAGGCCACCTTGCTTATTGTATCATGAATTTTGTAATTACCACATTAAATCAGGGGTGTTTGAGGACATTCTTGCTGTTTATCCAAAATTTGCTAGCCTACACTGATTAGTCTTCAATTAGAATATGACGTCCAATGTATATGAATCACTGTCCTTCACGGCAGTGAACAGTGACATCACCCACTTGACTCTGACCTATATGTACTGCGAATGAATTTGATTTCTTTCTTTATGTACAAACCTCTGTTCTGCATGGCAGTGAACAGCCACATCAACCCACACGAATGAAGGTACTCAAACTATCCAACCAGGAGCGAGCTCATAACAATGGTTTTAAATTAGACAAATTTAGATTTAGGGGCAAAATAGGTAAACATTGGACGAGTGGAACAAGTTACCAAATATCATCATTAACTCGAATATGCTGGATAGCTTCAAACATAGATTGGATGGATATATGAGCAATAGGGGTTGGGTGTAAATGGGACTGCCCAGTATAGGCCGAAACTGTGTCACCTCATCATGACTTCCATCCTTTTCCAATGCAAAGATCGCTTGGTCAGAGCCTTTGTTGACGTATTTGCAGACATACTTGATGGACTTGACTGAATTGCAGAACTCCACATTGATGTGAGCATTGAATGCTTTACTCAAAAGAGGATTGTAGGGGACCACCCACTTGTTGGCTATTGTTATTATTTTATTGTCTAATCATCACTACATATAACACCATCCATCATCACTACATATAACACCATCCATCGTCACTACAGATCGGTAAAGTAGTTTCCGAGATTCTCGTGAGGACACACAAACAAACAAACACACAGACATAAGAACATAACATAAGAACATAAGAAAGTGGGATACTGCAGGAGGCCGACTGGCCCATACAGGGCAGATCCCTTTCACACCCATCCCAGCACTTCCATGTGCCTATCCAACTTCGTCTTAAAGCTCCCTAGCGTCACCGATCCTACTATAGCACTCGGTAGCCTATTCCACATATCCACAACTCTACTACCAAACCAGTGCTTGCCTATATCCTTTCTGAATCGGAATTTATCTAATTTAAAGCCATTTGTTCTAGTTATTTCGTTATTACTGAGCTTCAGAACATCTTCCATTTTACCCTTGTTAATCCCACTCACCCACTTGTACACCTCTATCATATCTCCCCTAACTCTACGCCTCTCTAATGAATGCAAGCCTAAGCTTTTCAGTCTTTCTTCATATGTAAGGTTTCTAATATTATGGATCATTTTTGTCATTCTTCTTTGTACTCTCTCCAAAGAATCTATGTCCATTCTATAATAAGGACACCAGAACTGATATATAGATAAAATAGATCTTCAATTATTTGTTACATCAAACAACTGTAACAATGAGACATACGAACATTAGAATGGAGGAAACTGCAGCGGGCCTCTTGGCCCATACTGGGGAGTCCCGTTTACATCTAACTCCTATCACTCATATATCTTTCCAAGGGGAGTCCCGTTTACATCTAACCCCTATCGCTCATATATCCTTGCAACCTTTGCTTGAAGCTCTCCAGCGTATTTGAGTTAATGATGATGTCCTGAATAAAGACAAAAGGTAAGGTGCTCCATTGTTTCCCTTTTCCCTGTGTGATTTTATCAAGATTTATCTTATCCACTTTTTCATTGTGGATCTACATGAAATATATTCATACATATGCATACACATACACACACACACATACACATACCAACATATATATGTATATATATATATACATATATATATATATATATATATATATATATATATATATATATATATATATATATATATTTCATTAGCCCAATAAAGCACGCGGACTTCTACATACACCAAGCGGGTTGAGGTGTTGATTATATATATATATATATATATATATATATATATATATATATATATATATATATATATATATATATATATATATATATATATATATATATATATATATATATGCTGATAACCACAAGGAAAGAAGAAAACACGAAGTTCCCAAGCGCTTTCGTGTAATTCACATCTTCAGGGGTGAGTACAGACTAGAGAGAGTAATACAAATCAAGGTGTATATATACAGAGGAGGGTGAGACCAGGTCCACAATGGTCAGGTATTAGGTAATGACCCTACTAATCTTTAAATAGCACACAACGGTTGGTGGTCAGGTCAGATGGTCAAGTGAACCGCCTTCTCACCTGATCGCAAATCTTCTTAATTACAAAATTGTCCAGCTTGTACATGCCGTTACTCAAATTCATGTTGAATGCTTCGGTATGTTTAATAAGACTAGATTCTATGATGTTCCTACTATCAATTGAGTTACATGGTAATATTGAGGAGGCATTATCCCAGTCAATGCAATGCTTGTTATCCCTCAAATGAACAAACAGAGCATTGGATTCCTGGCCTGTCCTAACACTGTATTTGTGTTGTTTAATTCTAGTTGCAAGATCTTTGCCTGTCTGGCCTAAGTAAAACATATTACATTCCTTGCAAGGAACTTTATAGATGCAACCAATTGTGTTGTTGGGGGAGTTCTTGATTAACATTTGTTTAACAGTGCATGAGTTTTTAAATGCCACATTGACGTTCCAGGTTTTTAGCTGTGCAGGAATGTGTGAGAAATTTTTGTGAAATGGTAATATTAAGATATTCTTATGGTCATGGGTGGGCTTGGGATCAGTTCTATAAAAAGTTTTCTTAGTAATGTTTAAGCATTTGTCTATGAAGGATCTAGGGTATTTAAGGTTTGAGCCAATATTCTATATATATTTGTATTCCTCATCGATGAATTCCGGACTGCAAATTCTCAAGGCACGTAAAAACATTGTTGAAAATACTGACTGTTTGACTTTATTATGGTGGGCAGAATAATAATGAATGTATGAACACACATTAGTTGGTTTTCTATAAATACTGAACTTAAAAGTGTTACCTATTCTGTGTATCAGACAGTCTAGGAATGGCAATTTACAGTCTTGCTCTAATTCCACAGTGAATTTGATCGAGGGGGCTAAGTTGTTAAGTTGTGGCAGGAAAGCTTTTAGGTCCTCATTACATGGCCAGAGACATAATACATCATCAACATATCTAAACCAGACTGCAGAGGGTGGTAAAATATTACTTAATAGTTTCTTTTCAAAGAATTCCATATATAGGTTGCTTAATACAGGTGAGAGTGGATTACCCATTGCCATACCAAATTTTTGAGCGCTTGGGAACTTCGTGTTTTCTTCTTTCCTTGTGGTTATCAGCATATACCTAGATCACGGGCACCTACAGTGATTTACTTGCATGTATATATATATATATATATATATATATATATATATATATATATATATATATATATATATATATATATATATATATATATATATATATATATATATATATATAGATCAGATTCATGTGGGTAATGTCACTGTTCAATGCAATGCAGGACAGAGGTTCGTAGAAAAAGAAGTACATCATATTCATTGACAGTACATATAGGTCAGAGTCAGCTTAGATTGCCCCGGAAGGGGCAAGTTTATTGGGCACTCCCATACATCCTGTGCAAGGTGAAGCGCAGTAGCGTTTACAGTGCCTATCGGCTAGCAAGAGGAGTTCATGCTTGCCTTTATGACTCATGCATTAGGGCGTAAAAGCCTGAAGGGTCATGGGTTTTTTCAGCAAGTTACATAAAGTGACAGTGAGTGTGTGGTGGGAAATATCCCAGTACAATTTATCCGTTTATGGGAAAGCGTGGCAGGTCCCTAATAATGTCAAGTGCTAGGCCATAGCCATAGGCATTGACAACATTGAGGGACATACCTTTTAGTGTGATTGTGATGGCGTGGGCTTTTTTTTTTTTTTTTTTTTTTTTTTTTTTTTTTTTTTTTTAGGTTAAGGTGGGGAAAGGATGGAAGGCATGCTGGGGCTCAAGGCACAGCCAGACATGAAGGATGGAGAAGTCGCAACATATAGACGTGGGGGAAAATGTTGGAAAAGAAGTTTAATGAGTTAAACAGAGGGGGACGACACCCCTTGTTTTACATATTACAGAGTTTGTTGCCTGGGGGATCGGTGGTAGAAGCGGTACCGTTCTTGCCTCGCAAGCGAGATGTCCCGGGTTCGATTCCTGGGCCGGTGGAAGTTGTTTGGACTTACTTCCTAGCCCCCATTAGTCCCTGTTCACCTCGCAGTAAAGTAGGTACCTGCTGTAAGTCGAAAATTACGAATTCGTATTCAGGGACAAGTTGTTGGAGCTTCCAATAACTTGAGGACATAAACCACTGACTCTTCAGGCTTCTACGCCCTTAGCTCTTCAGGCTTCTACGCCCTTGACTCTTCAGGCTTCTACGCCCTTGACTCTTCAGGCTTCTACGCCCTTGACTCTTCAGGCTTCTACGCCCTTAACTCATGAGACATAAAGGCAAGCATGCTTCCCTGTTGGGCGCTGTAAACGCTTCTGCGCTTCACCTTACACAATGATGTAGGGGAGTGCCAAATAAAAAAAAAAAAAAAAAAAAAAAAAGTTTGTTGCTTAACTAAGCTAACCTAGTATTTAGGATGAGGTTGCACAATGGTTATTTTAGTAGACAATGACTAGATTGATTTTACAATTACAAGTTTATTCAAATCTTATATTGTGTTACGAACCACGCCATCAATTGTCATGATCTACCTACCCAGCACTACGAACCACGCCATCTATTGTCCTGATCTACCTACCCAGCACCACGAGCAACGCCATCTAGGAACGAAACCCGAGTATGACTAGTCTTAGTTGCCACTCCGGGGTTTCCCTTCTCCATATCCTGGTTGTTGCGTCACCTCCTCCAAGTCTTCCTCATCAGATCCAGATCGAGGAAAGTGCAGTTCACTCTGGGAAGTGACCACACGAGGATCACCTATCCTGGAAACCTACGGCACAGTGACTACCTACCTTCTTCTCCAATACTCAGCCTTACTCCTCAGCCATCTCAGCACTGCACTTGAGTATTTTGTAATCTTATATTGCCTCCCACCTCCACCTTGCTTCACGATCGTTTTATGTTGTATGAATATGTATATACTGTTAAGCCAATGTTGCGTATGTTTAGGTTAAGTATGGTTAAGGGTAAATTATGGAAATCTGAATATTTTGTTAAGGAATTTATGGTACTTTATTATACACAGCAAAAACTCGCATCCTTTGTCTACCATTATATAGTCCGATTGTCTTTGTTTTTTTATTGTTGTTGCCTGTTGGGATCTAGGTAGACTTTTAACTATATTCTAAATCCCCAACTCTGAACAAATGGCGATCGTGACAGGACCCAACATTAAGTGCCATATTCCTTCCCCCCTTGTTACTCCTTGTTAATTATTCCTCCCAGTCACTTCTGTTCACAATTGCTTTACAGTGGTTTAAAGTTCCTTCATATGTTTGTGCATATATTGGTATCACCGTACAGTAAGAGTGACAGACGTAGAATATTAGGTTCCGAGTGTGATAAGGCTTACCTGTTGTTACACGTGGCAGTCGTGTAGTAAGTCTTATAGAGTGTAGGGAAGAATCCGGATCTGTTTAATGCCGTACCCTCGCTCCAGAGTAGGCTGTTCCATAGTCACTAGTTTAGGGTGAAGTGATATCTTGGGACGCCCCCCTCTACCAGGACCCCATAATTATAAAGCCTCAATAATTGTTCTTCTCATTATCTCATTCAGGGTCAATAATAAAGTAACTCAAGGGTTGTTAATCCGGATCTTTATATTAATGCCGTAATACACCCTTCCTGTTTCAAGTATCTAAGAGTTGTTAATCCGGATCTTTATATTAATGCCGTAATACGCCCTTCCTCTTTCAAGTAACTAAGGGTTGTTAATCCGGATCTTTATATTAATGCCGTAATACGCCCTTCCTCTTCCAAGCCTCTTATCCTTATTTAAGGATCTTATCAGAAGAACAATATTCATAAGTGAATTTCCCTAGGTATAACTTGGGTAGTTTCCGGGACTTTCTGGTTATCCACTGCCGTGATATTTTCTAGGGTAATCCACTTATCTTATCTTTTTGACCATTAATTAATTTATCTAGTTTTTCTTAACAATGGCCACCTCAGGTTTTGATCTCCAGGTTTTTATTGAAAATCCTCACCTCTTATGCTATCACGCCAGATGGATACAGGCAGAAGTTTCGTAACCAAAACATTTTCACACACCTTTGTTGAGTTTGGTCAAGAAAAGCTTAGGTTTTTCAAGAAGTGGTTAGAGGCTACAGAGACCTCCACATTTCAGGATTTGTTAAACTTGGTAGTCCTGGAGGAGTGGAAGAGCAAGATACCATTTCACATCTTGAAGCATGTGGAGGAGCGTGGAGAGGTTAATTTAGGGCGTGAGGCTGAGCTGGCTGATGGTACGCCTTGCTGGTGGAGTCACTGGGCAGTAGGGAACGTGGTACTTTCCGGCATGTTAGGTCCTCCTCTGATGATAACCTTGGGGACGTGAGTGGTAGGTCGAAAGGTCCCACACCTACCCCCCTTCCTGATGTAACCAAGTTTTATTGTTCTTACTGTAAAAAACCAGGCCATACGATCCAGTCTTGTAAACACCCAAAGTGTCTAACTGCTAAAAGTAGTTCCCTGGATCCCAAATCCAAACCAATAGCAACCACCAATGTGGAAAGGCCCCATCAGGATCTCTTCTCTTCATTCACCTATGAGGGAAAAATTTCAATCAAAGAGGGGTCTCGTTCTTTCCCTATTCGTATACTACGTGATACGGGCGCATCACAATCTATCCTCCTGTTTAACGTCATTCCTGATATATCTACCGCATTTACTAATGAGAGTGTTCTAATTTCAGATCTCTCATCCCATTCTTCTTATCCCTTAGCTAAAGTGCACCTCCAATGTCCCTTGATTACTTGGGAAGTGCAAATAGCCATTAGGAAAGATCCAATGCATTGTGAGCGGCATTCATTTATTATTGGGTAATGACTTGGTAGGAGATCTAGTGGTTCCCAACATAAAGACAGTCGACTCTCCCTTACCTGTCAACTCCACCACTGACCTTAAAGAAACTATTCCTCACCTTTTCCCATCTTGTGCTGTCACCCGATCACAGAGTGTGCGAAATGGGTCCTCTTCATCTAAAACCACCTCCAATATCTTCCTACCCACAGAAGATCTGTACAATAAGACCATTAGTAAGGATGAGCTCATTAAAGCCCAACAAACTGATCCATCTTTGAATAAACTTCATCATGCACCAGTTTAGGGTAAAGATTTTAACACCCTTCCGTGTTTTTATTATCAGGAAGGGGTTTTGATAAGGGCCTATAGACCCCCTGAGCTTACTCATCTAGACACGTGGTCTGAAATACATCAAGTGGTAATTCCCTCCTCAGTCAGACCAGCATTAATTGCCCTTGCCCATGATGGTATTTCAGGACATTCGGGAATCCTGAAAACATATAAAAAGCTCCTCCAACACTATTACTGGCCTGGACTTAGGAAATATGTGTCAAAGTACCTAAAATCTTGTCATATTTGTCAAATGGTAGGAAAACCAAATGAAAGTATACCAGCAGCTCCCATTAAGCCCATCCCAGTATTTTCTACACCATTTGAAAAGATTGTTGTTGATTGTGTGGGCCCATTACAAAAGACTAAGAAGGGAAATCAATTCCTACTCACAGTTATGGATACCAGTACACGTTATCCTGAGGTTTTTTCCCTTAAAAGCATCACTTCAAAAAATGTAATTAAACCTCTTTTGCACCTTTTCACTTCAGTGTGCATTCCTAAAGAGATCCAATCCGATCAGGGCACCAATTTTACAAGCAATCTTTTCAAACAGGTGATGAAAGACCTCAGTGTGGACCATTGTACATCTTCGGCTTACCACCCACAATCCCAAGGTTGCTTGAAACGGTTCCATCAAACTTTCAAATCAATGCTCAAAAAATACTGTATAGAACACCAAAAGGAATGGGATGAAAGCATAGACTTGTTACTCTTTGCCATCAGGGAATGTCCCCAGGAGTCATTGGGTTTCTCCCAGTTCGAGTTACTATATGGGAGACAAATTAGGGGACCGCTTAAAATAGTAAAGGAGCAGTGGTTTGACACTCCACCTATTAAGCCCGCAACAGTTTCCCAATACATTGACACTTTACGGGACAAATTAACTGAAGTCCGAACTATTGCTCAGTCAAATTAAAAAAATTCCAAGAAAAAATGGTGAAGTCCCAACCTAAATTAGTTGAAAGATCATTTTCTCCAGGTGACAAAGTGTTACTCTTTCTACCCATTCCAGGCTCTCCCCTAAAAAGCAAGTTTACTGGTCCCTATATAGTTGCTAATAAACTATCTCTCCTCAACTATATAGTCCATACTCCTGATCGCAGAAAAGATTCACAACTTGTTCACAATAATCTCATGAAACTTTACCATTCCAGGCAGTCAGAGGAAGACATCCCAGAGGCTATAAGCCTACCTGTATTGCATACGGTTTTGTCAGGGCCGGAGCCGGAGACAGATGACATGGATCTATTGGAGAATTTAGACTTCCCTGTACCTAAAGAAAACCCTGCTAACAGTCACATACTCAACAACTTGGATGAGTATTTTTCTGTTTTGAATCCATCTCAAGCAAAAGATCTCACTAAGTTATTATCGACATTTCCTAAAGTCACGTCAGACCTCCCAGGGTTTTGCAATATACTTAAACATGATATTAAGCTAATCTCAGATGATGTACAACCCATTAGGCAATCAGCATATCGACTAAATCCACAAAAAAGAGAGATTATGAAAAAGGAGGTATATTTTTTGTTAAAACATAACTTAGATGAGCCTAGTACCTCCCTCTGGGCTTCACCTTGCCTTCTCATTCCAAAACCCGATAGCACTTTTCGTTTCTGTACCGATTATCGTAAAGTGAACCAGGTCACTGTCTCAGACTCCTACCCTTTACCTTTGATTGAAGATATAATAGACAGCATAGGCTGTGCAAAATTTATAACTACGGGGGACATGTTGAAAGGATATTATCAAGTGGGACTCACGGATAGGGCAAAAATAATCTCAGCATTTATAACTCCATTTGGTCTTTTTCAATATTTGGTTATGTCGTTTGGCTTTTCTAATGCTCCGGCCACATTCCAGAGGGCAATCAATCACCTGATTCAGGACCTAGATGGGACGTTCGCCTACCTGAATGACCTGGTGGTGGTGTCGGACGGCTGGGACGAACATCTGGTGCATTTGGAGATACTGTTCGCACGACTGCAAGAGACTGGATTCACCATAAACCTGGCTAAATCTGCTTTTGGCCGGGCCTCAGTGACTTACCTGGGACATATCGTTAGGCATGGTATGGTGAGACCCAAGGACGCAAACGTTAAAGCCATCTTGTCCTTCCCCCACTCCAAGGACGAGGAAGGAACTCATGCGCTTCCTGGGGATGTGCGGGTACTACCATCAGTTCTGCAGTAACTTCTCCAGCATGGCCGGACCCCTCACAGACCTTACCAGTTCTGCGGTCCCTTACATCTGGAACCAGAGGTGCGACCAGTCTTTCCACCGCCTCAAAGCCTTCCTTGCCTCCAAGCCTGTAGTCCACCCCCCTGACTACATCTTGCCCTTCCATCTGCAAATCGACGCTAGCGGTGTCGGAGTGGGGGCTGTGCTCCTACAACCCGACCCAACCACTGATGTCCTTCACCCTGTGGCATACTACTCCGCCAAGTTGAAAAAACATCAGACCAACTACTCGACCATAGAGAAGGAGGCCCTGGCTCTGGTGTTGGCAATAAAGAAGTTTGAATGTTACCTCCAGTCTTGCCCACAAACGACCCAAGTCTTCACCGACCATAACCCACTCACATTCATCCAAACCAACAAGACCTCCAACCAGCGAATCCTCCGCTGGGCTCTCCTCACCCAGCCCTATAATCTACAAGTCCGGCACATAAAGGGGGTGGACAACCTGATTGCGGACTCCTTATCCCGAGCTCCAGTGGAAATGCAGCAGCTACTCTCCAGACGCACCAGGTGATCACCTCCTTCGCGCCAGCGCTACGGAGGTCTTTGGAGGAGGGGTGTGTTACGAAGCACACCATCAATTGTCATGATCTACCTACCCAGCACTACGAACCACGCCATCTATTGTCCTGATCTACCTACCCAGCACCACGAGCAATGCCATCTAGGGACGAAACCCGAGTATGACTCGTCTTAGTTACCACTCCGGGGTTTCCCTTCTCTATATCCTGGTTGTTGAGTCACCTCCTCCAAGTCTTCCTCATCAGATCCAGATCGAGGAAAGTGCAGTTCACTCTGGGAAGTGACCACACGAGGATCACCTATCCTGGAAACCTACGGCACAGTGACTACCTACCATCTTCTCCAATACTCAGCTTTACTCCTCAGCCATCTCAGCACTGCACTTGAGTATTTTGTAATCTTATATTGCCTCCCACCTCCACCTTGCTTCACGATCGTTTTATGTTGTATAAATATGTATATACTGTTAAGCCAGTGTTGCGTATGTTTAGGTTAAGTATGGTTAAGGGTAGATTATAGAAAGCTGAATATTTTGTTAAGGAATTTATGGTACTTTATTATCCACAACAAAAACTCGCATCCTTTGTCTACCCTTTTATAGTCCGATTGTCTTTGTTTTTTTATTGTTGTTGCCTGTTGGGATCTGGGTAGACTTTTAACTATATTCTAAATCCCCAACTCGTAACAATTGTATTACGTTATGGACTCACTAGATTGTGACTTGTTAAGTGTGAATTTATATCATCTAAGTTTTAATCTAAGGTGGATCACTATGGCGGACATAGATGGGTCGCGGGTTGGGTTGTTGTAGTGTGGGCAGACTCCGGGCCACCAGGCGTGGGGCCTCCCTCCGTTGATGTCTTCCCCTCGTAGGTGGTCTGGGCTGTGAGGGTCGTCCAGGAGCTTGTCCCAAACCTTCTTCCCTAGGCGATGGAACCTGAAGTTGAGGGCCTCTGTTTTATTTCTTAGGTGGATGGTTTCCACTGTCTCCTGGTAGGGTGGCGCTTGGCCACTGGCTGATCTCAAACACTTGTTTTGGAAGCTCTGTAGTTGTTGTAGTCTAGTCTTCCCGAGTGTGACGAGTGGTATAGATGGGTACTCCAACACAGGCCTCACCAGCGCCTTGTACAGGTGAACTTGTATCTTCTCAGGCATCAGTTTAAAACGTTTTAATTTGGCTGCGGCGACTTTGGCTTTATTTAGTCTGTCCTTCACGTGGGGAATGATGCCCGTCCGAGAGATGATGAGGCCGAGCAACCTGCCTTGTTTAGAGTACTCAATCTCTTCGTCGTCGATCATCAATGGGGCCGGCTTGAATTTGGCTATGGGTATGACCTCAAATTTCGTTTTGTTTGTTTTTATTTTCCATTTATTTTCCTACCCCGAGATATCCTCTATTGCCCGAGCAGTGAGTGGCGTGGGCGTCGGTAGTGTCGGCTTCAAGGGGGACGTCGAGAGTTTGGTAGGGGACGTCCTTCTTGGAGTAGATACGTAGTCCACTAGAATGTCCGCATGGTGGTCAGTTGATGTGGAGAACTGGCGTGGATGGGCCCCAGGTGCCGGCACGCCGGTGGGGGACAGGGGGCCAGGGGTGGTGTCCTCGGATCCATGAGCGTGCGGTGGGTGGACGAGGGCAGCCGGTGTGGACGCCGGCAGTGGTGCCAGGCGGCAGTGGAGTAGGCCGTGAGCATGAGGGGCACACAAGGGGGTTACCAGGTTGTGTCAAAACAGAAGAGGGAGGTGACTGGGTAGCAGCTGGAGGCAGGGGTCGTCTGTGTAGTTGGGGATGGCGGTACAGAGTGTATCAAAGAGTCTTTCAATGCGGTTGATAAATTCGTGTAAGAGGGATATGATCTGTGTCGTGTCACCGGAGGGGGGTTGTGGGGGTCACCGGTGGGGGCACAAGGTCTGACAGTGTCTCAGTAGAGACGGGGAGGAGGCCCAGTTGTAGTTGAGTTAGAAGACGGCCGGGACTGCTGTTTTGCAGGTGAGGCCAGGCAGGGGCAATTGTTGTTGAAGAAGGCTCGGTAGGCTGGGGGAGAGGTTGAGATTGATGCAGCCTTCGGGGAGGCTTTTCTCCTGGGACAGACGGACGTTTGGGGCATTGTTGTGAGTCAGTATTGTGCCAGCCACCACAATTACAACACCTGGGGTCAACAACATAGCCCACACCACCCCCATTGAGGTGGTCTTTGATTTTTTGGGCACAGACGGAGGAGTGATGGTTACATGAACAGAAGCGACATCTAAAACGACCACGTCGGTAGCAGGCGGTGAAGGTGTGACCCCAATGGGAGCAGATGACACAAAAAGCAGGCCCGGGGAGATAGGGTTCTGCATACAGTGGAGGGAGGACCGGGTAGTAGGGAGTGACAGTTTTGCAAAAGTTTTCAAAATCTAATTGCTTGGGTTGGATTATTTGTCTATCGGCCACGCTAATTCCGAATATGTTTGAGTTTTTTACATCATTGCATTAGAAGGTTTGTGGATACTTTTGGGTTTGGCATGAAAAAAGCGAAAAAACTGTAAATAATAAAGCGACTGGCAATGTGGCACAACCTGTTAAAATCAAGTTATTGAATTGGATTATTCGACTACTGTGTACACTGGTTCATAATATGCTATTGTTTTACAACTCAATGCGCTACAAATTATGCCGGTATTTTTGCTGCAAGTCACCACATACGTATATTTCGAAAACCAGGGCCCAATATTACCAACGGCGTGGATAGATTCCGTGGAATGAATTCAGGACATTCCCGCTCATGGAACATTACCAAACTCCGTATATGTGCCAATGGCAGGCCAATGGCAATATTTACAGAGTTTGTTGAGGCTCCCTGGACGGGAATGCCCTGAATTTATTGCACGGAATCTGTTCACGCCGTTGGTAATATTCGTCCCAGGACTGATCAACGAATTCAGCCCAAGTAGCTTGACTTGGACAGTTAAGGACAAAATCTCAGTCCGTACTTTTGAATAAAATATTGTTCAATAGGTGGTGATATTGAAGTGCTGAAAGTTGTTTTTTCTGTGTTGTTTTGCAGTTAGTTCAAAGGGCCGCCACCAAGATGGGTCGTCCTAAGATTAGCAACACTCAGCTGCGCCAGGGTAACGATAAGGTGTTCGGGGTTCGGATGCCTCTGCCATCTAACAAGTTGCCTCTGAACAAGGAAGTTGGAAGTGCCCTGGCTTATGAAGCAGGAAACGAGAGGTTAAGGAGAAGAACAAATGCTTTTGATTATATGGATGCCACCAACAAGGTGACTGAGAAGGTACTGGATGTGTATAGGAAGGCCACTGTCCCCACTATCTCTGAAATCAGGGTGAAAATGAGAGTCCACGACCTGTGGAGGATGCGGAGGGAGACGATGATGATGAAGGGAAATGGACAGAAACAGAAAAGGACCATCCACCACTGACATCGTCGACAACAACTCACGAGCGCTTTCGGTTTATCGAGCATTAGCTTGCCCTCCCCACTGGTGGTGTGAGTGATCCACATTCCAGCTGGAGAGCAGCTATAGCGCGATATTCCCGACGTGGTTTGAGCTCTTTTCCTTCTACTGCTATTTTTCCTTTTTTCGCTCTGGCCTAGGGACCTGCACCCTCAAAAAGTGTATTCGTCCTGCGGACCCCCTGTAACTGTTCACCTCCCTCCCAGGAGATTGTGAACACGAAAGGGGGTTGGAGCAAGAACCCATCCCAGCCGATTCTTTCCAGGAAAACCGTGATCGTGCGGGTCCACCTGGAAAGAGGGTAGCAATCCTTATCCTTCTCCAATAGGCACACTTAGCTCACGTCTATAAGTGAGCAGTTACATACACTAGGAAGTAGGTTTCCCCAACGGGGCTCCGGGAGAGAAGCTCAGGAACCACTCTACGACCACCACACGGCCATCATTTTCTGTGGGGAGTGCTGAAATTCCTCTGCTACTTACTCAACAGGAATAGGTAGGCTCTAAGAAAAAAATAAATAAAAAAAAACACCACAACCACCGGTTATGGAGCGCGTACGCCCTCCTAACCGTGACCCCCGCCTGAACCGCCAACCTGACGACCCAAACCACGACAGGCTCCGCGCAGAAAAAGCGGACCAGTTACGCGCCTTCAACGAAGCCCTGAAAAGCAGGAACACTGCCACCACCTCCAACAACTCCACCACCACTGCTACCGCCACTGAGGACGACAACTGGACGAAGGTAGAAAACAAAAAACGCCGACGTGCTTTTTCGGGAAACGAATGCCGTCAAGCAGCCCAAAAGGCACCCATCACCACCACCAGCTCACCTCCAACGACACTGCCAAAATTCCGGATCTCGAAAACGGACACAAAAACGACATTTGCCGCCATCACAGAGATGGAAAAACTAAATCCACTGGCCAAGTTCTCAGTGCGGCCCAACCTAAAGGGGGAGATGATTATTCACCCCAAAGACAAGGACTCCGCCACCACCCTCGACACTTACCTGCAAAACACCACCACTGTTACATCAACGAAGCTGGACCCCGCCCAGAAACTGATGAAGTCGGTAGTCCTCCGGTACCCAAAGGAACTACCCCTCGAACCCCTGGAGAACCACCCGAAGATCCTAAAAGCCGAGAGATGCTCTCCCCCGTCCGACAAGACGGCCACCACAAAACAAGTGCTCATAACGCACTACGGTTCACCCCCCAGCACCATAGACCTCAAAACCTGGGGGATCTACGAAGTGAGGCCCTTCGTCCCAGAGCCCCTGTGGTGCTTCAGATGCGAGAAATACGGGCACCATCAGACAAGGTGCACGTACAAGGAAATCTGTGCAGTCTGCGCACAGAAGCACGGCACACACTCCTGCCTCACCAAGTTGAAAAATGGAGAAAAAATTGCCCCCAAGTGTGCCAACTGCGGGGGAAACACCACACCTGGAACCCTGGATGCTCCGAGAGGACAAAGAGGGTCCAGGAAAACCGACCAGCAGCAAGACCGGCCCCCACCCCCTGCACACCAGCCCCACCAAGTACCTTCGTGTGGGGAACCCAAAGGCCAAAACAACAAAGCCAACCTCCTCAGCCGGTCAACACCCAAAGTGCAGCCCAGTTTCCTGGCCTCACTACAGCCACACCTCAGCCACCCAAGCAGCAGACAACGACAACCACGAAAAAGACAAAAGAAGCACACACCAAGGCACCAGAAGAAATATACACGTATCAGACCTAGCCAAGGTACTGACAACCTTCGCGGAGGGCCTAGCCGGACTACTGGGCCACAAGATCTAACCCACACAGCTCCAAATACTCATGGGGAGCGTCCTCGGGAAAGTCGCCACAGCTCCAGCCACCTCGGTGGAGGAAGCCACGCCGGTCCTCACATGAGTGACAGCCGAGGTACACTCTACACCGAAAAAGGCCACCAGAGAACCCAAGATACCGACAGCTCCCAGAAAGAAATTGGACGTTTCAACTCCCCTGATTCGAACCACGGCCCAGAAGGCAAAAACCACAGAACAAGAAGATATGAACCTGATCCAGTCGGAATCGGACTTGAACATTTCCATCGAGGACCACCAAAAGTCCCCGATGAAACAGTGGTGGAAAACATCAACACCCTGAAAATCCTTACATGGAATGCTCAGGGCATCAAAAACAAGTGTTACGTTTTAAGTGCAGGAAAGTGGCTTTCTTACCGTAGAACTCGGATACCTTCACACTGGTTACTCACCCAAGAGATTATGGTGTATCACTACGTAGAATTTTGCTCTGCTTCCGGCACTCAATGCGTTATGTACTTGATAAATGATGATTTAGTGAATTCCACTAACTTCCAACATCCATCTAAGTTATTGGTTATACTTTGTCATAACCAATGAGTCATTACCCTTGGTAATAATGATAATAGAGGGATCACAGATATGGGCAGATTATTGCACTTACGTTTATTTGGCACAATTCCATACACTGGACTTATAATTTGCATGGATAGGTCAGTCACTCACATTCACGCCACAGTACCGTAAGTTATAAGGGAGAGTTTGTCAACCTGGTGAATTAATCGTTTAGATCTATTAGGCCGGCCTGGAGTGCTCTTGTAGCAAACAGGCCCTCACCATTGATCACTTCCTTTACAGGATGTGTTAACTTGTCGCTGGACTTAACAAAAATCTCGGGGATTTGCACACACAGACCCGTAGCACTGGTAGGACTGTATGGCCCCTAATCTTAAGTCCGCGGAGCAGGAGGTTCTTCTCTAACCCAAGGTCTAAAGCCCACTGGCTAAATTTGCTTTTTTGAGGCGTGAAGTGATGAACAGTACACCACTGTCTCACTGGCCTGCCCCCCCCCCCCCCTACATGTCCCAGTTATGGCTGGCCGGGTGCCTTATCTCTACCGTAAACAAACATTTGGGATGGGTTGTGCGGGAGGCCCAACGCAACCCATGACAATCGCTCCTACTAAGAAAAATTTTTCTCTTGGAGAATAAATTTTCACCACCTGTATACAATCAAGAGAATGCCTAGCCCAGACACACAATTCGACATTCACACTGTGGTGTGTGTGTAACACTAACACTGCAACGGAATGTAGTCGCCAATCGCCACTGAGGGAAAACCTCAACATTTACTTTATTTTTTTCTTGGCTGGAGGAAAACTCCGCGGCGAGGGTGACAATTCCCGAGCAATAGTTCATGCTAAGCGTAAGCACGCTACATTTACATTAGAGCAACGTGTTGTGTGGTGTAGGGTATGTAGACATTGTTTAGGTGGCACAGGTGTTGTGTTATGTTCTCAAGTGTAGAAGGGTGTGAGAAAATTATACATAACATATGACAAACCGCCAGACGCTTGGAGGCTCGAGTCGACTGGAATCTAGACCAACTCTACACTCATTTGGGAAGGTGACCTCTCAATCAGTTGCTCTGGTTCCGCCACAAGTCGAGATAGGAGGTCAGCCCCCACATTCAGGCTGCCCTTGATGTACCGAAGGACGAAGTTGAACTGCTGGAGATACAGTGCCCACCGCATCAGACGAGCATTTGCATTCTTAGATGGTCGAAGACTGGTGAGCGGCATGTGGTCTGTCTCCAACACAAACTCACCTCCGTAGAGATAGTAGTAGTACTTCTTGATGCCTTCCACCACTGCCAGAAGTTCCTTCTCGACCGTGCTGTTATTCCTCTCTGCAGGTTTCAACTTGCGACTGTGATACGCAACTGGAAAAACCTCGCCGTCTGCCTCTTGTAGTAGCACTGCGCCAACCCCATCCTGTGAAGCATCGGTCCGGAGGATGAAAGGCTCTTCCTTCCTCACCAGTTGAAGGATGGGTTGCTTGCATAGCAGGTTCTTGAGGGCACTGAAAGAATCCACTTGTTCAGGTCCCCATTGCACCTTGTTAGATGCATGTTTCTTGATCAGGTCGGATAAAGGGAGAGCCACCACGGCAAAGTTTGGGATGAAGTTCCGGTAGTACCCTACGAGGCCCAGAAATGACCTCACTTGTTTTTTTGTAGTGGGCCGTGGTGCATCTTGGACCTTTTTGATCTTCTCATTCTGACAGGTGCAGCGTCCTCCGCCGACAGTGTGCCCGAGGAACTGTACTGCAGCCTGACCGATCTCGCACTTGCTTGGTTTCACGGTCATGTTTTTTTGTTGGAACCTCCGGAACACCTCCTCTAAGAGTTCCAGGTGTTCCTCAAATGTTGCTGAATGGATTAACACATCATCCACAAATGCCTCAACTCCCTTGATGCCGTTTAGGACTTGCCTCATGACACGGTTGAAGATGGCAGGGGAGTTTGTGAGACCAAAGGGAAGGACTCTGTACTGATAGAGACCCCCTGGCGTACCAAAGGCTGTGATCTGCCGACTCTTCGGGTCCAGTGGGATTTGGAAGAACCCCTTGGTCAGATCAAGTTTGGTAAATAACTTGGAACCAGCTATTCTTGAAAAAATAGTTTTCTGATCACACATAGGTTCAGCATCCACCTGGGTAATGGCATTTACTCTCCTATAATCCCCACAGATCCTGACACCCCCATCCCTTTTTCGGACGACTACCATAGGACTACAGTATGGAGACGATGATTTCTCGATGATTCCCACTGCTTCCATTTCCTCAATTTCTTGTTTGACAGTGTCCAGTAGTCGCATAGGTATAGGGTAGGGCTTTACCCGAACAGGTGTAGGGCTAGTCAGTTCAATAGTGTGACAGTCGACCCGGGCAACTCCTGGCTTATCAGAGAAGATGTCCTTGTAGCAATGCAACAGAGAGCCAATGGCATCTCGTTCCTCTGCTGATAGATTTCCGTTCACCTCAACGTCCGTGAAAGTCTCACTCTGGCGGGAGCGTGCAGTGACAGGCCCATCCTCCTCATCACTGTCAGAGATCACTGTGGCAGCACAAGTTACCCCTGAATCACACTGGGAAGGCTCGTCCCTGTCTTCCTCAGTGGAGACTGTACCCCCGATCGGTGACTGGAAGTACTTCTTCAGCATGTTGATGTGGAACTTCTTTCGTCGAGATCCCACCTGGACGATGTAAGTCAGATCCGAAACACGCTCTGCAATGTCGAATGGACCTTTCCACTGAGCCAGTAACTTATTGCGCATCGTAGGCAACAGAACCAGGCACTGATCACCTGGCTTGAAACAACGAAGCTTGGCCTTCTTGTCATAGTAAGTCTTCTGGACCTCTTGAGCCTTTATCAGCTCTTGCTTTGCCAGTTGACAGGTTTCTTGGAGACGATCAGCTAAGTCAGTGACATATGTATAAGTGGTCTTGACTTCCGGATCTGATTCCTCATTATCCCACAGTTCCCGAAGAACCTGTAGTGGTCCCCGGACGGACCTGCCGTACATAAGCTCGGACGGAGACACCTTGAGCGAGCTCTGTGGCGCCTCCCGGTACGCGAACAGAAGTGGGGCAATGTAGCGCGGCCACTCCTTAGGTTGTTCGGCTGCCATCCTCCTGAGCATTTTCTTCAGCGTCCCATTAAACCTCTCACAGAGTCCGTTGCACATCGGGTGATAGGGTGTTGTCTTTAGCCCCTTTACCGATAGCAACCGCAACAACTCCTCCATCATGGCAGAAGTAAACTGGGTCCCCCTGTCACTGAGGACTTGTTTGGGAATACCAACCCGACAGAAGATTTCCAACATGGCTTCTGCAACAGTCGTGGCCTCAATGTTCCTCAAGGGCACAGCCTCGGGCCACCTCGTGCTAAAGTCCACCAAGGTGAGAATATACTTTGCCCCATCGCTCGCCCTTGGGTTTATCGGCCCTACAATGTCCACCGCCACCCTCTCAAAGGGTTCAGAGATCAGTGGGAGGGGCCGTAGTGGTGCAGGCGGAACTCGCCCTCGATCACTGGTTTTCTGGCACACATCACAAGAGCGGACTTGCCTGGTGATCTCCTGGCCCATCCTTGGCCAGAAGAACGCTGCACTGATACGGTCAAAGGTCTTCTTTTTACCCATATGACCGCCAAGAGCAGTGCAATGACCTAGCTTGAACACAGCCAGGCGGTACTTGGAAGGAACCACGAACTGCAGTCGTGTTTCACCCAGAGACGTCACAGTCTCTCGGTAGAGACGGTTCCTCTTCTTTACGAACCTCGTTCGATTCCCAAACGTCTCCTTGATGGTCCCAACCATCAAACTCTTGTATACCGAAGTGAGCGTGCTGTCACCCTCTTGCTCTTGGACGACATCCTGACTATTTATGAGATCAGACGATGTGCCAATAGTCAATGGGGTGACTCGAGGTTTTGTTTGAGCCATACCCCGAGTGACTGCAGCAGCATTAACTTGGGTCAAAGCGGCAGCATCAGTTTGGGTTGCAGCATCCACTGCACAACTGTTTCTTGCTCCCTTGATATTCCCAATGATGAGATCGTATACAGGTTCCCTCATGACTGCTGCAGTGACCCAACCTGAGAAGAAGGGGGTGTCCACCTCAATCTTGGCCACTGGAACCGTTTGAATGTAACTATTGGCTAATTTAACACTTACTTGTGCTCCGGTGTATTGATGTTGCCCCACCAATTCCTTCCTGACAATACAGCCCGATGCCCCACTATCTCGCATGACAGTCGCTGGAACTCCTCCAACGTACCCAGGTTTAACAAGAAATATGGGGTGACCCCTCGAGGAGAGGTTGGAGGCAGCAGTTAGTCAGTAGGGGTGTTCGGGTAGACATGATTCGGTATGGGCCCCTGCTTCAGGTTGCATGACGATCGGCCCTGCTGGAAGGTCAGGCCACTCCCCGCCCACAGTTTGAACACCGGAGGCTTCCTGCTGCTGGTCTCTTTGTGGATTATTATTGCTGGCACCTTGGCTTACGAATTGAGCCACGGCGGCTTCCTGCCGCCGGTTCCATCGTGGATTGTTGGTCTGGCGCCAACTGTCCTGATACTTCGGGGGGCCTTGGTGCTGTTTCTGTTGCTGTCTTTGCGGTTGTGGTTGCTGGTTATTTCCTTGTTGCCTGGGTGGGTTCGGTGGCTGTTTCTGTAGAGGTTGTTGACTTTGTTGGTTACCTGCCGACTCCCTGTTCGACCACCGCCTCCGAGTGTGGTACCCGAAAGCGCTGAAATGAGCGTCTGATTTGCTTTCCATTTCCTTCGACGTCTTAACTCCATTAGCCCTGATTTGAGCCACAAGTTCAGGGGGACAAGACCTTTCTAACTGCGTGCGCACCATTAAGTCTATAACCCCTTCCATGGAATTGGGGGTTTCATCCTTACTCATCCACTGAGCCACATAGTCCCTTAAACGATCCCGGAACTGTGCAACCGTTTCATTTTCTTCCAACATTGCCCTGTTGAACTGATGCCTGGCCTGCTCAGTAGTCAGCCCATATGCCCGCAGCAGTGCAGACTTCATGTCAGGGAATTTATTTTCAGGACGCTCTAGTCGTCGAAGAATCCCTAAAGCCTTCCCGTCAAATAGGCTCAGGAACTCAAATTCCTTAATGCTGTCATCAAGCTCGTAGGCTTCTGCGAGATGCTCAAACCGGGAAATGTACATTTCCATGGATTCGCCCTCCTTAAAGGTGGGCATCTGGGGAAATTTCCTATAAGTGACGTTTTGAGTGGGAGAAATTTGGTTCCTTTCCGCTAAGGCCAGTTGGAACGCCCGTTCCCTTTGTCTCTCTTCACGTTCCAGCTTCTTTTCTTCCTTCTGAAAGTCTAGCTGGGCTAAGAGTTCTTCGTGCTCGCGTCGCTTGTCTTCTCTCTCCTCAGCCTTCTCCATGTATGCAACCGCCTCAGCCCCCTCCAGCCCGAGGGCACGTGCTTCCTCAAAAGCCGCTGCACGAGCTGACATGGTGTAGGTGTGGGCGATACAATTGTGCAATCATCCACGGTCTGCGTCCCTGTTCGGGCGCCAATTGTTACGTTTTAAGTGCAGGAAAGTGGCTTTCTTACCGTAGAACTCGGATACCTTCACACTGGTTACTCACCCAAGAGATTATGGTGTATCACTACGTAGAATTTTGCTCTGCTTCCGGCACTCAATGCGTTATGTACTTGATAAATGATGATTTAGTGAATTCCACTAACTTCCAACATCCATCTAAGTTATTGGTTATACTTTGTCATAACCAATGAGTCATTACCCTTGGTAATAATGATAATAGAGGGATCACAGATATGGGCAGATTATTGCACTTACGTTTATTTGGCACAATTCCATACACTGGACTTATAATTTGCATGGATAGGTCAGTCACTCACATTCACGCCACAGTACCGTAAGTTATAAGGGAGAGTTTGTCAACCTGGTGAATTAATCGTTTAGATCTATTAGGCCGGCCTGGAGTGCTCTTGTAGCAAACAGGCCCTCACCATTGATCACTTCCTTTACAGGATGTGTTAACTTGTCGCTGGACTTAACAAAAATCTCGGGGATTTGCACACACAGACCCGTAGCACTGGTAGGACTGTATGGCCCCTAATCTTAAGTCCGCGGAGCAGGAGGTTCTTCTCTAACCCAAGGTCTAAAGCCCACTGGCTAAATTTGCTTTTTTGAGGCGTGAAGTGATGAACAGTACACCACTGTCTCACTGGCCTGCCCCCCCCCCCCCTACATGTCCCAGTTATGGCTGGCCGGGTGCCTTATCTCTACCGTAAACAAACATTTGGGATGGGTTGTGCGGGAGGCCCAACGCAACCCATGACAACAAGAAACACCTCCTGCAAGAAGCAGCAGCCAAGAACAAGCTTGACATCATACTGCTACAAGAAACACTTCTACAAGAACACCACTGTTTCAAATTCAGTGGTTACAAGACATACAAGGAGGCATTTCACGCAGGCGTCAACAAGAGGATGTATGATCTTGGTCAAGTCAAGCATACCCTCCTCCGAGGTCACGCAGCAATTTCCATGTGGGGAAAACATCGAGACACAGGCCGTCAAAGTAACCCTCCAAGAACGGGAATTAACTGCTCACAACATCTACAAGAACCCAAGGGGCTCACTGGAGGTGACTCAATTATTCGCTTCGGCCGCTGACCACGCCACATTCATAGCAGGGGATTTCAACGCACATCATCCCTTCCTAAGCTCGGTAAGCCCCACAAATGAAGACGGCCTACACCTATACACCACCTTTCAAGACAGCAACGAGGAGACACAACGGCGTCTGCGACAGGTCAGACTCCAGATGATCGAAGAGGCCTGCAACAGTGAAGATGACACCGACAGACCTTTCAACCAGCAAGAACTCCAGAAGTCGCTAAAGCGAAGCAAGGACACAGCACCAGGGGCCGACAGGATTACCTATTCCATGCTTTCCCATGCCGGTAAAGCCGGACACGAGGCTTTGCTACAAGTCATCAATGCTTCGTGGACAGCACAAAGACTCCCACCGGAATGGAAGAAGGCATATATACAGCCCATTCCGAAGCCCAGAGAACCAGACAAACCGAGGCCCATCTCCCTTCTCAGCTGCATAGCGAAGACGGGAGAAAGAATGGCTCTCAACCGACTCAAGTGGAAAGTAGGAAGCCCACACCCTCACATTTTCGCTTACACCGAGAACACCGGCACAGGCAACAACATCGCCGAGATACTCAGCACAGTGGACTACAAACCAGTTCTGGTGGTCTTCCTCGACCTGGAGAAGGCCTTCGAACTAGTAAATCCACTGGCCATTACAACGACGCTCGCTGAAAAAGGTGTCAAAGGAAGGTTGCTGGGGTGGATCCAGAACTACCTCACACAGAGAGAAGCAAGAGTACGCTTTCAGGGAGCAACCTCAAGGTACAGAGGTCCATGAAAACGGAACCCCACAAGGAGGCATCCTCAGTCCAATGCTGTTCAATGTCCTGATGGAAAATCTTGTCAAACTTCCTTTCAGACAAACAGCCAAGCTCCTATTCTATGCAGACGACTTACAGCTTATAGTAAGAGGATCAAACAGACCAGCCAACACGCAACACGCACTCCAACTTATAGAAGAGGAGTGCAACAGACTTGGACTCAAGATAAATCCAGCCAAGTCGAAAGCGATGGCCATCTGCACAGACACACCAGACAAGATGCTCTCCATACAAAACACTCCGGTAGTCTGGACCAACACCCACCAGTGTCTTGGAATCTGGTTTGACCAGAAACTCACTTTCAAGTCGCAACTCGAGTAACTCAGGCACACGACGAAAAGCAGACACAATATAATGAGGTCGCTCACCAGCACAACCGCAGGAGCAAACCTTCATGTGCTCAAAGCCTACTACACGGCCGCCATCAGATCGCTGGTATATTACAGTGCTCCAGCACTCATTGGACTGAGAGAAGACCAAATAGCTAAGCTAGAAGTCATCCAAAATAATGCTCTCAGGACCATGCTCGGAGCACCCATGTGGACCAGAATTTGCAATTTGCAAATGGAAACTGTACTACCACCCCTGGCAGTACGAGTCAAGCAGGTGACAGCCGGTCTCCTCGCCAAAATCTGTAGATCAGATAAGCCCACAGCTGCCAAAATTCGAATCAGTGCCTCCCTCCACCTCGACCACAGAGTGCGAGGGGCCACCTGGTCGCACGAGGCAAGCGAGGTCATCCGACACCTGCAAGCAGAAACACTCGTCAAGAACAACCAAGACACACGAGACAATGGTTACGTTGTTCCTCCACCATGGAGCCCTCCACCAGCCACACTCAAAATTACCGACCTAGGCGATAGTAAAGCCAACCTCCAGAAGGAGGACCTCAAAAAAATAACTCTGGAAGCCATAGCCACCGAGACACCGACTGATGCAGCATCATACTTCACAGACGGCTCGGTGGATCCAAAACATCATACATCCGGAGCGGCCTTCTACACCCAAGGTCAGACCCTCTGATGGAGACTTTCTAATGACTGCTCCACCCTACAAACAGAGCTGGTAGCAATCTCAAAGGCCCTACAACACGCTGCAACACAACACAACAAGTCCACCATAATTCACACGGACTCGAAATCGGCCATGCAGGCGCTGCAACACAGTCAACCAAGAGACAACGTCCACATCATAACCTCGATCCTCGCACAGCTACAGGAATTCCAAAGACAAAACCGCCCAGTCGTCTTACACTGGATTCCCAGTCATGTAGGGATCGGAGGAAACGACGTGGCAGACAAAGCAGCCAAGGCAGCTACACGTTCTAGTAGCGTACACATTCAAGTTCCAGCAAGCGTGCAACAGATCAAGAATCACCTCAGAAAGACTAGCAAGCTCCACATCAAAAAGAGCTTCCTTCACGCATTCAACGCTGGTTCCCAATCAGCCAAATCGCACCTGGCGGCTATAAAAGGGGAACCACCTTTCGCGGACAAGAAAACACCAAGACAAATCCAAGTCAGCCTTCATCGACTACGACTAGGGTACAAGTGCTCCTGGCAGATGGTCGGAAATGACGTCATGGAATGCACCTACTGTCTGGAGCTAGCAGCCAACCCACTTGAACGCTATCTCCTCGACTGCGAAGTCACACAAAGCCTCCGAAACAGAACTCAAATCACCCAAGAAGCACACACAACACCAGCGGCCACTCTAACCCGAAAGGCCCAAACAAACCACATTCACCACCTTCTCCGGGTCATCACACGATACCCACCACCCAGATAGCTTAGAAAGTATCCTCTCCCAGCAAGTGCGGACCCCAGTTCGGGGGGCGCGCCACTCCGAAACTGACCGCGTCCAAGAGTGGGGGTTGGTGGTAAGCGTCCACTGATCGGGGGTCCGCTCACACTTGCAACCTGCAGTATCCTTCCAAATCTGCAGGTAGGACCACCTCCAATCCCAATCCGGTCTGGCTGCTCCAGGAGCTCCAGCTGGAACCACCAAACGGGCCGCCTATAGGCAAAGGCCCGTGTCGGACTACGGTCCGACAATCTCAACAACAACACAACAACGACACTGACTCTTTCATCAGCGCTCTGACAAGATTCACCTGCCGAAGGGGACCTCCCAAGCGCATTCGGTCTTACAGGGAAACCAAAATAATTGGAGCTGGCCGAGAATTATGAGAGGCGTTGAGCGGCTGGAACAACAGTGAAAAGGTCGGGAATGCCATCCTACCCAAACAAATAGAATGGCAGTTCAATCCCTCGACAGCCTCTTATATGGACGGGGAGTGGGGGCGACAAATCTGCACAGTAAGGAAGGCCCTCCAGGGAGTGGTGGACATCCAGACGTCAGACGATGAACGACTCAACATTCTGTTTTGCTCTGTAGAAGAGATCGCCAATGGTAGGCCCATCACCCCAGTGTCCGACGACCCAAAGGTTCTAGAAGCACTAACCTGGAAACATTGTCCACCGGAGACGATCGGTCCATGGCAGACGCGTACCGGCGAAGATAGAAGCATGCCCAATACATCACGTACCAGCGACAAAAATTCTTCGAAACTCTCCACAATCTCCGAGCTGAGGATATCGTAATCATCTCTGGATACCCCCTCCCCAGGAGTCAGTGGATGCTTGGGAGAGTACTGGAGGCAATACCGAGCGAAGATGGCCTGGTGCGAAGTGTCAAAGTGAAGACAAAGGACTCAGTGTTATTACGCCCGGCGACTAGACTCTGCTTGTTGGAAGGGGTCGGAGAGAGTGAATCTAATGACAGGCTGTGATTTCGAGCGAAGCCCGACAGAGGGAGTGTTACTGCCACGCACAATTGTGCACACCAGCATCATGTGTAAGTGAAGATACCCGCAGAATAGAAAGAGAAAGAGCGAGAGAGGAAAAGGCGAAGATGAGAGGGAGGCAGAGAAGGAGGTAGAGGGGTGGAGGGACGAGACTGTTTACAACTAAGATAGCTAACAAAATGACCGTAATGAAAAACACATTGTCCCGACGGGCCTACAGCTGCCCATGAGAGCCTGAGGGCAGACTATCGTCTTCTCCTGTGACGGCAACATCTTGATTCTCGGCAGCCAACGATTATCTTGTAGGACATCGTCTTTGTCCTCTTTGGTCTACCCCTAGACCCGTAACACGTGAATGTGATTGTGAACTGTTAAATCCTCTGAGAACACTATACGAATGAATAATTGTAGTTATTGATCAAATTGTTCAAATTGAGTGTCCTGATGTATCAGCAGTTGTTACATGTAAGATGTATTCAACAGGTTTTGACCGAATTATATTCTTCTCGTCAATGTAGGGGGTCTTATTGTCCTGCACAGCCACAATCGCTCCGATGAGTGGTTACAATGATGTTTGGTAACTTGTTCCACTCATCCACTACTCTATTTGTCTAATTTAAAACCATTGCTATGAGTTCGCTCCTGGTTGGATAGTTTGAGTACCTTTGTTATATTACTTTGTTTAGCCCTAACTTCCAATTATACACCTCGATCATATCGCCCTTCACTCTACGTCACTCGCGAGAGTGCAAATTAAGATGCTTTAACCTGTCTCTGTTCTCAAGGTTCCTAATGCCCAGGATTAGTCTTGTCATTCTCCTCTGAATTCTTTCTAGGGATTCTATATCCATTCTGGAGTACGGTGACCAGAACTGAACTGCGTAATCCAAGCGATGTCTCACAAGCACAAGATATAGTTTTAGGATAACCTTATTAGTCTTGTAACTAATACTCCTTTGTATGGACCCAATTACTTTATTAGACTTGTTTCGAGCAAATACACATTATTGACTTGGTTTTAGATTCCTTCTTATCATTACTCCTAAATCTATCTCACAGTCGGATTTCTCCATAACAACATTGTTCATCTGATATCTGGTTTCCCTGTTTACATCTCCTAGACTAAGTACTTTAAATTAGTCCACATTAATTTCATCTGCCATTTTTCAGACCATTCGAAAAGATTGTTTAGCTCTCTCTGTGGTTTTGCCAAGTCCTCGTCAGATTTAATTACACGCCCTATTTTAGTGTCATCAGCAAATTTACTTATGTTGCTGTCTACGCCTATGTATATGTCGTTTATGTATATAACAAATAGTAATGGTCCAAGTACTGAGTCTTGGGGTACTCTACTAGTGACATTACCCAATCGGATTAAGTGCCGTTAATGCTTATTCGTTGTTTCCCTGTCCTGTAACTACAACCAAATCAATTTTAGAATATCTCCTCCAATTCCATGAGCCACCACTCTACGTATTAGTCTTTCATGGGGACTCCCTCGAAGGCTTTGCTGCCGTCCTTACTCCATAAGTAACAAAAGCAGATCTTCAATTAACATTCAACACTAATACCTCCTTAAGGGTATTATATTATATCTCTGACAATAAAGATGGTCACTTTACACACTTGCTAATAGCACAGAATGGTGGTATTAATTAGAATAACCGGCTATTACAAGACCTAATTATACCAGCATCTCAGCTGTGAGTATACATTGCAGTAGATTGTTTACTCATAACACAAACTCTAATACTGGTAATAGCAATATTTTTGGTTTTACTACTCAACCTGGGACAATTATGTTTCTGCTAATTATCCACAATTATATACATCCAAAGAATAATCCTTCATACCAGTTAAGATAGTGTACACGAGGCTTGTACCGCTGGTGTTTACTACAACCAAGGTTAACATTGACCTTGACTACAACAAACAAGTGACGCGCACTGAGGCTTTCAACTCTGTTAACACATGAACACTGATATTCAATAAAGTTCAACTGAGTTAAATTCACTTAATATGGCGAGTGTGAAGCACTAGTTACATACCTGAGATTTGGTGGGGGCGTCAAAAGTGACTATCGGTTGGTAGGTGATACGGAGAGAAGAGAGCATTAGCTCTGAGGGTGCAAGAAGGATACAGTACAAGGTAAAGTTCAGAAGTGGGAAATATAGAAGGAGGTTGACAGCAGGTGGGCTAACAACCTCCTCTATTCTCTCCCGTACCCTCAGTTATATATGAGGCAAATGGCAACTCAGGCACATCGAAGGTGTTACTTCACACATTTACAGACATTTCATTAAAGTCAGTTGCTTTACATTTGACTATGAAAATTAGTGCTATGGGTCAGATCAATTTCTAAAGTCTATTGTTTACAATCTAATCAGTGTTCGACTTTGCAAGGCAATAGTGAAATTGACGTCAAGCACACAAACTGATAACGTACTGCTTATAGCGTCATAAAAAAAATGAACAAGGCTGTAATAACCATGGTCGTACACGTCAGTTATCGTAAAATCGGACGATTCATATTACGCTCAATAGCCCACAAAAACATGTAGCTATGCCTTCTTTATTGAATCTCCCATCTAAGGCGTCCGTTTTCTCATCGCTCCCCAGCTTAGGTGCCGTCCATTTTCTCTGACTTCCTGAAACCAACCTCTCTATAAAATAAATCTGAATGTGAGAGAGAACAATATTGCTTTGAGTCAACTTAGATATGTCTGATTACAGTTAAAGCATACAAGATCCTTTGTGAGTGATGTTGAAGGCTTTAACTGTCTTTATTGTTCGTAAAACTTGTTAAGTGAGTGTCGAGTCTACCATTACGAATGACATCCGATGATAATATTCCTGGGGATAGCCATGAATTTCTGGGTACTACTGAAATTAGATCACGTTGATGCCCAAACATCAGATGTTTAGTTAGTGTCAGTTGTCTATTCAAGAAAGCCATTAATCTCCTGAAAGAACATGTCAAACTTCTTATCTCCAAGATCTCAACCTATACCCATAGAGGGTCTTTGTCTAGAAATTCCGCTTATGTTGGGAGAACTAGTGTCAACAGAGTGTGTATTTCACTTCTTCCTGGCAAGCTCAATCTCTGATTAGATTATAAAAATAGACGTTAGAAATTCACCTGACCCATGGCATTGATTTCCATAGTTAAATGCATGTACAGCGACTGAGTTGAATGTAATTTCTGTCAATGAGTGATTAGCTTTTCTGGCATGTGTACTGCACAGGCATGAGTTGCCAGTTAGCCGTATATAAACTCATGTGCCAGGAGTAGTGTCACATCTCTGACGCTGTCCATCATATCTCAGGTATGTGTACATCTCCGCCCGCCTTATTATGTCAGTTTAACTTAGTGAATTTTGGTGAATATCAGTGTTCATGTTGTAACAGTGAAATTATCAATTACACAGCGAAAGAGTTAATGTAACTTAATTATCGTCTGTCATTGCTAGACGAAAGATTGTTGGTGATTGAGTTATTTTTGTGACATCTCTGATGTTGCTCCATCGTTGTCTCAGGCACAGTGTGTGTGTTAGCTGAATACCCAACAGTCACTGGGGGACCGGTAGCTGCACACCAGCTGGCTACCTTGCAGGATGTCGTTAATTGGGCACGATTAAATTGTGCGAGTCCGTACCCTGGGAACTAGGCCCGAACTCCCTCGCAGTGTATTGGATATCAACCGTGTACTCCACACATCATTGTCATTCCTAAAAACCCACTTTAATTCATATTACACTACATAACATTCAAACCCACCGCCTGTAGAATCTCAGCAGAGACGTGTTTTTCCCATCCGTTTTACACTCAGGATCACTCCCAGTAAGTCCCCCCTTTGAACACAGTTGTCACTACGTTTATTCCTCTTTCTACTGGCAAACGCAATCTTGAATTAGTCTGCGTAAATCAACTTTAGTAATTCGCCAGACCTTTGTCAACTGAATGAGTAACAGTTAGATTGTTTGTAATTAATGTCATTGCGTGAGTAGCGATCGCTGGCAACTCAGGGGTATATAAACCAGTGCGAGGGTGGAGGAGTAAACCTCCCGTATCACCTTTCACCTTCGTTCTCAGGTATGTTCTGTGTTTATAACCATTCAGTTTGATTCAGTCTGTTGTAGTGAATATCAGTGTTCATCAGTGTTCATGCTTTAACAGTGGGATTATGATTCACCCAGTGTAAGAAATAATATAACGTTAATATCTGACGTGGCGAGACTAAAGATTTGTTTGTGACCCACCATGCTTCCTCAAAAAACCTCCTGTATCACGTTTCACCTTCGTTCTCAGATCGAGGGTGGCCTTAATTGAAACCCACCTGTCGCTCGGAGCCGGTGGATACCCAGCAGTGGTCAATATATGAGTGATGGCGTTGATTCGGCAGGATTAATCGGCTCCACTCTACCTCGTGGGCTGAGGGCCCCAGACCCGCCTCGTGTCGGAGTGTAACCGACCACAACAGCAGTCATCAGTTGTTAGAGGCGCCAGTGCTATGCCTTGGAGTTATGGTCCACAGTGTGGTCATATGTGTTTGTTAATAATTACCCCATGTTGGGTAGTGGACCCATGTCGGTGTTTGTATCAGTATTAACGTGTTGTTGTGAGTGCATCTCTTATGCCCTACCAACAGTCTGTGAAGTACCATATGCCAGTTGGTCTTATGACTGGATGTAATGAGAAATACCTAGTGATGTGGGAGAAGTAAAGTAATCTGCAAGGAGTTACCATGTAACTATGTATTGTGAGTAAGGACAAGGAACTGGTCCTGTAATGTAATGTGACACCATTAAGATTGTGCACGGTAAGAGTGTAATATCTGGGTAATTGCTGTTGAGTAAATAAGAAAATAAGTGAATAAGAAATACGGAGTCTGCAATAAGCCCAAGAGATGAGCCTTTTACTTTGATTTTATATTAATAAACTTGTTCTTTGAGTATTTTAGGAGTATTCATTTCTCCCACAGTAGTTACCTTTATTTCCGTCCAAGTGACCCTGATATCAGAATTACACTATCCATGTGCCTAGACCATCGACATGCTACCAAAAAGAACTGAGGTTAGGTAGTACCAAAAATGAACTGAAGTAAGTAGAAGGAATATTTGAAAGAACTAAGATATGTTGTGGTTTCACCCTTCTTTCCCCTTATCGATATGGTCAATGAAAAACCTAACCCAATGCCTAGTCCACTCTGCCCTCTACCTAACGAGCTACATACTGTCCAGAGGGGGTCTGGTGGCAGCGACCCTTAGAAATTAAGATTAGAGTTAAGTATTCCCCCTTAGAATTAGTGACCCCAGTCTGGCAGTATAACCGACCCTAACAGCGCTCTTCGTTTGTTGGGGTGATACCAGTGTGACATCCTGGGGCACTCCTTACAGTTATATGGGCCAAAGTATTATTGTTGTATATGATTGGGGGTAATTAGCAGAAATATGGATAGTATTCAGTAAATAGTGTTATGTGAGTTGAGTACATCAATTGAGGGAAAAGTGCCATGTTGTTCATTCCGAACTAACATGATATTATAAATAATAAGTTATTTTGGGATATTGTCAAGTGTGTCATAGAACCATCTGTAGTGACAATTAAATAATATAATGATTATTTAATGTTGTAACCAAGAATTGAAGATTTCTTTTGCTACTTGTAAAAGTAAGACCTAAGGGTCCAGTTCTATCTGAATGTATATAATAACCATCTTATTTGTCAAAGAAATAATATAACAGTTGTTTAATGATGTAATAAGTAATTAAAGATCAATTTTATGAATGGTAAAGTAAGACCTAAGTGGTCCAGTCTTGTCTGAGTGTACTTGATTAACATCTTGTTCACTCCTTATGTTAATAAATATTGAATTAGTAAACAACGAGTATCACCGCTTCTTTCTTTTACCCATTGGTTCTCAGAAAATAACTATTGTAACTCACGTGCCTAAAAGCTCGCTAGCACGCTACCTAACAGTTCAATGAGATATGTTATATTCTTAGAAAAGTCTGGGTGGTGGCAGGCTACCGTGGTAAGTTCAATAAGTGTTATAGTAAGAATGACATGGTTTTCCCAGACTGATCCATGGTTTAGAATATGACTAAAACAGGATATAATTGAGAGAAAGTAAGGGCATAAAATTCAGAAAATACAATAATATATATATGAAAGAAGAAATAGAGTACAGAAAAGAATATTGACTTGGAAAATATAAGCAAAGAAATATATGACAGATTCTTATAGAGAGAAAGACAAAGAATATAAAATTATTAATAAATATACACAAGAAAAGATTAACATAAAAGATAGATATGAAGCAAGAATACAAGCATATAAATATTGAAGAATAACAGAGGAGAATAAATATATGAAATAGGATATAAAGGGGAAAACATGCTCCCTTACAAGGCGTTGTGGGGTTTTTGATGTTTGGTTCACGCTCAGGATGGAATGGAGAAAGGAAACTCACAATGTGCTCTCTATATACATGTTGTATTGGATGTACAATGCAGCGTGGTTACAAGCGTGATGTAGAGAGAGCTGGTTGGTGAGGACGCTCAGAGAAGGACAGCTTGTGGGTCGCCATGCTCGCCGGCGGGAGAGAAGACCGCCAGGCAGGCGGAGGAGGAGCGAGGTGTTGCTGGCTGGTTGGTATAGGTAGAAAGGGCAGATCACCACGAGGTCAGGTCTTAAATAGCGGGGGGTAGGCGTGGCTTAGTAGTTGCCCCCGCTCCGTGATGTATGGCGGCGCTGGTTGACCTAGACCACGAGGCATACACTGGGGAATTGGTAGGGTCGGCTACTCAGCGACAAACAGCGTTTGTAGGGGAGAAATCCACTACAGCGTAATGAGATTTTGTCGTTAGATCGTAGGTAATAAGAAGTAGGCAGTTACATTTCAGAAGATTTATTACTTTCTAAAATATAAGACTGACAATAATTTCATGCAAACATTAGATTTTCTGATGATTGGGAATTAAATTGATTTAACTTCAGTGGCAACTGTCAACTGGGTCTCTATTGCAAACTCTAATATAAGAAATTACTTGACAATTTTACTCAAAGTAAATATAGTTAAAGCTTTCAACATCACTCACAATGGATCTTGAATGTTTCATCTGTAAGTAGACTTATCTAACTTAATGTAACACATATGCATTCCGTTGCAAATTCAAATCTCCGAACATCATATGAGATATTAAGAGATATTAGGGTCTCAGAGGTACACAAGAGAAAACGGAGGACTCAGGCATAGTGAAGCGGTGAGAAAACGGTCGTTTTATATGGGGGACTAATTAATTAAGTTATAGCTTCTTGCTTTATGGGATATTGGACGTAATATGAATTGTCTGATTTTACGTTAACTAACATGTACGACCGTGGTCAGTAAAAGAGCTTTCGATAACAATGCAGTTTACAGCAACCTCAGAATTCCGGAAATTCCCTACACTCAATCGATAGAACTATTTTTTCAATGATAATTTTCTTATATTACAATTCCGTCGCAAATTGATAATAAGGAAGTTATTGAATTTTAAAAAAGAATAAAATCATTGCACCTGTTGCCCCTACGCTGTTGCTCAAATTGTGTGTTTGTATGTACGCTTACCTCCCGCTCATGTGCCGGGGGGCGAAGCCAACCAAATCCAATAAAAAATCTCATCATTTGATTCAACTAATTAGCATTCAATATTCGGCGTGGGTGCTGGGTGGTAGGATGCAGGATATTTTTAATCAGTTGCAACATGGAGCCATTATGCGGTTCAGTTCTGGTGCCCCTATTATAGAATGGATATAAATTCACTAGAGTCGGTGCAGCGAAGAATGACAAAAATGATTCCGGGACTTAGAAACCTTCCATATCAGGATAGGTTAAAGAAACTTAACTTGCATTCCCTAGAAAGACGAAGAGTGCGGGGAGATATGATAGAAGTATTTAAGTGGGTGAAAGGAATCAATAAAGGGGATATAGATAAAGTTCTTATAATATCCGAGCAGGATAGGACTCGGAGCAACGGATTCAAGTTGGATAAGTTTAGGTTTAGGAGGGAGATAGGAAGAAACTGGTTCACAAATAGGGTGGTAGACGAGTGGAACAAGCTTAGCAACTTTGTAGTAAGTGCGGGAACTCTGGAAAGTTTCAAAAGGAGGCTAGATAGATTCATGGATGATAGAGAGTGGTAGTAACTCTCGACAGGAGCTGCCATGCACAGGCCAACCGGCCTATTGCAGACTCCTTATTTTCTTATGTTCTTATGCGATTTCGATTATTGGGCGTTTATTGTATTATTTCATTGTAAAGATAAGGAAATTTTAGAGAACAGAGGAACCCACGACTCATTCTGGTCCCTGACTCAGACTCTGAGTCAGAAAAAGAATTACTGTAACGGCTATTTATATTCCCGTGGAGGCTGACCACACGACTCTTAGGTTATTATATAGCGTTTGGGGGTCCGGGTGCGAAGCCCCCGGCTAGGGTTATTGGGGATCAGGGGCGGAGCCCCCGGCTAGGGGGTTAGGTAAGGTTTAGTTTGGTCATATTGTATCAGTTAGCAAGCACAGAGTACCGGGAATTCAGAACACGCAATCGATAGAACTATTATGAGGGGGGGGGGGGGGGGTGTTAATTCAAAACGAGTGATTTCCGATAAAAACGAATGTCAGATTTGAACCAATCTCATCAAAAACCACCACTTTTTTTTAGCAGATTCTTTGGTTGCTCTAATCTGCAATTTTACCGAGCTTTCTACTATATTTGTTTTGTTCTTATATCATTTATGAATAACAGTACTAACCAATATTATATAGTGTTCATAATTATATGTCGTAGTGCACTAACCAAATTGTGCAGATACCTAAATATCATACTAGTTATCAAAAATTGAAAAAAACAAAAACACTGTTCGTTGAGTTACGTTACAATATGTAAAGTATTTCTAAAAATGATCAAATTAACTAAAATAATGCAGTCAGTTTTGAGGACAAGTGGTCGCAGCTTTATACCCGAACACCAGGTATACACGGTTCCTCTTTGAAATTGATGTGGACATTATATGAGCTCTTACCTGAGTCGGCCAGCCAGGTCTACAGTAGGAACTGTCAAAAGCACCGGCATACTACTGTACAAGTGCCCGTTGTGGGAACGTTAAAAAGCAAACAGTTTACTTAAAAACTTGTGATATCTTATACAATTATGAACAAGGACTGCGGAACAATAAGATTTCTAAATTTCCAGGTTTTGGGGGGGGGGGGGGGAAGTGCACCCCCCTCCCCTGTACACCCAAACTCCACACTTTGTTTCATAATGTTTGTAAATAAAGGACAACATTAATGCATGTTGGTTTCATAGACATCAATTCATTAATTCATTTTTACAGCTTATTTGTGCACTTTTTGATGTGCACACTTCTTTAGGTCCTTATTAAGAAGCTTCCACACTACCCTAAATCGTCCCTCTTTCGTCTCCTCGTTTTTATACTCACTCAACATGCATATGTTGGAGTTTGGTTCAGGCTGTCTTGAGCTACCCAGCATACTATACAACCACACATCTTCTCTCTCTCTCTCTCTCTCCCTACACATACACACACACGCCCCTACGAACTCTCCTCCCATTCCACACACACTCCTCCACTACATCTCTCTCTCTCTCCCACACACACACACACCTACACTAACCCCCCCCCCCCTACACACACACACACACACACACACCTTCACTACCTCTCCTTCCCACACACGCACACGCCCCCCGGCATATGCGCGGGAGGTAAGCAAACGTACGAACACACAATTTGAGCAGCAGCGTAGGGGCAACAGGTGCTCTGATTTTATTCTTTTTAAAATTCAATAACTTCCTTATTATCAATTTGCGACGGAAGTGTAATATAAGAAAATTATCATAGATAAATAGTTCTATCGATTGAGTGTAAGGAATTTTCGGAATTCAGTGGTCTATTACCAAAGACCATAAACTGGACTGGAAGGCCCATGTAAGCAACACAATCAAGGCAGCCTCGTACCGACTCTACATGATACGACGACTCAGGTCACTTGGGGCACCCACGCCAGAGCTGAGGACAATCTACAACGCCTTTATTCTCCCCAAATTAAAGTATGCATCACCAGCCCAGTCGTCTTCTCTCAACTCTACCCAACAACATCAGCTAGAGAAGGTGCAGAAAAGGGCCTGCAGAATGATGCTCAGCACAGTCTTCTCCGGCTACAACAACGCTCTCTCCACTATGGAAATGCCATCCCTCAGTGACCTCCACCACCAAGCACTAGCAAGGTTTGGCAGTGGACTACTGCACCATCCTCGTCATCGCCACCATATGCCACTGGCAGTCCCCCACCCACCTCGCGCAGTCCGCCACTACACCAAAATTCAGCCCATAAGAGCCAGCACAAATAGATATAAGAATAGCACCATCCCATCTATTGTTAAAGTAATAAACAACTCCTGATTTATGTACTGTACAGCAGTGTAAATGTACTGAACGCATATCATTATGTCTAAATCAAATGTAAGTTTCTATATTTTAAGCCACCGGCTGCAACTCTATTAATAAATGGTTATTATTATTATTATTACACACACACACAACACACACACACACACACACACACACACATCCTTGACCACCGAAGGATCAAGATGTACCTGGCACTCCTCTGGCAACAGTGAATCTGCTACTTGTGCAATTAACCAGGCCTTTCACATATATTTATTATTTGGATTTAAGTAACGAAACCCAAACGGTAGTTCCTTGTTTTATTATAAAAGGATTGTATATATATTTCCTGAGTGTAGATCGACCGTAAGTTCCACTGTTTATGAGTGAATGAGAAAGGGACGGCGTTTATGTATTATAAACGTTAGGTCACGTCCTTACGATATAACTTTCTGTGAGCGACTCTTGAGTAGTGACCCATCGAGGAAGAATGGTATGGGTACGTCGTTCCCCCTCGAGGGAAGACGGATCCATCCACTGCGGCTCTCAAATAGCGCCTTCCTCTAGTCAAGGATATCAAACTACTGCTCGCTTCAGGTGGCCAGAGAGCCGGCTACTTATGCCTTTACTCAGCATAGTATGATGCAGCTTCCCGTGGGCACACCTTATCACGTGCATTGAACATGTCACCTCATAGCCAGTGGAAAGCTACAGGGTGGTAAATCTGAATATAATATCAGATGTATTGACCCATTTATATAATATGTTCTGATGATGAGACAGGGGCCCATTACAGCAGCCATGTCAACTATTATGTTGGCCCATACCAACTCCCTCCCCTGAACCCTCCTCCCCACCGAAATATCAACAAGTTCTCGCCAGAAGTTACTATTTCATTTAGGAAAAGAATGGAACTAGTGTTGAATAGTGGTGAACAGTGCTTAAGTCAGTGAAAAACAACTCAACAGTAGCAGCTGAGTCGTACCCAAGCTAAACTTCACACAGTGAGGTCCCAGGTACCCAGTGATAACTGCCCCTGACACTCAACAACATCAGCTATGTGTTAATCCGTCCATGATAGGGAGGCCTGGGACCACACGTCACTCAATTGAATGAGTGAGGTCTTTTGACATCAGACCACGTGGTGTCCCCATGATGCTACGACACCACGTAGTGAATGAGTTGCTACAGCATCATGTGAGGTTCCTCATAACACCATCTGCGAGGGAATTACTACACCACGTGAGGTCCCTCATAACACCATCTGTGAGGGAATCACTACACCACGTCAGGTCCCTCATAACACCATCTGTGAGGGAAATGCTAAACCACGTGATGCCCCTCATAACACCACCTGTGAGGGAATTACTACACCACATCAAGCCCCTCATAACACAATCTGTGAGGGAATTACTACACAATGTGATGCCCCTCATAACACCATCTGCGAGGGAATTACTACAAATTGTCAGGCGCCTCATAACACCATCTGTGAAGGAATTACTACACCACGTGATGCCCCTCTTAACACCATCTGTGAGGAAATTACTAAACCACGTGATGCCCCTCATAACACCATCTGTGAAGGAAATACTACACCACGTGATGCCCCTCTTAACACCATCTGTGAGGGAATTACTACACCACGTGATGCCCCTCTTAACACCATCTGTGAGGGAATTACTACACCACGTGATGCCCCTCATAACACAATCTGTGAGGGAATTACTACACCACTTCAGTCCCCTCATAACACCATCTGTAAAGGAATTACTACACCACGTGATGCCCCTCTTAACACCATCTGTGAGGAAATTACTACACCACGTGATGCCCCTCATAACACCATCTGTGAAGGAATTACTACATCACGTGATGCACCTCTTAACACCATCTGTGAGGGAATTACTACACCACGTAATGCCCCTCTTAACACCATCTGTGAGGGAATTACTACACCACGTGATGCCCCTCATAACACAATCTGTGAGGGAATTACTACACCACTTCAGTCCCCTCATAACACCATCTGTAAAGGAATTACTACACCACGTCAGGCCCCTCATAGCACCATCTGTGAGGGATTTACTACACCACGTACTGCCCGTCATAACACCATCTGTGAGGGATTTACTACACCATGTGATGCCCGTCATAACACCATCTGTGAGGGATTTACTACACCACGTGATGCCCGTCATAACACCATCTGTGAGGGAATTACTACACTACGTGTCTGCTGTTCAACACCTCAGCAGCGTACATGATTTACTTGACCTCCACTGTAAACATTAATCTGTATGTTCCTTCACCTTTCTCTAATGAAGGCTTTTGTTAAACCACCAATGTATTGTTACGAACCCCGCCACCAATTGTCATGATCTACCTACCCAGCACTACGAACCACGCCATCTATTGTCTTGATCTACCTACCCAGCACCACGAGCAACGCCATCTAGGGACGAAACACGAGTATGACTCGTCTTAGTTACCAATCCGGGGTTTCCCTTCTCCATATCCTGGTTGTTGCGTCACCTCCTCACAGTCTTCTTTGTCAGCTCCAGTTCGAGGAGAGTTCAGTTCACTCTGGGAATTGACCACAGGATCACCTATCCTGGAAACCTACGGCACAGTGACTACCTACCGTCTTCTACAATACTCAGCCTTACTCGTCAGCCATCTCAGCTCCGCACTTAAGTATTTGTAATCTTGTATTGCCTCCCCCACCTCCACCTTGCTTCAAATTATTGTATGTTGTATAAATATGTATATACTGTTAATGTTTAGGTTAAGTATGGTTAAGGGTAAATTATAGAAAGCTGAATATTTTGTTAAGGAATTTATGGTACTTTATTATACACAACAAAAACTCGCATCCCTTGTCTACCCTTTTATAGTCCGATTTTCTTTGTTTTTTTTTGTTGTTGCCTGTTGGGATCTGGGTAGACTTTTAACTATATTCTAAATCCCCAACTCTTAACAAATGGCGACCGTGACAGGACACGACCTTAAGTACCATATTCCTTCCTCCCTTGTAACTCCTTGTTAATTATTCCTTCCAGTCACTTCTGTTCACAATTGCTTTACGGTGGTTTAAAGTTTCCTTCATATGTGTGTGCATATATTGGTATTACCGTACAGTAAGAGTGACAGACGTAGGATATTAGGTTCCAAGTGTCATAAGGCTTACCTGTTATTACACGTGGCAGTCGTGTAGTAAGTCTTATCGAGTGTAGGGAAGAATCCCGATCTGTTTAATGCCGTACCCTCACTCCAGAGTAGGCTGTTCCATAGTCACTAGTTTAGGGTGAAGTGATATCTTGGGACGCCCCGCTCTACCAGTGCCCCATAATTATAAAGCCTCAATTATTGTTCTTCTGATTACCTCATTCGGGGTCAATCATACCAAACTCAAGGGTTGTTAATCCGGATCTTTATATTAATGCCGTAATACGCCCTTCCTCTTTCAAGTATCTCAGGGTTGTTAATCCGGATCTTTATATTAATGCCGTAATACGCCCTTCCTCTTTCAAGTCTCTTATCCTTATTTAAGGATCTTATCAGAAGAACAATATTCATAAGTGTAATTTCCCTAGGTATAACTTGGTTAGTTTCCGGGACTTTCTGGTTATCCACTGCCGTGATATTTTCTAGGGTAATCCCCTTATCTTCTCTTTTGACCATTAGTTAATTTATCCTAGTTTTCTTAACAACGGCCACCTCAGGTTTTGATCTCCAGGATTTTATTGAAAATCCTTCCGTAGCTAAATTACATGTTAATATCCTGAAGAAAGAATGGAAAGAAATAGCCAACTATTACAATATCCCATTTTCACAGCAACTGACTAAGGAAATGTTAAAAAATCATGTAATTGAAATGTTGGTTCAACAAGAAGTTTTAAAAGAATCCGCTGTTGACCGATTAACGCCCATGTTCAAGAAACTTCAATCACTATCCACATCCCCTCCTCACTCGGAAGTTGCCTCAGGTCTGGCTAGCCCTCAAGAAAAAGCACAAAGAGTAGACGCCTTAGAACTAGAACGAGCTAGGTTCGAGTTCCAAATCAAAATGAAAGAACTCGAGTTGGAACAGGCCAAGTTGGAGCAGGAGGAAAAGTTGGAACAGGCCAAGTTGGAGCATGAGGAAAAGTTGGAACAGGCCAAGTTGGAACAGGCCAAGTTGGAGCATGAGGGAATGTCGGAACAGGTCAAGTTGGAGCATGAGGAAAGGATGGAACAGGCCAAGTTGGAGCAGGAGGTTAGACTAAAAGAACTACAGGTGAGAGAGACAGAAGTCACCTTAACATCGGGTTTGATGAATCCGATATGGACGGGTCATTTAGGACTTTTGAGAAAATAGCCGGGAAGAATGAGTGGCCCAAGGCCCAGTGGGTGTCAGTGTTAGTTCCTAAATTATGTGGTAAGGCTCGTAGAGTTTACAACTGTTTAGACCAGACTGATGACTATGATAACGTAAAAAAGAATATCCTCACCTCTTATGCTATCACGCCAGATGTATACCGGCAGAAGTTTCGTAAACTAACCAAAACATTTTCACACACCTTTGTTGAGTTTGCTCAAGAAAAGCTTAGGTTTTTTAAGAAGTGGTTAGAGGCTACAGAGACCTCCACATTTCAGGATTTGTTAAATTTGGTAGTCCTGGAGGAGTGGAAGAGCAAGATACCATTTCACATCTTGAAGCATGTGGAGGAGCGTGGAGAGGTTAATTTAGGGCGTGCGGCTGAGCTGGCTGATGGTACGCCTTGCTGGTGGAGTCACTGGGCAGTAGGGAACGTGGTACTTTCCGGCATGTTAGGTCCTCCTCTGATGATAACCTTGGGGACGTGAGTGGTAGGTCGAAAGGTCCCACACCTACCCCCCTTCCTGTTGTAACCAAGTTTTATTGTTCTTACTGTAAAAAACCAGGCCATACGATCCAGTCTTGTAAACACCCAAAGTGTCTAACTGCTAAAAGTAGTTCCCTGGATCCCAAATCCAAACCAATAGCAACCACCAATGTGGAAAGGCCCCATCAGGATCTCTTCTCTTCATTCACCTATGAGGGTAAAATTTCAATCATAGAGGGGTCTCGTTCTTTCCCTATTCGTATACTACGTGATACGGGCGCAGCACAGTCTATCCTCCTGTTTAACGTCATTCCTGATATATCTACCGCATTTACTAATGAGAGTGTTCTTATTTCAGATCGTTCATCCCATTCTTCCTATCCTTTAGCTAAAGTGCACCTCCAATGTCCCTTGATTACTGGGGAAGTGCAAATAGCCATTAGGAAAGATCCAATGCCTGTGAGCGGCTTTCATTTATTATTGGGTAATGACTTGGCAGGAGATCTAATGGTTCCCAACAAAAAGACAGTCGACTCTCCCTTATCTGTCAACTCCACCACTGACCTTGAAGAAACTACTCCTCACCTTTTCCCATCTTGTGCTGTCACCCGGTCACAGAGTGTGCGAAATGGGCCCTCTTCATCTAAAACCACCTCCAATATCTTCCTACCCACAGAAGATCTATACAATAAGACCATTAGTAAGGATGAGCTCATTACAGCCCAACAATCTGATCCATCTTTGTTCAAACAGGTGATGAAAGACCTCAGTGTGGACCATTGTACATCTTCGGCTTACCACCCACACTCCCAGGGTTGCTTGGAACGGTTCCATCAAAACTTTCAAATCAATGCTAATAAACTATCTCCCCTCAACTATATAGTCCATACTCCTGATCGCCGAAAAGATTCACAACTTGTTCACATTAATCTCATGAAACTTTACCATTCCAGGCAGTCAGAGGAAGACATCCCAGAGGCTATAAGCTTACATGTATTGCATACGGTTTTGTCAGGGCCGGAGCCGGAGACAGATGACATGGATCTATTGGAGAATTTAGACTTCCCTCTACTTAAAGAAACCCTGCTAACAGTCACATACTCAACAACTTGGATGAGTATTTTTCTGTTCTGAATCCATCTCGAGCAAAAGATCTCACTAAGTTATTATCAACATTTCCTAAAGTCACGTCAGACTTCCCAGGGTTTTGCAATATACTTAAACATGATATTAAGCTAATCTCAGATGATGTACAACCCATTAGGCAATCTGCATATCGACTAAATCCACAAAAAAGAGAGATTATGAAAAAAGAGGTAGATTTTTTGTTAAAACATAACTTAGCTGAGCCTAGTACCTCCCCCTGGGCTTCACCTTGCCTTCTCATTCCAAAACCCGATGGCACTTTTCGTTTCTGTACCGATTATCGTAAAGTGAACCAGGTCACTGTCTCAGACTCCTACCCTTTACCTTTGATTGAAGATATAATAGACAGCATAGGCTGTGCAAAATCTATCAGTACCGTGGACCTGTTGAAAGGATATTATCAAGTGGGACTCACTGATAGGTCAAATATAATCTCGGCATTTATAACTCCATTTGGTCTTTTTCAATATTTGGTTATGGGGTTTGGCTTTTCTAATGATCTGGCCACATTGCAGAGGGCCATCAACTACCTAATTCAAGACCTAGGTGGGACGTTCGCCTACCTGGATGACCTGGTGGTGGTGTCGGACGGCTGGGACGAACATCTGGTGCATTTGGAGACACTGTTCGCACGACTGCAAGAGACTGGATTCACCATAAACCTGGCTAAATCTGCTTTTGGCCGGGCCTCGGTTACTTACCTGGGACATATCGTTGGGCATGGTATGGTGAGAACCAAGGACGCAAACGTTAAAGCCATCTTGTCCTTCCCCACTCCAAGGACGAGGAAGGAACTCATGCGCTTCCTGGGGATGTGCGGCTACTACCGTCGGTTCTGCAGTAACTTCTCCAGCGTGGCCAGACCCCTCACAGACCTTACCAGTTCTGCGGTCCCTTACATCTGGAACCAGAGGTGCAACCAGTCTTTCCACCGCCTCAACTTCCTTGCCTCCAAGCCTGTAGTCCACCCCCCTGACTACACCTTGCCCTTCCATCTGCAAATCGACGCTAGCCGTGTCGGAGTTGGGGCTGTGCCCCTACAACCCGGCCCAACCACTGATGTCCTTCACCCTGTGGCATACTACTCGGCCAAGTTGAAAAAAACCTCAGACCAACTACTCGACCATAGAGGAGGCCCTGGCTCTGGTGTTGGCAATAAAGAAGTTTGAATGTTACCTCCACTCTTGCCCACAAACGACCCTAGTCTTCACCGACCATAACCCACTCACGTTCATCCAAACCAACAAGACCTCCAACCAGCGAATCCTCCGCTGGGCTCTCCTCACCCAGCCCTATAATCTACAAGTCCGGCACATAAAGGGGGTGGACAACATGATTGCGGACTCCTTATCCCGAGCTCCAGTGGAAATGCAGCAGCTACTCTCCAGACGCACCAGGTGATCACCTCCTTCGCGCCCGCGCTACGGAGGTCTTTGCAGGGGGGATGTGTTACGAACCCCGCCACCAATTGTCATGATCTACCTACCCAGCACTACGAACCACGCCATCTATTGTCTTGATCTACCTACCCAGCACCACGAGCAACGCCATCTAGGGACGAAACACGAGTATGACTCGTCTTAGTTACCACTCCGGGGTTTCCCTTCTCCATATCCTGGTTGTTGCGTCACCTCCTCAAAGTCTTCTTTGTCAGCTCTAGTTCGAGGAGAGTTCAGTTCACTCTGGGAAGTGACCACAGGATCACCTATCCTGGAAACCTACGGCACAGTGACTACCTACCGTCTTCTACAATACTCAGCCTTACTCGTCAGCCATCTCAGCTCCGCACTTAAGTATTTGTAATCTTGTATTGCCTCCCCCACCTCCACCTTGCTTCAAATTATTGTATGTTGTATAAATATGTATATACTGTTAATGTTTAGGTTAAGTATGGTTAAGGGTAAATTATAGAAAGCTGAATATTTTGTTAAGGAATTTATGGTACTTTATTATACACAACAAAAACTCGCATCCTTTGTCTACCCTTTTATAGTCCGATTGCCTTTGTTTTTTGTTTTTTTGTTGCCTGTTGGGATCTGGGTAGACTTTTAACTATATTCTAAATCCCCAACTCTTAACAGTATGTAATAAGTCATTTATGTCCAATGTATATTTTCAGCCTTCAGGCTGCACAACTTTTTCAATAAACCGTTAATTATTATTATTATTATCATTATCATTATCATTATTATTATTATTATTATTATTATTACACACACACACTTCCCTATGACCTTTTTCGTCCTACCTAGGAGCACCCACAAGCTGTGTCCTAATTAGAAAATCCGAGAAAGTTAGCTGCAAACTTCTTGCAGGATATTTCAATTTCCGCGGAATATTTGTTGTACAACTTCTTGAATAAATTTCGTAAGGGACCTCCTCGGTCACACAACTCAGGATGGTTTACAGGCATTATGTTTACAAAGACGCTCGGGGTGTATTAGTTAAGGGGGAAGCGTTTGACTGAGGACAGAGAGAGAGAGAGAGAGAGAGAGAGGTATATGATATTCACTGAAAAGAAACTTCCTTGCAACACACTTTTCAATATTGTGTGTTGCTGGTGTATTACAGATATAACATGCCGTGTGTGTGTTTGTTCAAGTTTTATGTATGTGTAGGTAAATGTTTACAAGTGTATGTATTTATCTACTTGCTTTCACATTTAAGAAGTATGTCTGTGTGTTTGTTTGTGTGTTTGTGTGTGTGTGTGTGTGTCCGCACGAGAATCTTGGAAACTACTTTACCGATCTGTAGTGATGATGGATGGTGTTAAATGTAGTGATGATGGGTGGTGTTATATGTAGTGATGATTAGACAATCTATCTATATAAAACAAAGAAGTCTGACTGTTTGTCTGTGTGTGTGTGTGTGTTTTTGTTTGTGTGTCCGCACGAGAATCTCGGAAACTACTTTACCGATCTGTAGTGATGATGGATGGTGTTATATGTAGTGATGATGGATGGTGTTATATGTAGTGATGATGGATGATGTTATATGTAGTGATGATGGATGTTGTTATATGTAGTGATGATGGTTGGTGTTATATGTAGTGATGATGAATGTTGTTATATGTAGTGATGATGTTATATGTAGTGATGATGGGTGGTGTTATATGTAGTGATGATGGATGTTGTTATATGTAGTGATGATGGATGTTGTTATATGTAGTGATGATGGTTGGTGTTATATGTAGTGATGATGGATGGTGTTATATGTAGTGATGAAAGATGGTGTTATATGTAGTGATGATGGCTGATGTTTTATGTAGTGATGATGGGTGGTGTTATATGTAGTGATGATTAGCCAATAAAATAATAACAGTCTAATGCTAAAAAAATATACTTTGCTGTACCGTTGTAGTGAAAAACATGGTGGAACTTACATACACCGTTAATGAACTATTGATGGAAGAAGAAGTTTTGGGGACTGAACAGTGAGACAATGTGGAGCCTCCCGGAGGGTGGCGTCCTACCGTTGCCAAGGGGATGAGCCGCCTGGAGGGCGGTGATTCTGCTAGTGTAATAATAATAATAATAATAAATAGTTGAATTATTCAGCTTCGTCCAAGTGGAAGGACAGGAGATAGTGCACAACTATCCCGGTCATCTTCTAAGCCAGTGGTTCTTAACCTTTTTACTACCACGCCCCCTCTAGGAATTGGTCCTTCCCTCCACGCTCCCCTTGCATCTATGAATAAAATTCCCTCCCAGATTTTTAAGAAAATTGAAAAATATTGTGTTTTTAGTCTTTTTATTCAGTATAAATTAGTGAGATACTTGACACTGCTTCTTAGCTACTAGATCTTGAATGCGTGGTTGAATGCCAGAGAGTGCACAACATAAATCCCCTTCAACGTTCAGCCTGTTTCTGTACTTGGTCTTGACAGCAACGAGCGTGGAAAATGCAGCTTCACAAAGATACATGGATCCGAACATAGTTAGAATCTGAAGAGCCTGATGTGAGATCAGAGGGTAAACAGGAAGGTACTTGACCCAGAACGTCTCAAGATCCAGTTCTTTGAAGTCTTCCTTACCTGTGGAGTTGAACTTCAACTCAAGAAACTCCTCTTGCACTTCATCCGAAACATCAGCTACTTCACATTGAAATGGGTTCCTGATGAATTTCTAGGCTTCACGCTTCTCATCTATCTCTGGGAAGTATCTGATGAATTCTGTTTTCAAGTTAGTTAGATGAGTGATTATTTGTTTCTTTAACTCAGAATTAAGGTTACCGTGAATGAGTGCAGAAGCCAAGTTACTAAAACTGGCTGTATTTCCCTGCTGAATTCGACATTTCCAGAGGTCGAGTTTGGCCATGAAGGTTCGAATGGTGTCGTGGTGCATGATGATGTTGATGTTTTTCCCTTGTAGTTTAAGGTTAAGAGCATTCAACGCTTCGAAGATGTCCACCAGGTAAGCTAGAGAGAGAGCTGAAAGCCTTCAGACTGGAACTTGTCATGGAGATCTGCCTTCTGCTTCGAATCAAGAACTATTGCTACTTCTTCTCGTAGTTCATAAAGCCGTCCAAGCACGTTCCCCTTTGATAGCCATCGTACGTTCGTGTGAAAAAGCAAGGTTTCATGTTCAGATTCCATATCCTTACACAGCAGTTTGAAGAGACGATTGTTTAAGGCTCCAGCTTTGATAAAGTTGACTACCTTGATAGCCACGTTCAGGACATCCCTCATTTCAGCAGGTAAAGTTCTGGATACTAAGGATTCACGATGAAGTATGCAGTGTGTACCTACGACAGACGGATTTTTTTCTTTCATCATTGTAATGAATCCAGACTGCAGACCAAGCATGGCTGGAGCTCCATCAGTGCACACCCCTACCAGCGAGTCCCACGAAAGTTGGTTTTCCTGAAAGAAGTTTGATACATCATGAAAAATAGCTGCTGCTGTTGTACAACTTTCCATGGGGTGACAGAACAGCATTTCCTCTTTTACACTGTTGCCTGACACGAAACGAGCATACATTAGTAGCTGAGAACACTGAGCGATGTCAGTCGTTTCGTCACACTGGATGGCAAAAACAGGAGAATCTCTTACTTGGTCGAGAATTTGATCTTTGATGTCTTGAGACCATTCATCGATCCTTCCCTTGACTATCGTTTGACAGTGAAATTTGGGAAAGCTTGTTTGCACTATCTTTCCCCAGAACGAGTTCTGCTGCACGGAGTTTGCTTGGTTTTATGAGAAACTCTCCGATGTTATGGCTCTTCTTGCTCTTTGCAATCAACATGGCGATCTCATAGGAAGCCTCAACAACCTTTGAAGTTTGTTGCCGAAATGCCCCACTGCCGTCCAACTTAACTTGCTTCAAGGAGTGTCATTTTGTTTCAAAGAATGCCTTGTGCTTGTCAGCTAGAGCAGGATGTGTTGTCCTCAAGTGGCGTTCCAAGCGTGAGGGCCGCATTCCATCATTGCTCAGAGTCTTGTAACATATCACACACTGGGGGACCGCTGTGTCACCCTTTTGGAGAGACACGAATCCAAATCGAATATATTCGTCAAGATACTTCTGCTTTTTTGCACTCATTGCGAATTATTTGATGTGCAGTGGACAACACAAATCTGTGAACAAAACATAAGGCTCGTGTAAGGTAAGATGAACATCACCACGTGCTCATGAACACCACAACATCATGATAATCGCAACCACATGATCAATAACAAACATATGATCGTAAAGTTCGTAAACACTACAAGTGACTACAATCATACATGATCATAAACACCACCATATCATTAACAAACATCACATGATCATAAACACCACATGATTATTAACAAGCATCAATGATCACAACATGATCATAAGCACCACTACATGATCATAATCACCACCACATAATTATTAAGTAAATATTAACAAACACCACAACATTATAGTAAACACATCATGATCATAAACACATGATTATTAAGAAACAAATCAATATCATCATAAATACAACTTTACCATAACCACCTGTTACCACCACATGATTTTAAGCACCACCAACTTCTGATAAAATACAAAAGGAATTCAAAACTTGCGAATAACAAACAGAGCAACACATGCGTGTTCACAACTCACCAATAAACTTATGGCTGCTTACTATTTTTAGGTAAATATAACAACTGGGATAAAAGATACCTCAACAGCCTTAACTGAATAAATGTGAGAGAAGAGGAATTATTGCCACGGACGTGTGCAGAAGACTGGGAGAGAACGGGGCTCACCAGTCACCAACGAGCAGTATACAGGTCCAGGACGAGTTAACAGCCCCCCCCCCCCCCCATGGGTTTCGAGGGATAGGGAGGGGGGTCAATAAGTACAGAAAATGGTAAGCCCTACGTCAATAATGTAGCCTATAGAAAACTAAAGTTATAAGGCGATACTTTTGCATTTTTTCATAAACTTCTCAATATTAGCCCACGCTCCTGTTAAGAGAATAAAAGCTATAATTATAATTAGAGAAATTCCTACTTTTTCCCTAGGGATTGCGCCCGCCCTGGAAATTACTGACGCCCCCCCCCCCCAGGTTAAGAACCACTGTTCTAAACCATTACGTTTGTTCCAGACAACTCTGTGAAAAATCCACCTAGCAGACAAAACTTATTATAACCTTATTCTATACTTATTGAGGTCCAACGCTTTTGCTGTAATGTTGTATTAATTATAGTGCAATTTAAACTTAATTTTATAAAAATTTTGCAATTCACATTTTATTAATCAATACAATAACTCAACAATTACTTGGGAAATTGAAATTTATTACAATAATTTGCAATTACATTACCGCATGCCTATTGTACTAAAACTCTTTAATCACCATTTGAAATGGTTTCCCAAATATTTTATTTGCTCAATATTTGTATTTGTATTCTAAGTGGTTGATTACCGTTTATCTCTCACGTGACTTGAGGGTGTGAGACTGTGTTTTGCATTGTTCATAAAACGAAGAATATTTACTGTAGTAATATTCAGCTCTTCGGAATTTCTACACTTAAGTAGCAAGCAGAACACAGTCACAAAAGTGTAAATGTGTTGATTAGTAAAACAACATTCCAGAAGGGTAAACTCTATTACTTTTTCTGTGCTTTTAATGGAGCGATTTATAAGTATAGTATGTTTGTTTCTTTCGTATTACCAAGCATTGATTTCCATTTTCAGAGGTTGTGAGTTTGAAGCAGGAGGCCACCTGGCCTCTGACAGAAGTGGGGCGTCGCTCTAAATGCCAGGCATGCAGGGACTGTCTACCCGCCATATCCGGCTGCAAGAGGTTCTGCCGTGCAACCTCTGTTTGGGAAGGAGAGGCACGCCTCACACCCTAGATTCTCAAAGAATCACTACGTTTTTTTTTCTCATCTAAATAAGGATGAAAAAATACAGTTGCTTACAGCAGAATCTCAACACAATTTCGACGCTATTTGAGTGTAGGTGGTGAAGTAACCAGTCAGATAACTAGAAGCTTTATTTTGTTCCAAATTAAGGGTCAAAATAAGCGCACGAAGCTCTGAGAGTCTGAGCTGTGGCACCCTTGATTGCTGTGTCATTCAACCCTTCTTGTCGTCTGGCCTATCAAGTACAGGCGAGGGGGTTCAATGATACGTGAATAGAATGTTCTCAAGATATGGTAATTAGCAGCGGCACAGAGCAGTTTAATCAGTGTTCTCAGAAGACGGAGACATGGGTCTTGGACTTTGAAACTCAGAGGCTTTCATTAAGCATGACTTTGAAAATTCCCCGGTAATTGGGGCGTTAAAGAATTCTTCTAATTGGCTAATTACGAGGAACGTCACATAATCAGCGACTGAGTTGCCGTCTAAACTAGCTTGAGGTTCTACCGTAGCCAAGTGCTTCCTAATTACGGTGAAGCCTTTATCAAACAAATTTTAGAGAACCCGGAGGACCCCAGATACTCAAGGAGCAGTGGCTGCACCAAGACCAGTGAAGGAGTTGATGAGTGGTCTGGTGTTAGTGGCCGAGGTCTTCCTTCTAAATGCCTTAAAGAATGAGACTCTCGCACAGTGAATGGCGCGCCACAAAGACTTTCTTCTGCTTAAACCGTTTTTGAGAAATGAAATGAAGGTGGTCGAGACTCCAACAGAAAAATCGATTTATTCGTTCTCATATATAAAAATTAACATCAAAATGTGGAAATACGCTCCACTTCCTCTGGCTAGGGCGGAGGTAACATGTCCGTTCTTCCTTTGTTAAAAAATAAACCATATCGTGTATAGAACTTCAAATATAAGAAATTAAAACCAAATATATCGGCTATGATTCACATTCAATAATTCAAAATACACTAAGCCAATTAAAATAATTGTGAAAAAAGTTATATAGACAGAGGTGAAAAAGACAGCTACCCTGACACATCAAACTGATAAATCATACCATTCGTAATTTTAATTTTAGATACAACATAAGTAAGACCTAATTTGATATATTTCAGCAACCCAAATATTGGATATGATCCTAAAATCTAGACAGAATGTCACCCTTAAAGGGCATCGACTTCACTTGCCAACGAAAGTTAGTTTATCAAGCTGTGAATCGCTAATATCTCTAATTGACGCTAAGAAATTATCTTACCATCAGATACTTTATATAATCATCCGTTTTATGTACTGTAGACCGCAGTAAACGTCGGAAGGTGAACCCAAGCAGAATGATTGTTGTTGGATACGCTGGCGGCATTTAATAAGCTGGCCATTTATGGGTTATCCTTTAATTATAGCTCCTCTGGCGACTTCAACTGATTTTCCCTTGCATGTTATTCCTTATTTACTGCCTGAATTATCGTTTTCATGCATAAAATAGGCGTATATATTTATGAACAATAAACATGGATATGTGAATACATTTGTATGAATAATATCACTATCATTATAAGATATGTTTGTATTGTTATTTTTACTACAGTATTATATTGATCGCTATTGCATCATTATTATTAAATATTAACACCAAACACAAATTTCCTACCACTAAATTACAAATAATGAGGCACAGCTGTACCATATACAGAACTCTATGAGAATTAGTCGCACAATTCCTTATGTTTTTAATATATGGAACAATTCTTGTTTCGGGCGTCAACCAGCCAAGGAAAATTTTTCGGATAGGACCGTAAAGTTGACAGTGATGATACACATACGTCAACACCCTTACTATATTTACATAAAATGTTACGTCAACAACAACAAAAATTAAAGATTATTGATGTGAGACGACGAACTGTGGAGGAAATATAATTGGAACGACGCTGTATTATAATATATTGTTAAGAGTACTATTAGTATATTGTGTTATAAGTCTATGGATTATAAGATAAACCGTGCAGTACTATTAGTCTATGAAATATATGATATACCATACTATTAGTCTAAGTATTTTATGATACACTTCCATTTTGTACTATTAGTTTATGCATTGTACTATACACTCCATGCACTACACACTCCTGCACTACCTCCTCCACACACACACACACACACACACAAAAAAAATATTCCTCCACCACTCACTGTCTTGTCAGCTTTCTCGATCACATATACCACCATCTGGAGAAACGAAAAACGTCTTTAGCTGCCGCCTTCATTGACTTCACTAAGGCATTCGACCTAGTCGACCACAATTTAATCATCAACAAAGCTATCGACCTCGGGTTTCGAAGAAGTCTTATACCATGGCTTACAGACTCCTCAGTAACCGACGCCAAGCTGTACGCTTCCGAGGGGCTTTCTCCACCTTTCAGTCACTCACCTACGGCGTCCCCCAAGGCACCAGGATGGGATCACTATGCTTCCTTATGCTTACTAATGATGCCCTAAGAAAAACCCATGATCGCTGGAAATATGTCGATGACTCCACCATTGAGATCAGAGTCAACAATTTTGCTCCCGACTATACCGCCCTCCAGGATTTATTGAACAGTCTCCAAAATTGTGCCACCAACAACCACGTCACCATCAACCATACCAAGACCATGGTTATGCACATCAACCCCTCCTCCGACGTTGTCCCACCCCCTGCCATTACTTTAATCCCCAACACACTCCAGGTTGTAGACTCCACTGCGCTCCGCGGCGTCACCATAGACAACAAACTAAAGTGGAAAACACACATCAGTGAAGTTGTCAAATCCTCCAGTTTCCGTCTCCACCTCCTCCGCCGACTCAAGTCCCTCGGAGTTCCTGCACCCGAGCTCCTCAGTGTTTACTCAGCATTCATACTTCCCAAGCTCACCTATGCCTCCCCTACCTGGTCTTCCTCCCTAAATGCCACACAACATAAACACCTAGAAAAGTGCAAAAGAGGGCATGCAAGATTATTCTCTCCCCTTCCGACTCCACATATCAAGAAGCGCTCAACACACTGACCCTCTCGGCTCTCACTGACCATCCTCGACACCGGCTCCTACTTCCACCTGAGATCCCTCGCCCGAGAATTTCTGTTCGACACCACAACCGCATCCAGCCCATACGAGCACGAACTGATCGCTATAAGAACAGCCCAGTCAAAACCATTGTAAAAATTATCAATAACTTATAATCAACCTGTTTATTTACCCCCAGTCATTCTTACTTTTTTCACTAGCACTATGTTCAAATGCCCTGTAGTTTGAGCTTCCCCCCACCTAGTCATTATATATCATATTTGTATCACTTATGTTACTTGTATATTATTTGTAAATCAAGAGACCCATTCCCCGATTATATAACTGTATATTTTCAGCCATCCGGCTGCCATGCTCTTTCAATAAACCGTTAATTATTATTATTATTATTATTATTATTATTACATATTCCATGCGCGCTGCCGTAGACAGGGCCATCATAAACAAAAGCCCATTAGGACCATAACTTCCACTAGGAAACCCACCCCTGACAGACCGTACTATTACACTGAAGTTGCACGAAAATGGTATGATCTCCCATCTCTACTACTCTCCAACGTCACTTTCTTAGCTAATAAATTTGACGAACTGGCAACCACAGTCAGATCAGTCGCTGCCAACGTTGTTGCCATATGTGAAGCTTGGCAAATTGTTCCTGAAACGTGCCATATTGAGGGATATCAACTCTTTCATCAACTTCGTTCACATGGACGTGGAAGGGGCGTTGCCCTCTTCTGTTAAGATGTACTACGCCCGTCACGCCCGGATGTTCAAGTCCCAGCAGATGTGGGGGCATTATGGGCCTACCCACGCCACACTGCTTCTATCATAATCTGTGTTGCATACCATCCGCCTCGCCCACCCTCCAGAGACATTGTTATCAATCACCTCATTATCACCTCAGACCACCTCAGAGTTAGGTACCCATGTGCCAAGCTAGTATTATGTGGGGATTATAACGAAATTGATACCACTGATATCCAGGACCAGCTGTCACTATCACAAGTTGCGAACTTCCCCACACACGGTCAAAATACCCTTGACCTTATCTTAACTGATCTAGCGGACCAGTACCAACCACCTCAACCAATGCACCCTATCGGGTGTAGCAAACATCTATCAATGCTCTGGTCTCCAGCTGCCACTACCACCTAAGTGCAGAGACCCTACATCAAGACCTACAGGCCGATTACTGACTCTGCAGTGTGTCTCTTCGGGCAGTGGATAGTTTACCATCCCTGGAATGAAGTACCTAGTGTGGATGACGTGGACACCAAATGGATAAATTATACCAACACCACCACGGAAGCTTACCACCACTTCTTCCCCGAGAAGTCCGACAGATCACACCCAGCTGACTTGCCCTGGATCACACCTCGGATCAAAAGTCTTATGCAGCAGAGACAGAGCCTTTTATCTCAATCGCCACAACCGCTACAGGTCCCTTCGCAACCGAGTCATACGTGAAATACGCACTGCAAAGAAGTCTTACTACCCAACCAAGTTGCAACACCTGAAGCAAACCAACAACAGTCAGTGGTAGAGTAAGATTAAAGAACTCTGTGGACTAAACAATAAGACACACCCCCTCCCCTTCCTTAGCCTTCTCACTAATGTTGACGTAGCTGAGCAATCAAACAACCATTTCGCAACTATATGCCAGACGTTCCCCGCCCCCCCCCCCCCCCCCGGCTCGACACAACCAGTCTCCCTACTTACCTCCCAGCCCCCATTCCCACTGACTTAGTAGAAGAATTTGAAGTAGCAAAACGTCTGGACAAACTGAAGTGCTCCACCCCCATTGACTTTCCAATGAAACTCTTCAAGGAGTTCTCCCCGGAACTAGCTAAACCCCTCTGCTCCATCACCAATGCTTCCCTCAGTCAAGCAAGATGCCCAGCTGACTGGAAGATTTCATACTGTATGTGTCACCAGTACCCAAGTCAACCACTCCACAATCCTTAAATGAGCTACGTCCTATTGCCATCACCCCAATACCCAGCTTAATCTGTGAAAGTTTCGTGTTTGACTGGGTTTATGCTGATATTGCAGGCGCCATAGATCCTCAGCAATTTGGTAATATGAAAACTTCCTCCACCACTCACTGTCTTGTCAGCTTTCTCGACTATATACCGCCATCTGGAAAAACGAAAAACGTCATTGACTTGACCAAAGCATTTGACCTAGTCGACCACAATTTAATCGTCAACAAAGCTATCGACCTCGGGTTTCGAAGAAATCTTATACCGTGGCTTACAGACTTCCTTAGCGACCGACCGAGAGGTTGTCTCCACTTTTCAGTCACTCACCAGGTGGCGTCCCGAAAGGTACCAAGATGGGACCACTATGCTTCCTTATGCTTATCAATGATGCCCTAAGAGAAACCCCTGCTCGCTGGAAATATGTCGACGACTCCACCATTGGGATCAGTGTCAACAACTCTGCTCCCGACTACACCGCTCTCCAGGGTTTATTGAACAGTCTCCAAAATTGGGCCACCAACAACCACGTCACCATCAACCATACCAAGACCATGGTTATGCACATCAACCTCTCCTCCGACGGTGTCCCACACCCTTCCGTTATTTTAAGCCCCAACACCCTCCAGGTTGTAGACTCCACTAAGCTCCTTGGCGTCACCATAGATAACAAATTAAATTGGAAAACACAAGTTAGTGAAGTTGTCAAATCCTCCAGTTTCCGTCTCCACCTCCTCCGCCGACTCAAGTCCCTCGGAGTTTCTGCGCCCGAGCTCCTTAGTGTTTACTCAACATTCATACTTCCCAAGCTCATCTATGCCTCCACTACCTGGTCTTCCTCACTAAATGCCACACTATTTAAACACCTAGAAAAGTGCAAAAGAGGGCATGCAAGATTATTCTCTCCCTTTCCTAAAACGCTAAAAAAACTGACCCTCTCGGCTCACTCTGACCATCACCACGATTTCATCTGCAAATTTGGTGAGAAGCTTCTGCACCATCCTCGAAACCGACTCTTACTACAACCCGAGATCCCTCGTCCGAGAATTTCTGTTCGACACCACAACCGGATCCAGCCCATACGAGCACGTACTGATCGCTATAAGAACAACCCAGTCCCAAACCATTGTAAAAATTATCAATAACTTGTAATCAACCAGCGTATTCACTCCCAGTCAAACTTATCTATTTGCACTGTCACTATGTTGAATTGCCTGTAGTATAAACTCCTCCCCACCTAGTTATTATATATTATATCTGTATCGCTTATGTTAGTTATATATTTTTTGTAAATCAAGAGACCCATTCCCCAATTATGCAACTGTATATTTTCAGCCTTCCTGCTGCCATGCTCTTTCAATAAACCGTTAATTATTATTATTATTATTTGTATTATTATTATTACATACACACACACACACACACATACACACACACACACACACACACACACACACACACGCACGCATGAACGCTAGCTCTCACGCTCGCTCGCACCCACACATATACTTGGAAATATAGATAGCCATGAGCCAACTGAAAATAACGTAATATATACAGTACCATCATATCAACCCTGAGACTAAAATAGCGAAGGTCAGCCAGTTAGCTGATGCACTGCAGTACATAGAGACCGTGAAACAGGATATCATGACACCGAGGTTTGTGTAGAAGGAACACCGTAGTCTATGCAGTAATTAGAAGGAGAGTCACAATACACATAGAAATGCACAGATGACAGGGTTACAGAAGACTAACAAGACAGACAGACACACACACACACACACATACACAAACACACACACACAGACAAAGGGACAAAAGATAATTACAAGATAAACAGAGATAGAGAGACTTAAGAACAAATAAATAGAGTCCAATAAAGAGACTAATGAGCCTAAGTGAGTAATTTAAGCCAAACGCACGAGTAAATATGGTTATGGCAGCTAATGAACCAAACACTTAAGTTAATAAAGTTAAAAAAGGTTACGAAACGGTACCCTACGAGAGGCAAAACTATGTAGTAGATAGAATTATGTAGGAAGTGCATGGGGAATGGATTAAAGTAAAAGGATAATAGCATAGATACAGAGTTCAAGAGTAAAGAAGGTTTTCAGTTCAAATTAGCCGAGATATAGAAATAACATTAGGAAGAAGAAATGCAAAAATATAAGAAAAATATGAAATTAAATGTCATAAAGATGAAAGAAAATAATATAGACGATGCGAAGAAACGTGTGTGTGTGTGCGTGTGTGCGTGTGTGTGTGTGTGTGTGTGTGTGTGTGTGTGTGTGTGTGTGTGCAAGTTTGACTCCTTTTTCTAAGTGGGGCTGAAGAAACTCTTCTTGTTGAGTTCAACTTCATCTTCATATTGACCGTCGTTTTTGTATCGTTGTTGTTTTATAACGTTTAGGTGATTCAAAAGTTAAGGACTGTAAGCATGTTTATCGATATCAGTTTTTACACTAGAAAACAATTATCAAACATCATGAAAGAGAGTCGTCGATTAAGATTCGACGTAGATGCGCCCTCACATTTCCTGTATGGTATACAGTACTGTACACAGTATACAGTACATAATTATTATCTAATATACAAAATTTTGAGTATTTCAATCAAGGGCTTAATAGTCATGGATTAGCAGGTGAATTTTTCCTGGTACCTGGTGATAAGAAAACACACCTAACTGGCTCACTAAAGCAAGGACCCTCAAAAGGCAGCCAAAATGGTGTCAAAATATCAATGAAACTTCACCGTAAATATATTCTTTCAGTTATATTTTGTCAAGGTAAAAGACAAATTCTGTACGTACGAATCTTTGAAAAATTCTGGTTGAGGAAGCCACAAGCACTGTGTCAAGCTGGGCACTACGACTACCTACGTCAGGAGATGGCGGCCTGTGATTACCCCGCCCCCCGTCCATCATGTCCAGGACACAAACAGATCTGCCCTAACCACCAGCCTCTTGTTTATCTTTCACAGGACCCATCCTCCTCTTAGCACGTCAGCATTATCAGCACCTCGCACCATCTTCTCCTGCCCATCATCACGTCAGCACATTACCATCATTACCATTCACGTCAACCTACACCCTCCTCTTCATACATCAACAACATCATTTACTGCCAACAATCCTCTTCTTCTCAAGTAACAATCATCTCTGTTTTCTAATACAGCAATATCTCCTCCTGCCTTTAGAACACGATCTTCATGTGTCATAGTATCCCTCCTCCTCTCAGCATTAGCCTCGTCAATACCTCACAACATCCCACATCTCCTCCCTGCACCAGCCTCCCCACAGCATCTTTTATCTCCTCATTGCATCAGCAATAGCGTAGCTTCTCTAATTTCTTCTTTGTACCAGCATCATTACAGTCTCTCTCATCATTTTTCTATACCATGATCACAGCAGCATCATTATCTCTAGTCTCCATAATCCTCTCTGGATAGCAACACCACCATTACGCAGCATCCCCTCTCAGCCTCCTCACAGAACATGGCCATCAGCACTCACACCGTCACTCATCCTCCCAGTGCATAATTTCACCAGTATAGTAGACCATCTTGCAGCATCCATCAAATTCCTCTGCTCACTAACGTTATCAGCATTTTATTCAAAACTTCTTTTCACTCTTAGAACACTAGGCTTACCAGCACTCACAACAATATTGCTTCTTATCTTCTCCCTGTGGGCCAACAGCCTCCCAGAGCATACTGAAATCTTCTCCTCAGAATACAAGCATCGTCATCCTGTTCTGGAAAGTTCAACCCAAAAGCTCAGAGCCTTTGCAACTCGTGGTAATAATTAAAAAAAATTGTTTCTTGCGAATACATTGAGGAGTCACTGGGTAAAAATGCTGTGTGTAGGTGGAACAGCGAGACCGGGAAGAATATTGTGCAAGGTGTGTGATGTTCAGAAGGTCATGGGTGAGTACGTGGCGTGGGGAAGGAGGAGGAGGGAGTAGAAGAAAGAGGAGGGGGAAGAGGACGATGAGAAGCAAGAATAAGATGAAAAGAAAGGGAGGTCCGGGAAGATGAGGTATGGGTGGAAAGGATGAGTGGAATGGCTAAGATGGGAGGAGTTAGGATAAGGAAGAGGAGAGGCGAAGAAGAAAGACACAGAGAAAGAAACAAAGGAGGGCGAGAAAGGGGGCGAAGAAAAAAAGGGCATCGTATATGAAGCGATGGAAGAAAGGAAACACTGGAGAGTGAAAGAGAGAGAGAGTTGGAATATATAAAAATATGTGTGAGAGAGAGAGAGAGAGAGAGAGAGAGAGAGAGAGAGAGAGAGAGAGAGAGAGAGAGAGAGAGAGAGAGAGAGAGAGGTGAAGGGGAAGGTTTATGAAGGCAAGAGAATGAACAGGGTAAGGGAGAGGAGAGAGAGACAAGAGAGAAGTGGGGAAATGAGTCGAGTGTAGTAAGGCAGAGGAGAGAGAGAGAGAGGGGGGATTGTGGGAGGCAGGAAGGCTAGTATCACTGGAGGAATGTGGTGTGGCAAGAGTGTGGCCAGCACAACGGGGGGAAAGACCAGGATAATAATAGCGCTCGCAGACACACCCTCAAGTAAAGTTTTCTCTCAGCTAAGTTCAAGGCATTCAAGAAAGATAACAGCATATATTTCTAAATCCTGTACACATGACTTTAATAACTGGTACTAAATGATCTTCCGTCACTATAAATGTCATTATGTTGTCGAGTCACAAACACTGCTAACTTTATCTCACTGTCCAATCCCTCGTGACACGCTAGATATAATCCGTCTCCTTCATACCTTCAACTTAATTTCCCCCCCCCCGTTAAATGTTTCTTAATTTCCGACTTGCCAGCTTTGGTGTTTACAATGAAAATATATTAACCCCTTAGTGCTTCTATAATTATCGGTAATTTTCTTAATTTAGGATCCAATTCCTATTTTCAAGTATCTTTTTGTATATATTTTGTGCCTTGTTCTTCAAATCTCTTTTCTTTGAACCAGACCAACACAAGAGACTGCTGGGCTAAGAAATGAGCAGCCTCAACACAAATGACAAACTCTAAGGTACAAATAAGGTGTATAGTGTATCATGTCACTAGTAGATGTATCGAGTTTTACTGGTACAGCCAAGGCACTACACGAGGAACACACACAGCCAAACAAGGGAAGATAATGACAGGAACTACAAAAAAGTGATGTTGAGTTAATGCGACATAAATTTATCTAAGATCCGAATTTTTATGGACTTTTCATATTTACCCTGTAACTGGAGATAGAGTATGCATTTATTTATGGTACAGTCTCAGTACAATTCGAAGCTGTAGCCCATGTAAGTAATTTATACGTGTGCTAAGATCCCCAAGACTGTACATAGGAAAATAGACGAGCGAGCCATTAAGACTCCGTTTCCCGGACTCTTATTCCCGGTGAGCCATATTATTTTTTTTTCATTTACCTAAAAAATCGTAGATTAATAATAGTTCCGGTAGAATCTTAGTTTAATTGTGACCTCCAATTAGGCCGACGAGATTTGAAAGAGGCAGGTAGATGAGTTCTGATACTTTTAATAAGTAGAAAGGTTAACGGATGAAGCTTCGAGATTCTGAGATGAATGTCAGGCCTCTAATCACCAAGATGCTAATGAGGGTGGCGCTTCTACCAGGATGGCTGAGGGAAGTATTTTAATCCCACTTTGATACGAACAGGGCATAGATTAAAGATGTTATCTGCAGGAAGATAAAAAATGAGGTTAGCCTAAATTTTCAGAGTATTTGCATCTGATCTTTCATTTTTTATGAGCAAGCCGTTGTTTAAAACAGAAAGCGAAAACTAACCGGAATGTAATAAACAGGAAAAGGAAGAAGAAAGGAACATAGAATTTATCGCTATGTCAAGAAGAAGAAGAAGAAGAAGAAGAAGATAATCGCTGCCCTTCGTTACGTACCAAATTGTTCCTCCTCACCACCCCAGAGCAGCCTCGAGGCTGGCGCAGAGAATCCACTTTAGGCGGAGGTGTTACTTGACGGGAAGGTGCATGGAATACTGAGCGGGTCACCTTTGATGGAGGTGAGCCAACAAGGACCCACCCACCACCTGACACATGCTGGGCGCTCGGAGGACCCAGGATTAGCAGTTCTTTATTCTTTACTACTGATGGTAGATAAGAAGACAATAGTGAAGGAGTAGTGAAGGTAATGAAGATGACGACGACAACAACGAAGATGATGATGATAAAGACGATAAATATGAGGATGACGACGACGATGAAGATGATGACAAATACAACTTGGTCAAGTGTGAGCAAATGAGCACGTAAGAACGAGTAAATGTTGAGTGTTGTTTTGATGATGTGCTTAAGTGCTAACGTGTCACAACAGTGTCTGTAACTTAGAACTGAAACACTACAAAATCACTATTAAAATATAAAGAAAGGAGACTATGTTAATAGCTTATGTAGTATTGGGGAATGGGTTTACCGAGAGAGAGAGAGGTACTTCAGACAAGCTCACCCATGAATTCTTATGATATATTATACATTTCTTATTCATTTACATGTACACCACCGTCTCGTTCACATCCTTCATACTACTGTCTCGTTCACATCATTCACATTACCGTTTCGTTAACATCCTTCACACCACCGTCTCGTTCACATCCTTCATGAGAACGAGACGTTTGCATCCTACACATTTCCACTTAGTTCACATTCTCCAAACTTTTGCCCTCACTACGGATGTGATACTCGATAATGTTTTAAGAGGAAATAAGAACGACATAAAAAATGGAAAATGTGTCCAAAAGGAACAAACTCTGGTCTGATTGCCACCCGCCCTCCATCCCATCCAGGACAAACATTGTCAGCTGCTTCATGCTAACAGTGTCAACAAATATTAGTAAATCAGAATAGAAGACAGTTAGAAGCGATACAGACTCAGATTTTTTTGCAGAAATGTGAAATTAAATCGCATGTACAGAAATGCGCATTTGGTGGAAAGAGGTTTTCAGATCTCAAATGCAGTAGTTTGTCGCCTCTCCTCCTGAACTACGAACCCCGAGATTCAGACTCATGAATTGGAAACATTTAAAGACAGAATAATGCATCTGTGTCTACTGCTTCGAGTTCACGAGTCTGAATCTCGAGGTTCGTGGAACAGAAGACACGACAAGACTTTTGTAGGAGGGGGGGGGGGGGCTATCAAACGTATATCGGGCGTGGGGTGGGGATAAGATGTTACTGAGTGATAACACATGAGTGTGGTAGTACTCCTGATTTATGTATTGTTATATTAAATGTTCAGCCTTTCGTTATCCCATGAAGACGCTTGTAATGGAACAGCACAAACAAATCGTGTAGTTGAGGCAACTAAAAAAATTAAAATAGATAATAATAATAATATATATATATATATATATATATATATATATATATATATATATATATATATATATATATATATATTTTTTATATATATGTGTGTGTGTGTGTGTGTGTGTGTGTCTAACCGGTCGAAATTCTCTCACGTGGGGTTTTTGAGTATAGTGGATGGTAATGCAGTGGAAGCGCCCTTCTGAGAAAAACCCGAACCAGCACAAACACAATTAATTAAGAAATATTCTCTGTGACCCGTGGAAAGATAGCACCTGTGATTGAGGTGAATGAGACGCACTGTAAGATTTGACACTTCTATTCCCTCCAACACTACAGACACAAACAATAATGGTACACCACCATTTGCGCACCTTTTAGCTTGGCTTTAAACACTACACTGGGGAGCAAAGGTTATACATGATATCAAAATTTTGTAGAAATATTAAATGCCTTATGAGAAACTACTAAGGTAACAGTGCTACTTACACCAGAATGAGGAGCTCATCTGAAAACAGTTCCCTCGTTATCTCACATCCCTTAGTGGCACATAACATTAGAAAAACAAAAGTATCAAAATTATCAAGAAATAAATAAACAATGCCTTAAGGGCATTCAACAAAATAATATCAGTCCCTGAGAAATAGTATCAAAAATATTAGGGAGTATTAATTACATGCAACAAAATAATATCAGTCACTGAGAGATAGTATCAAAATATATTAAGAAATTATTTACTCCACCATGAACAGGCCTTAATGGCATTCAACAAAATAATATCAGTCACTGAGAGATAGTATCAAAAAATATTAGGGAGTATTAACTACACGCAACAAAATAATATCAGTCACTGAGAAACAGTGCGTAAACAGGGCGTAAGTGGTTTTGTTATTTTTCCCCGGAATTTGGTTCAAATCCCGGGATTCTTATAGTTATTCCTTATCTCTGATTTGCACTATGTAAAATACAAAAACGCATTGGCAGCCACCAGCTAAGGATAGTATAGAAATATCTGTAAAAGAACAAATGACACTCACAGATAAACTCAAGGCAGCAATAGAACAGGTTCAGAGTGAAAGTAGAAAGGTGTATAAATGCAAACATATTAGGAAAGAGTTCGATGTGTTTGAGGCAACAGGAGAGAGAACACATAATTTAGAGAAACTATTCCAGGCCCTCATTTCAGTACCACCAACTTCAGTTGAAACCGAACGGGCATATTCAGCTGCTGGCCAATTTATTACAAAACTAAGAACAAGGCTCACTCACCTCAGTATTGACTGTTTGTGTTTCTTGGGGAGTTATTTCATGAACCACTATTAGTGTGTGCATTGCTTTGTGTGTACAAATGATTCTATTCCTTTTTTTTCGCAGGTCAATCAAGTGTTCTCTTTAAGTTTTTTGTAGAGTAGCGCTTCCAAATGGCACAGAATAATTCTTTTTTATAATGGCTAACTTTGAATGTTATTCCAAATATCATTGAGTTTCTTTTGTGGCTAACAGAATGAGATTGTCTGTTTGTGCTTCTTGAAGAGTTATTTCATGAACAACTTTTGATGTGTGCGTGACTGTGTGGCTTGTGTGCACAAATGATTTTATGCTATTATTTTTTTCACAGGTCATTCAAGTGTTCGCTTTAGGTTTTTGTAGAATGTGGCTTTCAAATGGCTTTAACTATATAATTTTTATTTTTTATAATAGCTAACTTTGAATGCCATTCCAAATGTCTGTGAGTTTCTTTTATGGCTAACGGAATGAGATTAATTAAAATTTTGCTTGTTTAATCATATTATGTAGCTATTTTTACACCAGTATGCAAGTTAATAAAGAGAACTTTGCTTCAGTGTAATATAATTTATCAAATCAATTGCCTATTAAATAATCTACAGATACTACACTAATGAAGTATAGGGTTAGCATATAGCATTAGTTAGTACAAATATCACCTGATGAGGGAAATCCCAGAATCCCAGGAAATATCCTGGTTTGTCCCAGAATCCCGGGATGCTAAGAAACCCCCCAAAACAGGAAACCTTAGTATCAACAAATATTAAGAAATATTAACTACACACAACAAGAAACCCGAGAAAATCACTCATGATCCATCAGACAGGCGGGTGCTCCGCTGTTTTTGTCAGTACTTTCTCTAGATCTCAGGAATCATGAATGTTTTTCTCCACCAATACCCGTAAGCATGCCTCACCCATAGGTTCCGAATGCACCCGTATTTTTAAAACACATAAGCCCTTCACAACTTTGGATAGGAATTCTTACGTCTCACGTGTGAAAATCAACCATGGGGAGCGCTGTTCTCACACCTAGACTTGGTAAATTCTAAAACACATCTTTCCACCATTTCCCATAACATGCATCATGCATAAGATCAGAGCACTTCCATACTGGGGAGATAAAATATCTCTAAGAACCCACTAGACTCCTGGTCTCAGTGTGTGACCGTTCATTCACTCAGACTGCCTCAGTTTTACACTCAGTACATCCATGAACTGGAAGAGAGCTACTGCCAGTCAGCCAATGAACCCTGTCTATCTGAGGGGGGTTCTATTTTCTCATTAGTAAGAGGTTTTCACTAAACTGACTGAAGATATGTGGTGTTGTGAACCAAGGTGAGGAAGATTTGGTGGCCCAATCGATCGTCAACCAAGGGCGGGGTCCTCGTTCACTTCGGGAAGTCCCAGCTAAAAACTTGCTAACCAGTGACAAAATGGCTCCGATCTTTCCATTCGCGTCAATCGACAATCATCAATCGGCAATCGTCAATCGTCAATCACGTGGGTTCTTCAGAAGCCCTGCAATAAACCCCCTTTTAGCTATTGTCATCTTCTTCTCTTCCCTATCTAAACCCTGTCTGAGATCGAATAAGCTTACTTGCGACACTGAAGACATGTGCACGAGGAGACCAGACCACGTGATCGTTTTTCCTGGACGGATGCGCAGACGTCCGTCTAGGCCAAGAGCTATCGTCTGACTGAGGCCTAGTGCATGCGTCTCCTCAAGGCGTGAGCTTATCCTAGGGACATATTTTCCGCATAACTAATAGCTTCGATGGGACACATGTAACATATTCAGGCTGAGGTCTGATCTATATAATTTTAATTTTAATAAATGTCATTTAATTTCATGATTCGCGTCCATATTAATTCGGTAAATTACATTTAATATTATATAGGCCTAATTCCAAAAGCTCTCACTACATGTGGGAGCGCTGTTGGTGCACAGCCAACCTGCCACATGGCTTTGGATGACTCAGCGTATTAGCATATTGGTTATTTATGTACTAACGTCACAAATGTCACACGGAAATTTCTGAATACTACACACATATATATATATATATATATATATATTGTATCCTGGTGGTCTAGAGGTAGCGTTCCCCGGTCACAGTCGTGGGCTGTGGGTTCGAATCCTGGCGGGGTGAGGTGTTGATTATATATATATATATATATATTCAGAAATTACTGTGTGATATTTAAAGACGTTTAAACCCTTAAGTAAGTCAAGCCGAGACCGACCAAGCCTCATGGCAAGGAACGCCACCCAAGTTCAGTGGGAGCATTCTGAACTAGGCCTATATAATATTAAATGTACTTTATTGAATTAATATAGACGCGATTCATGAAGTTAAGGGACTATTTTTAAATTTCAAGTTATTGTAGATCGTTTCTCAGTCTAAAAATGTTACGTGTGTCCCAAAGAAGATATTTAATTTGCTAAAGATGACGTCAATAGGCAGGATCGCCTTGGGGAGACACGCTGGCCGAGTCATTCACGCACAGGGGTTGTCCGAGACAAGGAAGTTCGTCTGCTCGTCGTTCCCAGGAAAACGATCAGGTGGTCTCGTCTCGTTGCGTGCACGTCCATCAGTGCTGCAAGTAAGTTTCATTCGATCTCAGACAGGGTTTAGCAGGGCAGTGATAGAAGTTAACAATAGCTAACAGTGAGTTCATTGCAGGGTTTCGACAGAACCCACTTGACTGAGATTGATGACTGCCGGTTGACGACTGCCGTTGATGATAGATGATTGGCGATTATCGCAATTGGAACGATCAAAGCAGGCTTGTCACTGTTTAGCAAGGTTTTAGCTGGGATCCCTTGAGGGAACGAGTGCTCCCGACAATGAAAACTACTTGGAACCAGCATCAGCATTGGTTGATCAGTTCTTCCCACGTGGGTTCACAACACCACGTGTCTTCTGTCAGCTAGAAGTATTATCTACTGGTCAGGGTCACCTGCTGACTTGCTCTCTTCCCGTCCATGCATGCACTGAATGTAAACTGAGGTAATCTGAGTGAATGAATGGTCACACACTGAGACCAGGAGTCTAGTGGATACTTAGAGAAACATTTTATCTCCCTTATTATGGGTGCATGTTGAGTTGGGTGATACAGTGTTACGGGAAACAATGTAAGGTGTATTTAGAATGTGTATGTAGTTAATCATTTTCTTAATATTGTTTATTCCCAGTTCTCAGGGACTGATATTTATTTGTTGAATGCCCTTAAGGCCTGTTCATGGTGGAGTCAATAATTTCTTAATATTGTTGATATTATTTCTCAGTGACTGATATCATCCTGTTGAGTGCCCTTAAGGCCAATTCATGTGTGTAGGTAACATGTCCTAATTATTGATACTATTTTTTCAGTGACTGATATTGTCTTGCTGGGTGTAGTTAATATTCCTTAAATATTTTGATACTATTGTTTTCTAAAGTGTATTTGTCACTAATTGATGTCAGATAACGAGGAAACCGTTTTCAGATGAGGTTCCTCCTTTCTGTTGTAAGTAATACTGTTGATTTAGTCTTCCTTTAATGTATTTAATATTTCTTAATAATTTTGATATCTTGTATAACTTTTGTTCCCCAGTGTAGTGTTTTAAGCCAGGCTAAGAGGTGTGCATATGTTGGTGTACCATTATTGTTTGTGTCTGTAGTGTTGGAGGGAATAGAAGTGTCAAATTTTACAGTGCGTCTCATTCACCCCAGTCACAGGTGCTATCTTTTCCACGGGTCACGGAGAGTTAATTTTTTAGTAAATTGTGTTTGTGCTGGTTCAGGTTTTTCTGCGAGGGGCGCTTTCACTGCATTTCCATCCACTAATAAACCCCAAGTCAGGTGAGAGAATTCCGACCGGTTACATATATATGCTGATAACCACAAGGAAACAAGAAAACACGAAGTTCCCAAGCGCTTTCGTGTACTTCACATCTTCAGGGGTGAGTACAGACTAAGGAGGTTGATGCTGATGATAATGGAGATAAAATGGCAATGGTTTGCCATGGGAAGGGAAAGAAAAGGAAAGGTAGAAGGAAAGGAACGAAACGGGAATGGGTGGCGAATGACTAAGGAGGAATACTTGACAAGACTAATATATACAGTAGAGGACAGTGAGATCAAGTCCCTAGGGGACAGCAGGTGTCCACAATGTTCCGGTCATAAGACAGTGACCCTTACTAATCTTCTTAATAAAAAATTGACCATGCCATCTCTAAGCACAGCAGCTGTCCGTAGTCAGGTCATAGGGTAAGATGACCCAACCTTCTCACCTGGTTACAAATCTTCTTAATCACAAAATTATCCAGTTTGTACATACCATTACTCAAATTCATGTTGACAGATTCGGTATGTTTAATGAGACTGGATTCTATAATGTTCCAACTGACAATTGAATTATAAGGGAATATTGAGGAGGCATTATCCCAGTGAATGCAATGCTTATTATCTCTCATATGAATGAACAGAGCATTGGATTCCTGGCCTGTCCTAACACTCTATTTATGCTGTTTAAGTCTAATTATAAGAACTTTAACCGTCTGGCCTAAGTAGAACATATTACATTACTTGCAAGGAACCTTGTAAATGCAGCCGCCTGCATTGTTGGGGGAGTTCTTAAATAACATTTGTTTTACAGTGCATGAGTTTTTAAATGTCACATTAACGTTCCAGGATTCAGTTGTATAGGAATTTGAGAAAAATTTTGGTTAAATGGTAATACTAAGAAATTCTTATTGTCATGGGTTGGCTTAGGATCAGTTGTATAAAAAGATTTCTTAGTAATGTTAAGGCATTTGTCACTGCTCATCCCAGTATCTAGATCGTTTATGTAGATTATGAACAAGAGTGGGCCCAGTACTGACCCCTGGGGAACCCCACTGGTTACACAGCCCCAATCAGATTTAACACCATCTACGCTGACCCTCTGTGTTCTATCGGTCAGCCATGATTTTATTTAGTTTAAGACTCTCCCCTCGATACCATGAGCCTTAACTTTTCTCAGAAGCCTTTGATCCTGTACTCTGTCAAAAGCTTTGCTAAAGTCAAAGTAAATAACATCGTAATTTTCGTCATTATCTACTACCTCGTAGACTTTCCTAAAGAACGTCAGCAGATTTGTTAGATAAGATTTTCCCTTTGTAAACCCATGTTGAGAGTCGTAGATTAATTTGCTTTTCTCTAAATGCGATCAGATGCTATTTGCTATAATTGATTCAAGAAATTTCCCCACTACTGACGTCAAACTAATCGGCCGGTAATTTGACGCTGATGCTCTGTCTCCCTTTTTTAATATGGGTCTACATTTGCCTGTTTCCACAAGTCTGGCACAACTCCCGTGTCTAATGATTTTGTAAATAAATTTATGACGGGTCCGCTAATCTGTTCCTTAAACTCTTTCAAAACTCGAGGGAAAATTTCCTCCGGCCCTGGGGATTTTGGCTTCTTTAAATTATTTATCGTCTTAGAACATCCTCTTTTCTGATAGTGATATTCTTTAATTTCTCTTCTTCATTTCCCCTAAATATCAGTTCCACCTCTGGAATTTCCTCGTGAATTTCTTCTGTGAAACTGATAAGAAACAGCTGTTTAATGCTTTGCTTATTTCCTCACTGTCATCAATCACTTCCCCTCTCTCTGACTTAAAAGGCCCCACTTTGTCCTTTACCTTTGTCCTATATACCCGGAAAAATCCCTTGGGATTCACCTTGGATTCTCTTGCTATCCTGATTTCGTAGTCCCTCTTTGCCTACCTTACATTTTCTTAAGATTCCTAGATAGTTCATTATACCTATTTCTAGGCTGCTCCTCCCCTCCTTTTAATTTCTTATAAATTAAATTCCTTACTTTATTCATATGTCATGTTTAAGTTTTCTGGTCATCCACCTTGGCTCATTCTTATTTGACCTATTTTTTTCTAGATGGTATATTTTGTTCTTGTGCTTTACGTAATATACAAGTGAAGATTATATATATATGTATATATATATATATATATATATATATATATATATATATATATATATATATATATATATATATATATATATATATATATATATCTTGATAAAATCACACGGGAAAATGGAAACAACGGAGCTAAGGTACTCCGTTGTTTCCATTTTCCCGTGTGATTTTATCAAGATTTATCTTATCCACGTTTTCATTGTGGATTTTCATAAAATATATATATATATATATATATATATATATATATATATATATATATATATACATATATATATATATATATATATATATATATATATAGTATATATATATATATATATATATATATATATATATATATATATATATATATATATATATATAATTATTAATATTTTTTTTAAATAGAGTTTAGGATAAAAGGTAAACACGAAAAAGACTGTAATATTTACCTGACGAATAGATTAATTACTATGCAGGATTAAATCCATATTCAGTAACAGGTCTGTTTGGGTAGAAATTACGGAAGGAAGAGAAAACTAATTATGGGAGTGATTTACAGTCCCCCAGGTCTTGGGAAAGAAGCAGTTCAGCCCATATGGCAGGAAATGAGTAGGGCAGCAAAATACAACAACCTGTGCATTATGGGGGATTTCAACTTCAGAAATATTGAATGGGACAACATTGCAGGTGACTATGAATCTGAAGACTTCCTAGACGCAGTACAGAACAATTTTTTGAAACAACTAATTACAGAACCTACTGGAGGTGGCAATATATTAGACCTAGTAATAACAAATTAAGAAAATATTATCAGAGATATCACAGTAGAGGAAGAATTAGGGAACAGGTTCATCTTAAATTGGGAAATGAAAAACAATGACAATATGGTCAGAGTCCCAAACTTTCAATTGGCAGATTATCAGGGGTTAAGAAGGTACCTAGGTGAGGTCGCCTGGGAACAGTCAGGTCAGTCCTCAGTAGGAAGATGTAATAGCCCCTGTCTTATAGGCAGAAGTATTATATAAATGGGTTAATTACATTTGATTTTCTATGTTTGACTTTGATACCCCCAAAATGTTCTACACTACTGAGGGTATACACAAACACTTGTTATCTTAAAAATAGGTTCTTATTCTCGTATGGGAGATATACAGAGATGGACCAAGAAACTCGCTTCTGCACCATAAGGACTGGTAGTCTTCACTCCATGTATAACTGCGCGCTGGCGTGTACAGATGCCAGCATTCACAAGCTGAACACATAAAATATAAATATGATAATTCATATACATAACATGGTGCACAATAAATGGAAATATTACATAGGATTAATACATGTTCTGTAATACTTTACTATACATAATTAATACAGTAATATAAGGGTACACAGCTTAAGGTACTACTTCGTGTCCATATTATACACCTCCCTCCCCCCTATACGCTCATAGTTTCATCTTGAGCGTACCTTTTGTTTCTGAGTCGCTCGGACCTGCGGAGTACTGGGGCAGAAACACAAGGTGGGGATGGATTTACTGTAAAGACATCAGCATTAGGGGACTCTACTGAGGAAAGGTCAACACTAGGCAGCTTCACAGGTCGGAGAAAACGACGGTTCCTCCACCATACTCTACCACTAGGAAGACGCACTTGGTAGTCCCTGGACCGGCCAATACCCATGACAACCCCAACCTTGTCCCAGCGGTGAGATACCGGATCTTCAATCCTGACCTGCTGGCCGATACTCAACCTGGGAAGGGGGCGGGCATGACAGTCGTACCGAGCAGCGACATCTGCGGCTCGTTCTGCTGCACGGCGGTCACATTCTTCAGTCTTGGCCTGCCATTCTTGAGAAAAAGACTTCGGATGGGCAAGAACACAAGACCTGAGATGATGTCCATATAGAACCTGGGCTGGGGAGCGTCCGGTGAAGTTCGGGGTGTTGCGTAACCCCAACAAACCTCGATCGAAGTCCTCGCAGTCGATATTTCCTGAGGGTGACACCTTAAGGATCAGGTGTTTAACAGTCTTGACTGCGGCTTCAGCGTGTCCATTCGCCTGGGGGTAGTGGGGCGAGGTCACGACATGACGGACTCCCCAACGGTCCATGAAGTCCCGGAACTCGTGGCTGGTGAAATGGGGTCCTCCATCAGTCCTGAGGCGGAGGGGAACACCAACTTCACTGAAGTAATGCCAGAAATTCCGGATGGTAGCAGTAGCCGTTGTATCACTACCACAGAGGTCGACAACAGGCCATCCAGACAATCGGTCGGCAATGACGAGGAAGGACTTCCCTGCTACTGCAAAAAAGTCGGCCGACACAGACTCGAAGGGTCTTGAAGGGTTATCGTCGCACATTAAAGGTTCCTGTTGCTGGCTGGGATGCAGAATCTGGCTCGGCTCACAGGCACGGACGGTACTTGCAATGTCCGCGTCGATTCCGGGCCGCGGCGTAGGGCAGCACGAATGACTACTCGTGGACCATACAAGACGAGGTCACCGTCACAATAGAGATCCTCGTGTATCTTCCAGTACGGGAGTAGCGATTCATGAAGGTCGTATCGGTTAGATGGAAATCCCTGGGACGCACAGTCGATGAGCCGGATGTAGGAAGGGTCGGCCCGGGCTGCGGTGCGGAGATCTTCAAGGGTCTTGTCTGCATCCGGTGCTGTAGACTCTTCTGATGTGAAGACGGCCTTCAATGAAACTACTGACTTGAGGGATGCAGCAGCTGTAGAACACAACATCTCGTCCTCTGGGGTGGGGCGACTGACAGGGGCGCAGGACAGGGCATCAGGGATGCACAGCAGCTTACCCGCACGCTACACAGCCGTGAAGAGATAAGGCGAGAGCTTCTCTTTCAGACGTTGAAGGCGAGGATTCTCTACTGCATCCAAAGAGTAGTGATTGATAATAGGTATAAGAGGGCGATGATCCGTGAAGAGGGTGAAGTGCTGAAGTCCTATCAGGTAGAAGCGGCACTTCGCCATCGCCCAGACAACAGCCAACATCTCCAGCTCAATCGTGGCATATCAGGTCTCGGCGTCCGTCAGGAACCGGGATCCACACTGAATTAAGCGGAGTTGTCCACCGCCATGGTCCTGCAGAAGGGCGCAACCAACGCCGTAGAGTCTGGAGGCGTCAGTCTGGAGGACGGTGGGTAGGGCTGGGTCGTAACAGGCGAGGACAGGTGGACTTAAGAGGGCCTGCTTGACTCGCTGGAAGGCCTCTTGATGATCTGGGGTCCACAGGAATGTCCTCCTGGGGCTCAGCAGGGGGCGTAACGGCTGGGCTGTGGCGAAGATGTCAGGTGAGAATTCAGCCAGCTGATTGACCAGACCCAAAAAAGAACGTAGGTCTGTCAGGTTGGCAGGGGTTGGGAAATCCCTGATTCCACTTAATTTCTCGGGGTCAGTTGCGATACCTGATGCTGAGAGAGTGTACCCACAGAAGTTCACTGATGGTGCGGCGACTACAAACTTGTCAGCGTTGAGGGTAATCCCGTACTTTCGACATCTGGTGAGAACTTCATATATTCGGGAGAGGTGGGCACAGTAGTCTTCGTCATGGAGTAAAATGTCATCAACCACTTTGACACAATTCGTGACTCCTTGAAGGGCCGCGTCACCACGTTGACAGAATGCATCGCCCGTAGCGGCAAATCCCATGGGGCCTCTGCAATACTGATATCTTCCATACGGTGTGATGAATGGAGTCAAATGCTGGTCTTCTTCGGCCAACTCGATCTGCCAATAACCACATAAGGCGTCCATCGTTGTAAAAAACTTTGCCTTCGGGTCCACATTTCGAACAGCTGCAAAGGGTGTGGGTGAAGGGTGAGCTGGACGGGAAACTTGCTGGTTAAGTCTTGACAGATCGGTGGTGATAGATACTCCACCACGAGATTTGGCGACGGGGACTAGAGGGTGGCACCAAGGTGAAGGTTCGTCTCCGGCCGGCTTGATGATTCCCTGAGCAACCATGGAGTCATGCTCTTGTCTATCTAGCTCCTTGTAGGCGTGAGGAATCAAACGAGGGGTGTGGATGGCAAAAGGTGTGGAACCATCCTTTAGATGACTCTTCTTAGGTGGACCCACCATCGGCTTGAGTGGTGTGGATCCTAAAGATTTCTTCGTAACCAACAAGTCAGCAAATTCCTTGAGAAGGTGAGCTCTTGCATCAGAAGGGGACGTGTTAGTAGAGATAGGGAGTTCCTTCAACCTGTTGACATGGGTGATCTTTAAAATAGGTTTGGGGAATTCCTTGGAAATAATGGCCAACTCTTGACAATGGCCATATGATAAAAGCGGAGTCGGGATCCCATCATGAACATCAATCCGGGCTGAGCAAGACTGCTTACCAAAGGTATGAGTAGCCCAGAATGATCCCAAAGCTGGAGCCATCTTGGAACCATCAGCTGTCAGTTTCGTTGTCTGAGGAGGGGGCTGTAGGTTGCTCCGGGGTATTCACAAACTTGCTAAGTGTTGTGGACCAATTAAGACATCAGCACTGGTGTCAGGTAACATCTGAAGACTGGATGACAAGTTACCGTGGGAGATGACGACACTGATGTGCTGGGGCGTCGTGTCTGTGGAACAATGTACACGACGGCAGGAACGACTGGACACAGCGTCTTGATGCTTGCCAGAAAGAGGGGGCGCGCCAGCACTACCTGAGGATGACTTCTTGGATCCTAGGTGGTGTCCTTTCTGTGTCTTCTTACGACAACATTTGTCATTGTGGCCCACACGACCACAAAGTCTGCACTGAACTTTGCTAGCAGGGCACTTGACTGTGTAAGCCCAGTGACCCTGACGGTCGCAACTTCTACACACGCTTTGAGCAGCTGGGCACTGGGAGGCATTATACTGTCTCGCACAGCTGTTACACAAAGCTGCTGCTGAAGGTGTAGCTGGAGGGTGAGGGGTGGGGTTACCTTGCTGCTTCTTACCCTATCTGTAGTAAGACACCGCCCTCACCTGGTCAGGTTGTGAACGTAAAGCTGAAGTTGCACACCTGGCGGCTTCGTACGCTCGACATTTTGTAACTACATCTTGAAGGGAGGAAGTGGGGTCGAGTGAAATGAGACGCTGAACTAGCTCTTCATCTCGAACACCCGTTAAAATGATTGTCTTGAGTTGTGTCTCTTCACAGACATGAGAATTTCCAGGACAAACATCAACTTCCTCTGAACATCTTTTGAGTCTTACAAAAAATGCATCAAAAGATTCTCCATCAAGCTGTCCCTTAACATGTTCCTGAAAACTTGTCGAGCACGGCCTCTACCGTCAGAGTTGTCGTAGGAGGCACTTGAAGTGTGTGCTCGAGAGTACGTTGTGTCTCTAAGGACAAGCACATACGAAGCTGTATCATCTGTTTAGGCTGTGGTAAACTTGACAAGTCAACCATTGTTACATAGTCTTGCCAACATCGACGCCATTCCCGAAATATCTGATAGGAAGCGTCAGACTTCAGAGAGGGAGGCGTTTGTGCTGCAGCCTTTTGAGGAATTGTTGAATCGAGTCTGGGAAATGAGGTACCAGTACCTCTCGTCGTATCAGCGTTAGTAGTAGCAGACGAATCTTGCACAGTAGATCGTTGTGGGGAGGCTAACAGAGAAATCAAGACTTCAAATCTGGCTTGATCCTCTCTTCTTCACAGGTCATCCTCACTTCTACGTATATCTTCGAGTTTTCTGCGTTGTTGTTCCTCTTCGTGGCGCCGTTTTTCAGACTGTCTGTACCGAATTTCTTCCTCTTCTCTCCTTGCAATATCGTCTTGGCATCGAGAAGTTTCCATCCACTTAATCAGTTGAAGGAGATCTGTGGACGCATGCATCGCAGGAGAGCTTGCTCGCGACGAACGAGGAGATTCTGTGGGTGATTGGGCGTTGTCACTGTGGGGAGCGTGGGGCCTGAGTGTGGGTGGAGAGAGGTCTCCCCGACTTATACTCATAATCCCATCATCCAGAGTATCGTTTTGATCCCTGTGAGACATGACCACAGCTTCTGTACTCTATCTGTGCAAAAGACCGGGTCAGCCCCTCGTAATCTATGCACAGAATTACAGAAGGCTAAAGTAACTCAAAAAAATTTAATATAAGGAGGGTCTGTGAATGCGTGTGTGTGTGTGTATGGTGGGAGGGGAGGCTTGGCGAGCGCTAGAGTCAGCGCGCTGTCCTCAGTTACCCTCTGACCAGAGACGGGAGCGGACGCACTGCTGGACCAGTTCCCTTAGTCATCTGACCGCAACTTGCACAGACAATTCTGATTAAAATACAAAACACAGCACTTCACAAAACACTTCACTTCACAGCACTGTACACAGCATAGCACTTCACAACACTGTTAGTCTAGAGGCTTGTAGTAGCTGTAAATCCTTGGTGAAGCTGAAGACGAGACGCCATTAACACAGTCCGGGCGGGAAGGCTGTCCACTGTATCTCACTGAGAAATATTCACTGCGCCATCTATGTTTGACTTTGATACCCCCAAAATGTTCTACACTACTGAGGGTATACACAAACACTTGTTATCTTAAAAATAGGTTCTTATTCTCGTACGGGAGATATACAGAGATGGACCAAGAAACTCGCTTCCGCACCATAAGGACTAGTGGTCTTCACTCCATGTATCACTGCGCGCTGGCGTGTACAGATGCCAGCATTCACAAGCTGATTACATAAAATATAAATATGATAATTCATATACATAACATGGTGCACAATAAATGGAAATATTACATAGGATTAATACATGTTCTGTAATACTTTACTATACATAATTATTACAGTAATATAAGGGTACACAGCTTAAGGTACTACTTCGTGTCCATATTATACAGATTTATATACTCCAACACCCATTGTAACTTTCCACTAGCTATGAGGTAGCATGTTAAGAGCACTTGATAAGGTGTGCCCATGGGAAGCCGCTTCATATTCTGCTGTGTCAAGACACTAAGTAGCCAGCTCCCTGGCCACCTAATGCGGGCAATAGTTTGATATCCTTGACTAGAGGAAGATGTTATTGAGAGCCATCGTGGATGGTTCCATCTTCCGTCAAGGGAGGACGACGTTATTATTTCCGTTCTTCCTCGATGGGTTCCAACTCACTAGGGTGTGTCATAGGAGGGAAGATCAGCTAAAACTAATGGCCCATCACTTTTTTAGTAGATTTTAGTGTATATAAACAGAAAATAATTTAAGTTTCAATATTTTGCAACCTTTTGCTAGGTAAATTTTAGCGTGAAATTTATCGAAAATCTAACGTACAGCTGCATTAGTGCATTACAATTAAATAGTGAACATTGCTTTCTGACTTCATTCTTTAACAACCCAACTACAAATATTTTTTTCTGTTTCAGATTCTGATGCATTTATAAGTTGATAATATTTGCGATGGCTGCTTGTGTCAGGGCGAGGAACCAAAAATCCAGCCATCTCAGTCACTATCTTGGGTCTGGGAGAGAGCTCCTGAAGTCGGAGTTGCCTACATTGAGAGATGCTTTGAGATACGGTGTTTTAATCAGGCAAATCAGTGAAAAGAACCAAAGAACTTACACAAACAAAGATATTGCCAGTGATATGACCAAAGCTGTCTTGGCACAGTACACTCTGGCTAACGCTCAGTTCAAGCCTCCAGTCATAACAAGTCAGAAGAAGATTAGTGAGAGACTGCTAGCCAGTTGGGAAAAGGCAAGAGATATCTCTCTTGGGAGAGGAAAACTTGCAGTTAAGGACAGCTTTGCCAAGCAACTGGACCAGTTATTTGACATAATTACTTGCAAGTGCCCAATTGTTCTCTGTCCTGAGTTTGGATGCGATCGTGACTGTAAATCCGAGGCCCACATCTCCTGTATTTGCAAGCGTGAACTGAAGATTCCTGTGATCGAACTGGCATTTGTCAAAGCACAGAGAGAGAAGACTGGCAATATAGGGGCTCTCATGATTTCTAGCCAAGATATTCCGGAGTCCAAGAGACAGGAGGCTGCCACAGAGAGACAGAAGAGGAGAAGAGATGCCGAGGAAAAGAGACTTGAGAAGGCCCAGGGTGAGGTAAAAAAGGCCGATAATTGGAGTCAAGCTGATTCAGAGTTTAATGACTTCCCCATGGCTGATCCGAGTGCTGACCAGGAGAATGGTGACTTTGTCCCTAACCCAGAAAATAATGATCCCAAACCTTCCAGGCATAAGATTCGAAGTAGGAAAGATATCCCGAGCATAGCTCTGGCCAGCATGCGACACCACACTGGTCTCAGAGAAACTGCAGAGATAGCAACAGCTGCCTGGATTGACGGTGGTTTGATAACACCTGATGATGTTCACCTGGTGATAGATCATAACAAAGTAAGGAGAGCTCAGGAGAAACTTGTCAGTAACCTAGAAGAGGAGTTTGATAAGGGGATAAGAGAAAATGGAATCAATTGTTTGTTCTTTGATGGGAGAAGGGATGACACTAAAGTGTTCATGAAAGATGGAGATTCTGACAAGTTGTTCCCTGCCATGGTGAAGGAGGAACACTACTCCTGCTGCAGTGAACCAGGAGGGAAGTATTTGTGGCATTTCACTCCAGAGAAAGATGACATCAGGAAACCAGCTGAGATAGTGACAGATAACATTGTGAACTGGCTCAGAGAGAGGAACGTAGACCAGACCCTGCAGGCCATTGGAGGGGACAGCACCAACACGAACACATGGTGGCAAGGGGTGGTCATACAGTGGATAGAGCGGAAGATTGGGAGGAAGCTGGTCTGGATTGTTTGTGACCTCCACACCAACGAGTTGCCACTCAGACATCTGATCCAGGAGCTGGATGGCAAGACTCTTTCAAACAACAGATGGTCTGGTCCTCTTGGCAAGATGCTGGACTCTGCCACTGAGTTAGAAATATATCCGAGCTTTGAAAAAATCACAGTTGGCCCTCTACTCGTTGAGCTTGCACATACTGTCATTGACGACCTGAGTACTGACCAGTACTATGGTTACATGATTTGCAGTGCCATCAAAACTGGGGTCATGCCTGATAGACTTGCTTACCTGCAGATAGGCCCAGTCTCACATTCTAGGTGGGTCACAACGGCTCTCAGGTTCTGCAGAATTTGGGTCGCTCATCATAAACTGAAAGGGAACCAGCTTCACAACCTGAGACTTATTGTCCAATTCATCGTGAGTGTCTACTTGCCAAATTGGTTCAACACCAAGGTCAAGTCATCGTTCTCCGAAGGTCCGAGGCATGTTCTCTTCCAGCTTGAGCTCCTGAGGAGTCAGCCAAGGAAGGTTGTTCAGATTGTGGAGCAGACAGTGAGGAGATCTTTCTTGTATGCTCATCCCTAGGCAGTTCTGCAGACAATGCTCTGCAGTAAGGATGAGGAGGAGAGAAGAGTGGCAGTCAAAAAGATCTTGGATATGAGACTTATGAGAGGATCTGGGCATGACGAATCAGTTGGTGACGATTCCTTCAGGGTCAGGAAGACTCCTGAAGTCAATCTAGGTGCCAAGACCCTCACTGATCTCATAGATCTGGATAACATCCAGGCTGGAAGTGAGCCCCCTCTTACCTGCAGCCTCACCAATGTTCAAGTCAGAGCTTTCCTGGACAACCCCATGCATGTCCCTGCCTGGCCCTCGCACACCCAGAGTATAGAGCGTTGTGTACAGCAAGTGAGCAAGGCCAGCAGTCACGTGTACAGCCAGGAGAGGAGGGAAGGCTACATCCGAGCTCAGGTGGTCAGCAGGGAGGTGATGAGTAGAAACAGAAGCAAGAAAGACATGTTCTCTATGGTGTGCAGCAACACCGGGTCATAGTAGTAAAACCGGTTTTTGTATATGATGATTTTGTTTTCTAAAGGAATATTAAATTTAATAAATGTGTCAAGATCATTCGTTTCACTATTCTGGATCATTTTCATCCGAATAAATTAACCTTATACATTTACTTTACTTTAAATAAGCTATTTAGTGGTGTTGGTAAAAGGGTGGGAATACTGAATTTTCATAAGATTTCAAGTTAAAATTTACCTAGCAAAAAATAAAGACTTTTCAAATCTGAAGATATCACATGATTCTGCACATAGAACTACATCATTAATACCATGGGCCGATTTTGCAAACTCAAACAAAAAAAATTCGCCTCCGTATGACACACCCTACTACTCACGGCATTGTTACTCAACTCCTCTCACAGAACGGACGTATTTAGCAGGTCTATTTACATAGCCTCCATCCTTCTCTTAACACTCATAGCTACAGTGATAAGTTACGGTGATCTACACTTGTAACTGTATCCTAGATAGTTCCTGAATAAATGGATAATAGACAATTGGGTTTCGCTACTAAAACCCGATATAATATAAATGTTCCGGCCTCAGTAACGTAGACAGAATCAGCAGTTGACAGGCCTAGAACAAACGGGTGAGGTCACAGGTGACACAACAATTGATCATGACTATAATAGATTCACTCGTATAAAACGTAAAGCACAAGAACAAAATATACCATACAGAAAAATTAGATCAAATAAGAATGAGCAAAGGTGGATGACCAGAAAACTTAAACATGACATAGGAATAAAGAAAGGAATTTATAAGAAATTAAAGGAAGAGGAGGAGCAGCTCAGAAATAGGTATAATGAACTATCTAGGAATGTTAAGAAAAATGTAAGGAAGGCAAAGAGGGACTACGAAATCAGGATAGCAAGAGAATCCAAGGCGAATCCCAATGGAGTTTTCCAGGTATATAGAACGAAGGTCAAGGACAAAATGGGGGCCTTTAAAGTCAGAGAGAGGGGAAGTGATCGATGACAGTGAGGATGTAAAGGCCTGGGACTTAGGGATAGAAATCCCTTGCCAACCTAATGAGGATCTTATAAGGGGAAAGTCAAGAACCATGGTATTCTGACGGATAACAAACAACAGTTCAAGATTGACATCTCTTTACTATGAAAATAACACAAAACCCTGACTCCACTCACACAAATATCAAATAACAATGACGGGAGTCAAACAATTATGAGAATCAAACAATTAATGGAGTCAACAATTAAGAGAATCAAATAATTAACGGGAGTCAAGCAATTACTGGAGTCAACAGTTAAGAGAATCAAATAATTAAGGGGAGTCAAACAATTACTGCAGTCAACAATTAAGAGAATCAAACAATATATAGAATATTTCCTACGGGGATGGCCCAGTGGAAGGTTTAGTAGAGCAGGGATCCTCTCTCAGGGGGGGAAGGTCAAGGCAGCTTCCTCAATTGGTGTCGTCGTTGGCGGGCAAGATCTTGCCACCCAGGAGGGTCGCCGTGGCAGACGGTGTGGATTAAGTAGCGATGATGAGGCAAGTGCTGTAGTAGCTGGGGTAGGTGTCCGGAGATTGACAGTCGTTTTGTGAAGGCCTGGGGAAACAGCCCACGAGTCCAGAGCCTCAGATGAGAACACAACCAGAATTTGAACGAACAGCGGGGAAGTGCAGCTGTGGTGCTAACTGGGTAGTGTCTGATGTGTGTCGAGGCGGCAGGGAAGTTCTCACCTCCAACTATCCCCCCCCCCCCCCAAGTGGCGGACGGGAACAAGCAAACGAGCAGTGGGCAACCATCCTGCTCGTTACAGCCCTGCCACAGCTCCCCCAACAAAAATCTACTGTAAGGTAGATTAAAACTTAAGATTAGTATAATAAAACATAATAATCCTCCAACAAATGTGTAAATGCACACAGCAAAATAAAGAATAGTCACATTAAAAGAATAAGTGGAAACTTGATGTCCAAATCGTAAGGCCGTATCAAGGAACTGCAGGTGGGATCCACTTCAGTCCAGGTTTAAGTTTGGACCTATTTCCAGTCGTAGAGGTTTCTTCTATCCCGTCCGGTGTTATCAGTAACTGGCAACCGAGATCATCTGAGTCTGGCGCCTGAACTTCACAGGAACTCTTGCAGGGTAGTGCCTCGACTGACTCCAACTTGGGAACGTCGTCCAGGACACGAGCAGTGTGGGTACTGCAATTATATTTCCTTAACAAATTTGCTGGATATAATTTAGGCTTCTTAGAGTAAGGGGGTGAGAACGGTACAACAAAATCTATGGCTACCCGAGAAAATGGTTCTGTAATGATGGGTAAGGGTTCAAGTGGAACAGGAAGGACTCTACCCTTGGCGGACATACGTGGGCACTGATCACAACTCCTACCAAAAGCTCTAATATCTGCTCCCATACCTGGCCAGTAAAACTGCTGAGCAACCTTCATATAAGTTTTCCTACGAGAACAGTGTCTTGCTAGAGGGCTCTCGTGAGCTACAGAGAGAGTGTTACTACGACAATCAGCAGGGATAACAAGTAAAAACCGACCTACTTTGGCTGGTCGCTTGGATGACACACAAGACCTGTGTAACAGACCATTAATACAAACAAACTTGTAAACAGACCCATGTCTAACCTGATCCTCCTGCCCGAAGTCACCTTCTACCTCACCCGCGTCAGAGTGGTACACGAGGCTTGAAGCTTGGCGAACTCCTTGGGCGTCACAGTCAGTGGCAACAAATTCGGCAGAATCAGGGGATGCAGTTGTTTCACCTTCGCCGACCTTGTCTCCACAGCTTGGACCTTCGCTGGAGGTGACGTGGCGTGTGAGGGTGGCGAGGCGACGTCGGCAGGTGGCGAATCGACGTCGGCAGGTGGCGAGGAGATTGGCACTGGTGGCGAGGAGACTGGCGCTGGTGGAGTGGAGAGTTTTAAAGGTTCCGGGTCGTTAGGGTCACGAACTCCGGGAACATTACCAATGAGGACACTAGCGAATTAAATGGGAGCTCTTACCACATTAGACCATCCAGTGAAATAGGGGCAACGCAGATAACACCTAACAACACGACCTAAATAAGCGGTGACACTAACCTTCGAGCAGGTGGAGACGTCAGCGTCAGGCAGGGCTTCCCCAGATGAAAGTAAATGCCCAAAACCCATTTATTGTTCCGCTGACACAATAACGGGGGAAGCTCCTGTCTTCCAAACAGAATCCGACCTTGTAACTGGGCTGAGGAATGCAGGTAGATTTGAAGGCGCTGGGATTCCTGGGACAGCGAGAACGAATGTGCCCTTCTTCTCCGCAGTTGTGGCACTGCACGGCCGGTGAACTACTCTTCTCAACTCCTGTGAATAGTTCCTCGGAGGACGGAGGCTTCGTGTTCTTCACTACAGGAGGGAAGAGTTGGGGTAGGCGTTGCGAGCGGACGCCCAGTTGTCAACAAGTTCTACAGCTTCTCCAAGTATCGCTGGCTGGTGTTCCTTGATGAAAATTCTTAAGTCTGCCGGTAGAGAAGACAAAAAACTGATCTAATATCTTGAAGTTAGTGAGAGACTCAAAAGTTTCCTCAACCTCTGACGCCTCTATCCATTGCTGAAACAAACGACCCAGGTGGATTGAAAACTGTTGGTATGTTTCTCCTGCTCTAATCTTTGCTGTGCGGATATCAACACGATAACCATCAGAAGTCTTGTTAAATCCTCGCAAGAGAGCTTGCTTCAACAAAGAGTAATCTCTAGTGATGTCGGCAGAGAGGGACGTATAAATCTCTACCGGTTTACCACTCAGTAGGCTACCCAATAGGGTGTGTCAATTTTGTCAACATGCTAAAAATCAAATTTGGTAGTCAAAATATTGTGCCTCTTTATGTCTAAACTTGAGATTAGCAAACAAAAATGAATTGAAATAACCCTCACCTACATCAATTATACCTTAAAGTTTCAAATATCAGTATTTCAACAAATTAATGAGACTTGATTAGAATTATTCACTTGATATTAACTAATCTCATGTAAGCATATGGATTATGGAGTATTTTATGGTTCTATAGCTTGTGTACAATATGCATGTCAGAACATGAACATGAACAGGCTCTCCGTGTGGGACAGTTTAATTCTTGTTTTGACTTGTACCAAGCGTGAGGATAAGGCTCACTCTCCTTCTAGATATCATAGACGGTGGTTTGCTCTCATTGCACTTGCACCTACTCTACCAGACGAATTCTACATTTTAATTATTGTAAGTAGGGCATATTGATTGTCGCAGTTACTTATATCATTGTATAAAACATTATGTTCTAAGAAATTATTATGTTATTTCTGTTACAGCATTTTTGATAAACAAATTGATATTTTTTGAAACAACAATTGAATTATGAAACATTGAAATATTTTTCTATTTGTCAGATAGTGTGAAGATGTCAAAATTGAAGACAAGAAGTCAGTTGTCAACCCACTTGAGCCTGCTAGTTGGTAAAGGGAAGGAGCTTCCTGTATCAGAACTTCCAACAGTGAGAGACATGCTAAGATTAGGGTTACTCCTTCGAGAAAAAAATGCAAAGGACAGAAGGAACTATACAGATAAAGAACTCATAAATGACATGATAGTCCCTCTTCTGCATCAATGGACAAAAGCTAATGCACTATTCAAACCACCTGTGATTAATCAGTGTCGAACTATTGAGCTAAAACTAACGAAATTATGGCACAAAGCAGTTGAAACATCACTTGGTAAAGGAAACTTGGCCAGGAAAAATGAATTTCTGCACACACTTGATACTCTGTTTGACATTTTGACCTGCAAGTGCTCCATACAATTATGTTCTGAATCCAACTGTTCTCACTCAGGTAAGAGAGAAAATAATTCCCACATTGATTGTGGTTGTCCTCGTGAAAAGAAGATCCCTGTTTTAGAGCTTGAATTTATAAAGGCACAGAGGACAAAGGCAGAAGGCCAAGGAAGTATGCAAATGGGTTCAATAGATTATTCAGAAACAAAGAAGCAGATTGCTAATGCCAAGAAGAGAGAACAAATCCGAGAGAGGGAACAAAAGAAGAAAATGAAGAGTGAAGAAGCCATCCAAAGAGAGGAAGAGCTGTGTCAAGATGTTTATCACTTCTTTGATAGTTCTTCTGATGAACAGGAAGCAACATCAGATGATAGTTCCAAAGAGCCATCTGAACCTTTACCAAAGAAAATGAAATACAACACAAGAAATATTTCAAACATTGCTTTAGCTAGTATTCGCCACCATGCTGGACTTCGTGAGGCTGCAGAAATTGCAACTGCCGCTTGGATAGATGCAGGCCTCATCAGCCGAGAGGATGTATCTTTGGTGATAGATCATAATAAAATTAGAAGAGCACAAGAAAAAATATTGAAGGAAATATCTGATCAGCATGAAAAAGATTTAAGCGAGGGAGGGCTCTCCTGTCTTTTGTTTGATGGAAGAATAGATGACACAAAAGTTTTGCTAGAAGTAGAGGGAGTGAACAGAAAGTTTCCAGGTCTCATCAAAGAAGAACACTACTCTGTCTGTTCTGAGCCTGGTGGTCGGTTTTTGTTTCACTTTGCTCCCGAAACTGAAGTAGAAGGGAAGAAACATGCAGAGGTCATTGCTGATCATATTTTATGTTGGGTTCAGGAGAGAGGACTTGGCAGTTCACTGAAGGCTGTTGGTGGAGATTCAACTGCAGTGAGCACTGGATGGCAGGGGGGTGTAATGACGCATTTAGAGAAAAAACTAGGAAGAAGACTTGTTTGGATTGTATGTGATTTACATACAGGCGAGCTACCTCTTCGTCATCTCATCCAGGAACTTGATGGTCCTACAAAGAGCAACAACAAGTGGTCAGGTCCCCTTGGCATCATGCTGGATGAAGCAACACAACTAGAAATAAATGCAACCTTTCCATAGGTCGAAGTTGGCCCTCCCTTTCCGGCGTTGTCTGAAGGAGTCATCAAAGATCTCAGCACAGATCAATCCTATGCTTATCGTATTGCCCAAGCAATAAGATCAGGAGAAGTGCCTCAGTCATTGGCTCTCTTGGAGATTGGACCTGTCAGTCACAGCCGTTGGTTAACTACAGCTCTTCGTTTCTGCAGGATTTGGATTTCCAAACACGAATTGAAGGGCAAAGTGCTGAAGAATTTGAGGTTAATTGTTGAATTTATTATTGGAGTTTATCTTCCCCAGTGGTTCAGTGTGAAACTTAATCCTATGTGGGTAGATGGGCCCAATCACCTTTTGTTTCAATTGCAGCTAGTAAGAACACAGAGGAAGGTAGTGAGGGACATCGTGTTACCTGTGGCAAGAAGGTCCGCTTGGTATGCTCGATCAGAAGCAGTTTTGCAAGCAATGCTTTGCAGTCAATGTACCAATCTCCGAACCGAGGCTGTAGAAGTCATTCTAAAGATTAGAGGAACGCTAATAGATGACGACCAGTTGGGAGACTGTTCGTTTCATTCAAGAAAAGTTCCCCCAATAAACGTCAATGCCACCAAATTGTCAGAATTGGTTGACTTGAGTTTGGAAGTCTTAGAGCCACCATTGACAACAAGTCTAACTAGCCAAGAATTGAGAAACCTTAAAGAGACTCCAATGCAGGTGCCGAAGTGGCCTTCCCACACTCAAAGTGTGGAGAGATGTGTGAAAATGGTCACAGAAGCAGCGGGCCCTGTTTACAGCCACGAGAGGCGAGAAGGTTACATCAAAGCACAAATAGCAAGCAGACTACTGATGACAAGAAACCAAAGCAAAGAGAGTATGAAGGCATTGGTTACTTTCAAATAGACTACGGATAATAAAATATAATAATTTGAAACTTGAAACAGCAACATGTGTGCAAACGCTGGTTATGTTATAAATTCACAAATATGTACATTTAAAAATCCATTTGATGTAGGTAGGACTTATTATAAAAAAAAATTTATGCCAGAATATTGTTTTGCATGCTTTAAGACTACAATAAATTGCTACCAAATTACTCGATTTTCAATTTAGCCAGTTCACCCCCTAAATTGACACACCCTACTTCCCAACCTCACAGCATAGCTATCTTGGTCCACACCGAGCAGCTCGGCTACCTGTTCAAACCTAACAAGGTAGGAGGCGATGTCTTCTCCTTCACGATAAACAGGCAGACTAGGTTTTACAACATTATCTTGTATATGGCTAGAGGATTCTGGTCTACTTAGAGCATTAATCCTAGCTAGTTCTATGTCCCTTTCTGTCTGCAACTTGGCTAGTTCTATGTACTTTTCTGTCTGCAACTTAGCTAGTTCAAACTCTCTCTCTCTCTCTCTCTCTCTCTCTCTCTCTCTCTCTCTCTCTCTCTCTCTCTCTCTTTCTCTCTGTTATATTCCTCTCTCTCTCTCTCTCTCTCTCTGTTGCATTCATCTCTCTCGGCAGTCTGTTGGGTGACCACATACTGACCAACCTCAGTACCTGTCAGACCCAGGGCCACTGCTTGACCTTTCAACTCCTCAATACTAGACAATGATATGGAAGGCCAAGAGCAAAATGATAAATTAACAACTTACCCCGCAACTAGCCAAAAGTACCTACTTAGTGGATCAATCAGGCCAGTAAATGATTCGATCCGGTTGGAGGAAACCTTGTTTCGCACCCAGGCCAGTTAAATCACCTAAGGGAAAAAAACTGCACCAGGTGAATCAACAACAAAATGCTATTACAGCATTCACAGTGCATCCCAACCAACACTAATCAACTTCCCCTAGTACAAGGGAGAGCAACAAAATTTGCACAACAGAAGGAAGGAATAAGCACAGAACAACACTTACTTCCGGGCCTCAGACAGCAAGCGGCGCACACACAGCGACTTACAACTGTTACGAGTTGGGGATTTAGAAACTGGTTTAGAATATAGTTAAAAGTCTACCCAGATCCCAACAGGCAACAACAATAAAAAAACTAAACAAACAAAGACAATCGTACTATAATAGGGTAGACAAAGGATGCGAATTTTTGTTGTGTATAATAAAGTACAATAAATTCCTTAACAAAATATCCAGCTTTCTATAATTTACCCTTAACCATACTTAACTTAAACATACGCAACATTGGCTTAACAGTATATACATATTTATACAACATACAACAATCTGAAGCAAGTGGAGGTCGGAGGTAATATAGGGTTACAATACTCAAATGCGGTGCTGAAGTGTCTGACGAGTAGGGCTGAGTATTGAAGAAGATGGTTGGTAGTCACTGTGCCGTAGGTTTCCAGGATAGGTAATCCAAGTGTGGTCACTTCCCTGAGTGAACTGAACTGTCCTCGATCCGGAGCTGATGAGGAAGAGTTGGAGGAGGTGACGCAACAACCAGGATATGGAGAAAGGAAACCCGGAGTGGTGACTAAGACTAGTCATACTCGGGTTTCGTCCCTAGATGGCGTTGCTCGGTAGTGCTGGGTAGTTAGATCATGACACAATAGATGGCGTGCTTTGTAATACACCCCCCCCCCCTCCAAAGACCTCCATAGCGCGGGCGCGAAGGAGGTGATCACCTGGTGCATCTGGAGAGTAGCTGCTGCATTTCCACTGGAGCTCGGGATAAGGAGTCCGCAATCAGGTTGTCCACCCCCTTTATGTGCCGGACTTGTAGATTATAGGGCTGGGTGAGGAGAGCCCAGGGGTGGATTCGCTGGTTGGAGGTCTTGTTGGTTTGGATGAACGTGAGCGGGTTATGGTCGGTGAAGACTAGGGTGGTTTGTGGGCGAGATTGGAGGTAACATTCAAACTTCTTTATTGCCAACACCAGAGCCAGGGCCTCCTTCTCTATGGTCGAATAGTTGGTCTGATGTTTTTTCAACTTGGCAGAGCAGTATGCCACAGGGTTAAAGACATCAGTGGTTGGGTCGGGTTGTAGGAGCACAGCCCCCACTCTGACACCGCTAGCGTCGATTTGCAGATGGAAGGGCAAGGTGTAGTCAGGTGGGTGGACTACAGGCTTGGAGGCAAGGAAGGCTTTGAGGCGGTGGAAAGACTGGTCGCACCTCTGGTTCCAGATGTAAGGGACTGCAGAACTGGTAAGGTCTGTGAGGGGTCCGGACACGCTGAAGAAGTTACTGCAGAACCGGCGGTAGTAGCCGCACATCCCCAGGAAGCGCATGAGTTCCTTCCTCGTCCTTGGAGTGGGGAAGGACAAGATGGCTTTAACGTTTGCGTCCTTGGGTCTCACCATACCATGCCCAACGATATGTCCCAGGTAAGTCACTGAGACCCGGCCAAAAGCAGATTTAGCCAGGTTTATGGTGAATCCAGTCTCTTGCAGTCGTGCGAACAGTATCTCCAAACGCACCAGATGTTCGTCCCAGCCGTCCGACACCACCACCAGGTCATCCAGGAAGGCGAACGTCCCATCTAGGTCCTGAATCAGGTAATTGATTGCCCTCTGGAATTTGGCCGGAACATTAGAAAAGCCAAACGCCATAACCAAATATTGAAAAAGACCAAATGGAGTTATAAATGCTGAGATTATTTTTGCCCTATCCGTGAGTCCCACTTGATAATATCCTTTCATCAAGTCCACCGTTGTAATAAATTTTGCACAGCCTATGCTGTCTATTATATCTTCAATCAAAGGTAAAGGGTAGGAGTCTGAGACAGTGACCTGATTCACTTTACGATAATCGGTACAGAAACGAAAACTGCTATCGGGTTTTGGAATGAGAAGGCAAGGTGAAGCCCAGGGGGAGGTACTAGGCTCAGCAAAGTTATGTTTTAGCAAAAAATCTACCTCCTTTTTCATAATCTCTCTTTTTTGTGGATTTAGCCGATATGCTGATTGCCTAATGGGTTGTACATCATCTGAGATTAGCTTAATATCATGTTTAAATATATTGCAAAACCCTGGGAGGTCTGACGTGACTTTAGGAAATGTTGATAATAACTTAGTGAGATCTTTTGCTTGAGATGGATCCAGAACAGAAAAATACTCATCCAAGTTGTTAAGTATGTGACTGTTAGCAGGGTTTTCTTTAGGTAGAGGGAAGTCTAAATTCTCCAATAGGTCCATGTCATCTGTCTCCGGCTCCGGCCCTGACAAAGCCGTATGCAATACAGGTAGGCTTATAGCCTCTGGGATGTCTTCCTCTGACTGCCTGGAATAGTAAAGTTTCATGAGATTAATGTGAACAAGTTGTGAATCTTTTCTGCGATCAGGAGTATGGACTATATAGTTGAGGGGAGATAGTTTATTAGCAACTATATAGGGACCAGTAAACTTGCTTTTAAGGGGAGAGCCTGGATTGGGTAGAAAGAGTAACACTTTGTCACATGGAGAAAATGATCTTTTTACTAATTTAGGTTGGGACTTTACCATTTTGTCTTGGACTTTTTTTAAGTTTGACTGAGCAATGGTTCGGACTTCAGTTAATTTGTCCCGTAAAGTGTTAATGTATTGGGAAACTGTTGCGGGCTTAATAGATGGAGTGTCAAACCACTGCTCCTTTACTATTTTAAAGGGTCCCCTAATTTGTCTCCCATATAGTAACTCGAACGGGGAGAAACCCAATGACTCCTGGTGACAGTCCCTGATGGCAAAGAGTAACAAGTCTATGCTTTAATCCCATTCCTTTTGGTGCTCTATACAGTATTTTTTTAGCATTGATTTCAAAGTTTGATGGAACCGTTCCAAGCAACCTTGGGATTGTGGGTGGTAAGCCGAAGATGTACAATGGTCCCCACTGAGGTCTTTCATCACCTGTTTGAAAAGATTGCTTGTAAAATTGGTGCCCTGATCGGATTGGATCTCTTTAGGAATGCCCACTGAAGTGAAAAGGTGCAAAAGAGGTTTGATTACATTTTTTTAAGTGATGCTTTTAAGGGGAAAGCCTCAGGATAACGTGTACTGGTATCCATAACTGTGAGCAGGAATTGATTTCCCTTCTTAGTCTTTGGTAATGGGCCCAAACAATCCACAACAATCTTTTCAAATGGTGTAGAAAATACTGGGATGGGCTTAATGGGAGCTGCTGGTATACTTTCATTTGGTTTTCCTACCATTTGACAAATATGACAAGATTTTAGGTACTTTGACACATCTTTCCTAAGTCCAGGCCAGTAATAGTGTTGGAGGAGCTTTTTATATGTTTTCAGGATTCCCAAATGTCCTGAAATACCATCATGGGCAAGGGCAATTAATGCTGGTCTGACTGAGGAGGGACTTACCACTTGATGAATTTCAGACCACGTGTCTAGATGGGTAAGCTCAGGGGGTCTATAGGCCCTTATCAAAACCCCTTCCTGATAATAAAAACAAGGAAGGGTGTTAAAATCTTTACCCTCAACTGCCGCATGATGAAGTTTATTCAAAGATGGATCAGATTGTTGGGCTTTAATGGGCTCATCCTTACTAATGGTCTTATTGTACAGATCTTCTGTGGGTAGGAAGATATTGGAGGTGGTTTTAGATGAAGAGGGCCCATTTCGCACACTCTGTGACCGGGTGACAGCACAAGATAGGAAAAGGTGAGGAATAGTTTCTTCAAGGTCAGTGGTGGGGTTGACAGGTAAGGGAGAGTCGACTGTCTTTATGTTGGGAACCACTAGATCTCCTACCAAGTCATTACCCAATAATAAATGAATGCCGCTCACAGGCATTGGATCTTTCCTAATGGCTACTTGCACTTCCCCAGTAATCAAAGGACATTGGAGGTGCACTTTAGCTGAGGGATAGGAAGAATGGGATGAGAGATCTGAAATTAGAACACTCTCATTAGTACATGCTGTAGATATATCAGGAATGACGTTAAACAGGAGGATAGATTGTGCTGCGCCCGTATCACGTAGTATACGAATAGGGAAAGAACGAGACCCCTCTATGATTGAAATTTTTCCCTCATAGGTGAATGAAGAGAAGAGATCCTGATGGGGCCTTTCCACATTGGTGGTTGCTATTGATTTGAATTTGAGATCCAGAGAACTACTTTTAGAAGTTCGACACTTTGGGTGTTTACAAGACTGGATCGTATGGCCTGGTTTTTTACAGTAAGAACAATAAAACTTGGTTGCATCAGGGGGGGTAGGTGTGGGACCTTTCGACCTACCACTCACGTCCCCAAGGTTATCATCAGAGGAGGACCTAACATGCTGGAAAGTACCACGTTCCCTACTGCACAGTGACTCCACCAGCAAGGCGTACGCATCAGCCACCTCAGCCGCACGCCCTAAATTAACCTCTCCACGCTCCTCCACATGCTTCAAGATGTGAAATGGTATCTTGCTCTTCCACTCCTCCAGGACTACCAAGTTTAATAAATCCTGAAATGTGGAGGTCTCTGTAGCCTCTATCCACTTCTTGAAAAACCTAAGCTTTTCTTGAGGAAACTCAACAAAGGTGTGTGAAAATGTTTTGGTTAGTTTACGAAACTTCTGCCGATATCTATCTGGCGTGATAGCATAGGAGGTGAGGATATTCTTTTTTACGTTATCATAGTAGGGTGTGTCATAGGAGGGAAGATCAGCTAAAACTAATGGCCCATCATTTTTTTGGTAGATTTTAGTGTATATAAACAGAAAATAATTTCAGTTTCAATATTTTGCAGCCTTTTGCGAGGTAACTTTTAGCGTGAAATTTATCGAAAATCTAACGTACAGCTGCATTAGTGCATTACAATTAAATAGTGAACATTGATTTCTGACTTCATTCTTTAACAATCCAACTAACAATATTTTTTTCTGTTTCAGATTCTGATGCATTTATAAGTTGATAATATTTGCGATGGCTGCTTGTGTCAGGACGAGGAACCAAAAATCCAGCCATCTCAGTCACTATCTTGGGTCTGGGAGAGAGCCCCTGAAGTCGGAGTTGCCTACATTGAGAGATGCTTTGAGATACGGTGTTTTAATCAGGCAAATCAGTGAAAAGAACCAAAGAACTTACACAAACAAAGACATTGCCAGTGATATGACCAAAGCTGTCTTGGCACAGTACACTCTGGCTAACGCTCAGTTCAAGCCTCCAGTCATAACAAGTCAGAAGAAGATTAGTGAGAGACTGCTAGCCAGTTGGGAAAAGGTAAGAGATATCTCTCTTGGGAGAGGAAAACTTGCAGTTAAGGACAGCTTTGCCAAGCAACTGGACCAGTTATTTGACATAATTACTTGCAAGTGCCCAATTGTTCTCTGTCCTGAGTTTGGATGCGATCGTGACTGTAAATCCGAGGCCCACATCTCCAGTATTTGCAAGCGTGAACTGAAGATTCCTGTGATCGAACTGGCATTTGTCAAAGCACAGAGAGAGAAGACTGGCAGTATAGGGGCTCTCATGATTTCTAGTCAAGATATTCCGGAGTCCAAGAGACAGGAGGCTGCCAGAGAGAGACAGAAGAGGAGAAGAGTTGCCGAGGAAAAGAGACTTGAGAAGGCCCAGGGTGAGGTAAAAAAGGCCGATGATTGGAGTCAAGCTGATTCAGAGTTTAATGACTTCCCCATGGCTGATCCGAGTGCTGACCAGGAGAATGGTGACTTTGTCCCTAACCCAGAAAATAATGATCCCAAACCTTCCAGGCATAAGATTCGAAATAGGAAAGATATCCCGAGCATAGCTCTGGCCAGCATGCGACACCACACTGGTCTCAGAGAAACTGCAGAGATAGCAACAGCTGCCTGGATTGACGGTGGTTTGATAACACCTGATGATGTTCACCTGGTGATAGATCATAACAAAGTAAGGAGAGCTCAGGAGAAACTTGTCAGTAACCTAGAAGAGGAGTTTGATGAGGGGATAAGAGAAAATGGAATCAATTGTTTGTTCTTTGATGGGAGAAGGGATGACACTAAAGTGTTCATGAAAGTTGGAGATTCTGACAAGTTGTTCCCTGCCATGGTGAAGGAGGAACACTACTCCTGCTGCAGTGAACCAGGAGGGAAGTATTTGTGACATTTCACTCCAGAGAAAGATGACATCAGGAAACCAGCTGAGATAGTGGTAGATAACATTGTGAACTGGCTCAGAGAGAGAAACGTAGACCAGACCCTGCAGGCCATTGGAGGGGACAGCACCAACACGAACACAGGGTGGCAAGGGGGGGGTCATACAGTGGATAGAGCGGAAGATTGGGAGGAAGCTGGTCTGGATTGTTTGTGACCTCCACACCAACGAGTTGCCACTCAGACATCTGATCCAGGAGCTGGATGGCAAGACTCTTTCAAACAACAGATGGTCTGGTCCTCTTGGCAAGATGCTGGACTCTGCCACTGAATTAGAAATAAATCCGAGCTTTGAAAAAATCACAGTTGGCCCTCCACTCGTTGAGCTTGCACATACTGTCATTGACGACCTGAGTACTGACCAGTACTATTGTTAAATGATTTGCAGTGCCATCAAAACTGGGGTCATGCCTGATAGACTTGCTTACCTGCAGATAGGTCCAGTCTCACATTCTAGGTGGGTCACAACGGCTCTCAGGTTCTGCAGAATTTGGGTCGCTCATCATAAACTGAAAGGGAACCAGCTTCACAACCTGAGACTTATTGTCCAATTCATCGTGAGTGTCTACTTGCCAAATTGGTTCAACACCAAGGTCAAGTCATCGTTCTCCGAAGGTCCGAGGCATGTTCTCTTCCAGTTTGAGCTCCTGAGGAGTCAGCCAAGGAAGGTTGTTCAGATTGTGGAGCAGACTGGGAGGAGATCTTCCTGGTATGCTCATCCCGAGGCAGTTCTGCAGACAATGCTCTGCAGTAAGGATGAGGGGGAGAGAAGAGTGGCAGTCAAAAATATCTTGGATATGAGACTTATGAGAGGATCTGGGCATGACGAATCAGTTGGTGACGATTCCTTCAGGGTCAGGAAGACTCCTGAAGTCAATATAGGTGCCAAGACCCTCACTGATCTCATAGATCTGGATAACATCCAGGCTGGCAGTGAGCCCCCTCTTACCTGCAGCCTCACCAATGTTCAAGTCAGAGCTTTCCTGGACAACCCCATGCATGTCCCTGCCTGGCCCTCGCACACCCAGAGTATAGAGTATTGTGTACAGCAAGTGAGCGAGGCCAGCAGTCACGTGTACAGCCAGGAGAGGAGGGAAGGCTACATCCGAGCTCAGGTGGTCAGCAGGGAGGTGATGAGTAGAAACAGAAGCAAGAAAGACATGTTCTCTATGGTGTGCAGCAACACCGGGTCGTAGTAGTAAAACCGGTTTTTGTATTTGATGATTTTGTTTTCTAAAGGAATATTAAATTTAATAAATGTGTCAAGATCATTCGTTTCACTATTCTGGATCATTTTCATCCTAATAAATTTACCTGATACATTTACTTTACTTTAAATAAGCTATTTAGTGGTGTTGGTAAAAGGGTGGGAATACTGAATTTTCATAAGATTTCAAGTTAAAATTTACCTAGCAAAAAATGAAAACTTTTCAAATCTGAAGATATCACATGATTCTGCACATAGAACTACATCATTAATACCATGGGCCGATTTTTCAAACTGAAAAAAGAAAAATTCGCCTCAGGTGGCTATTCCTTTCCATTCTTTCTTCAGGATATTAACACGTAATTTAGATACAGAAGGATTTTCAATAAAATCCTGGAGATCAAAACCTGAGGTGGTCATTGTTAAGAAAAACTAGATAAATTAACTAATGGCCAAAAGATAAGATAATATCACGGCAGTGGATAACCAGAAAGTCCCGGAAACTACCCAAGTTATACCTAAGGAAATTACACTTATGAATATTGTTCTTCTGATAAGATCCTTAGATAAGGATAAGAGACTTGGAAAGATACTTGAAACAGGAAAGGCGTATTACGGCATTAATATAAAGATCCGGATAAACAACCCTTGAGTTACATTATTATTGACCCCGAATGAGATAATGGTAGAGGGGGGCGTCCCAAGCTATCACTTCACCCTAAACTAGTGACTATGTAACACCCTACTCTGGAGCGAGGGTACGGCATTAAACAGATCCGGATTCTTCCCTACACTCGATAAGACTTACTACACGACTGCCTGCGTATAATAACAGGTAAGCCTTATGACACTCGGAACCTAATATCCTACGTCTGTCACTCTTACTGTACGATAATACCAATATATGCACACACATATGAAGGGAACTTTAAACCACCGTAAAGCAATTGTGAACAGAAGTGACTGGGAGGAATAATTAACAAGGAGTAACAAGGGGGGAAGAAATATGGCACTTAAGGTCGGGTCCTGTCATGGTCGCCATTTGTTACGAGTTGGGGATTTAGAAACTGGTTTAGAATATAGTTAAAAGTCTATCCAGATCCCAACAGGCAACAACAATAAAAAAACTAAACAAACAAAGACAATCCGACTATAAAAGGGTAGACAAAGGATGCGAGTTTTTGTTGTGTATAATAAAGGACAATAAATTCCTTAACAAAATATCCAGCTTTCTATAATTTACCCTTAACCATACTTAACTTAAACATACGCAACATTGGCTTAACAGTATATACATATTTATACAACATACAACAATCTGAAGCAAGTGGAGGTGGGAGGAAATATAGGGTTACAATACTCAAGTGCAGTGCTGAAGTGTCTGACGAGTAGGGCTGAGTATTGAAGAAGATGGTAGGTAGTCACTGTGCCGTAGGTTTCCAGGATAGGTAATCCAAGTGTGGTCACTTCCCAAAGTGAGCTGAACTCTCCTCGATCGGGAGCTGATGAGGAAGAGTTGGAGGAGGTGACGCAACAACCAGGATATGGAGAAAGGAAACCCGGAGTGGTGACTAAGACTAGTCATACTCTGGTTTCGTCCCTAGATGGTGTTGCTCAGTAGTGCTGGGTAGTTCGATCATGACACAATAGATGGCGTGTTTCGTAATACAACAAACACGGGAAGGAATGTTAGCTCTCAGAAACCAAGTCAGAGACAATCCTGGCAAGGTCGCAACTTGTAAAGGCCTGGGACTTAGGGATAGAAATCCCTTGCCAGCCTAATGGTTTTCTGAGGGATAACAAACAACAGTTCGAGATTGACATCTCTTTACTATGAAAATAACACAAAACTCTCTCACCACTCACACAAATATCAAAAAAGCAATTACGGGAGCCAAACAATTATGAGAATCAAACAATTAATGAAGTCAAACAATTAAGGGAATTAAATAATTAATGGAGTGAAGAATTACTGGAGTCAACAATTAAGAGAATCAAATAATTAACGGGAGTCAAACAATTACTGCAGTCAACAATTACGAGAATCAAACAATATATAGAATATTTCCTACGGCGGTGGCCCGGTGGAAGGTTCTGTAGAGCGGGGATCGGCTCTCAAAGGGGAAGGTCAGGGCAGCTTCCTCAATTGGCGTCGGCGTTGGAGGGCGAGGTCTTGCCACCCAGGAGGGTCGCCGTGGCAGACGGTGTGGATGAAGTAGCGATGACGAGGCAGCCGAGGTAGTAGCTGGGATAGGTGTCCAGAGATTGACAGTCGCTTTGTGAAGGTCTGGAGAAACAGCCCAGGAGTTCAGAGCCTCAGATGAGAACACATCCAGAATTTGAACGAGCAGAAGAGAAGTGCAACTGTGGTGCAAGCTGGGTAGTGTCTGATGTGTGTCGAGGCGACAGGGACGTTTTCGCCTCCGTCTGCCCCCCCCCCCCCCCTCCTCAAGTGGGGGACGCGGGCAAGGGGCAACCATCCTGCTCGTTACAACCCTGACAGAGGAAATAAGCAAAGCATTAAACAGCTATTTCTTATCAGTTTTCACAGAAGAAATTCACGAGGAAATTCCCGAGGTGGAACTGATATTTAGGGGAAATGAAGAAGAGAAATTAAAGAATATCACTATCAGAAAAGAGGATGTTCTAAGACGATAAATAAATTAAAGAAGACAAAATCCCCAGGGCCGGAGGAAATTTTCCCTCGAATTTTGAAAAAGTGTAAAGAACAGATTAGCGGACCCCTCGTAAATTTATTTACAAAATCATTAGACACGGGAGTTGTGCCAGAATTGTGTAAACAGGCAAACGGGCACCCACATTCAAAAAGGGAGACAGAGCATCAGCGTCAATTTACTGGCCGATTAGTTTGACGTCAGTAGTGGGGAAATTTCTTGAATTCAATTATAGCAAATAGCATCCGATCGCAAACAGAGAAAAGCAAATTAATCTACGACTCTCAACATGGGTTTACAAAGGGAAAATCTTATCTAACAAATCTGCTGACTTTTTTAGGAAAGTCTTCGATGTGGTAGATAATGACGAAAATTACGATGTTATTTACATAGACTTTAGCAAAGCGTTTGACAGAGTATCGCATCAAAGGCTTCTGAGAAAAGTTAAGGCTCATGGTATGGAGAGGAAAGTTTTAAATTGGATAAAAGCATGGCTCACCGATAGAACGCAGAGGGTCAGCGTAGATGGTGTTAAATCTGAATGGGGCTGTGTTACCAGTGGGGTTCCCCAGGGATCAGTACTGGGCCCGCTCTTGTTCATAATCTGCATAAACGCTCTAGATACTGGGATCAGCAGTGACTTTAGCAAGTTTGCGGATGACACCAAAATAGGGCGGCAGATTAATTCAGGGTAGGATGCAAATGCATTACAGGAGGATTTAATAAACTGTAGGAGTGGTCAGAAAAATGGCAAATGAAATTCAACACCAGCAAGTGCAGCGTACTTAATATTGGAAGAACAAATACTGTCAATATATACAGCCTTAACAACATTAAACTAGAGAAGTCGCCTTGTGAAAGAGACCTAGGGGTACTAGTAAGCCGAAAACAGTGTGTTAATATTCGAAATATGGCAAACAGAGTATTAGGTTTTATATCTAGAAGTGCAGAGGTCTTATTGCAACTATATCTTGCGCCAGTCAGGCCGCACCTCGATTATGCGGTTTAGTTCTGGTGCCCTTATTATAGAATGGATATCAATTCACTAGGGTCGGTGCAGCAAAGAATGACGAAAATGATTCCGGGACTTAGAAGCCTTCCATATCAAGATAGGTTAAAGAAACTAAACTTGCATTCCCTAGAAAGACGAAGAGTGCGGGGAGATATGACAGAAGTATTTAAGTGGGTGAAAGGATCAATAAAGGAAATATAGATAAACTTCTTATAATATCCGAGCAGGATAGGACTCGTAGCAACGGATTTTGTTGGATAAGTTTAGGTTTAGGAGGGAGATAGGAAGGAACTGGTTCACAAATAGGGTGGTGGACGAGTGGAACAAGCTTAGCAACTTTTTAGTAAGTGCTGGAAAACTGGAAAGTCCATGGATGATAGAGAGTGGTAGTAATTCTCGACAGGAGCTGCCATGCACAGACAAACCAGCCTATTGCAGACTCCTTATTTTCTTATGTTCTTATGTTAATCTGTGTGATAGGCTGTGGCTTTGTTGATGTTTCTGTTGTTTCACAAACCAGGTTTATGTTGCACCGTTAATGGGATTTGAATTTAATTTAAACAAATAATATGGTTATCGACGTCGGTATTTATTATGGCTATGGATTTAAAGATTTTTGTTTCTGTATTTCGGTGCTTAAACTGCCAAGTCAACTAAGCAGACTACCAATAAAAATATCCTGACAGCGAGCATCTTTTATGAATTCAGGGAGAAGTCACGCCATTCTTAACCGTCCTCAGAAATTGTTTTAGTTGATGCTATCATTTTCAGAGACAAGATTATCCAGTCAAAAAAGTGAATAAATCATTAGATTTAGTTTTGATCAATTAGGCCTTATAATATAGTTTTATTCATTCTGAGCAACTAAAATCGTATGAAGGATGTTTTTCATTCCCAACTGTCAGTTCGTGATTAATGCAGGTACCTAATTTCACAATGGGTAGATGACAGAACTCTCCCCAAAGCGACATCTCTTATTATAATAGATAAATCTCTAAGTTAAGGGATCACTTCATTCCTTGCTGTCTCACCACTTCAGGACCACATCCGCCTCCGAGCCTAAGGTCAAGAGTGTCGCAATCAGAACGTTCCGTGTGTGTGTGTGTGTGTGTGTGTGTGGCTCACGCTCATATACAGTACTTGAATGCTTTTACATGTGACGACGTTAGCTTATATATTTACATGTCTTTTTCGTGGAATGAGTTTATATATGTTATAGTGATAATTATAAAGTGAGAACACTGTACGACATAATAGGAGTTATAAAGACTTATCACAATAGATAATACACTCTACACAGCAGTATAAACAGGTGTACAGCCACTCAAAAAACTATCTCTACAAAACTGTGTTGAAAAAAATATGACACAAAGGACGAAGGATTTTGGCAAACCTACCGGGACAGCAGGATTCGCAGTGTTCATTTTTAAATTCATCGACCCCCCCCCCCCCAAAGTAAAAAGCGTTTTTTGAGTGACTGTACCTCAGTATATGCGCGTAGCAACTGGTCGCATGTGCGTCAGGGAAACATAGAATGAACAAAAAATCATAACTCAAGATTACAGTCTCTGATATTGTTTACTTCAGTTTATTGGGCACTTCCTTATATCCTGAGCAAAGTGAAGTGTAACACCAGATAACCATTTTGTGAGCACGTGGGGCAGGGGGGCAAGGTCTATAGGTCAGGGCAAGGTCTATGGGTCATGGATCATTATTTTTTTTTGTCGTGGAGGTCAAATTGCCAACGCTTTGTGACCTGACTCCACCTTGGTGTTAAATGAAATAACAGGTCGACTGATTGGGTTAGAAGGGACGGTTAGGTCGAATGATTGGTTTCTGGGGTGATATGGTCAAGGGATTAGGTAAGAGGCTGGTTAGGTGCAGTATTTGGGTTAGGAGGGGTGCTTAGATTAAGTGATTGAAGTTTGGAGGAAGCTAAGGCAAATGATTAGTTTAACCCCTTTACTACGGGGACGCCATTTCTAACATTCTCTTTGGCTAACCTAATGCAAGACGATTTCATTCATCTCAGAGGGAAGCCCATACACTAGAGGTTAGTAGACTATCTCTATTAAAGGGTGATTGCATAAAAAATTGGGTAATGGGCTATTTAGAATTAGTAACTGAAACAGGAAGAAATAGTAGGTCGATTAATTAAGTAAAGAGGGATGTTCAGCTCATGGGTTTGGATTAGAAAAATATACCGGCATACATGAATCAACTAAATACATACCTGTATAAATAACTATTGACCTAGATCAACATCTAAGAATAAGTCTTTTACTCAAAACATATGTGAGTCTAATAAATACATTCTCAGATCACTTGTTAGCGAGAATTTTCAACCCTATGACTTTCTGAGTATATGAACCTTGCTAGTAGCTACAACAAGCAGACCACAGAGATGATAAGTACCTCGGTTGTGTCTCAGTTGAAAGTAAGAGAAAGGAGTGTTGTGTGTTGGCGTTGGTGAAAGAAACCAGGAACCTCACGTATGTACTTCTCGCTGGAGAAAAATAAGGAGAGTTGTGGTTATAGGATCTTACGCGGTAAGCTAAAGATAGTTGCCCTGTTGAGAGAGGAAGAACAAATGGACAGAGAGAGAGATAGAGAGAGAGAGAGAGAGAGGCTACTCCTTGTCGTGATATATGTGCAGCACGTAAGCTGTGTGCTCCTGTATTAGAAATTAATTCTTTATTCAAGTCAGGGAAGTAAAACTCCATAATTATCAGATGTTGAGTTAGACAAGCGGACGAGTAGTTTATATTTCAGGAATGGAAATAGACAGGTGAATAAGTAATTTGCATTTCATGTATATAAAATTCCATGGTTACGTACATCTTAATATCTCCTTCGGGTTAGAATAAAGAAGTGGAGTAGAAGAAGGACGTGGAGTAGAAGAAGAAAGTGGAGAAGCAGCAAGTGGAGTAGAAGAAGCATGTAAAGTATGTGAAGCAAGCATAGCAGAATAAGCAGGTGGAGGCAACTGGTACTGAGGCCACACACCTCTACCCGAGGCTGAAAATTCCATACAGGTCAGGTTAGCTCAGCTTTCTCGTTCCTATACAGCAGCTGCCTCACTCTGACCTATGACCCCACATGCTTGACCTAAAATGACGATGTTTAATACTGATTCTTTGGATTACCTGAAGAATCATCGTCCCAGCTTATTTCACCTAACGATTAAACCGCCCTAACCTAAGTTAACCTAACCTAAACCTATTTTATCCGAACGTAAATCTAACCTAACATATCCTAACCTAACCTGATCCTCCCAAAATAGTTTTAGGGTGATTTAATCGTTAGGTGAAATAAGCTGGGGCGATGATTCTTCAGGTGATCCTATTTTATCTATGATTTCTTAAAACGATGTTGGAGTGAGATCTTTCTTATCCGAGAGGTGTGGACTTTGGACACAATGGAAGAATCTGATTTTTTGTAATATGTAAGATGCAAAGTTCTGAATTTAATCGAAGAATGTGAACTTGACCTGATTACAGAATTTTGAACTTTAATCTTACGTTTGGTCGTATTCTAGGACAATAATAGAGTTATGTGAACTTCGAGTTGACTGTAGGACTTTTAAATTTAATTCCAACTGTGAAGTTTTTTTAAGGTTCTGACTGTTCCTTTCTTATATGGAACGAAAGTTGTGAACATACTCAAGAAATATGAATATTAAAATTACTGAGAATATAATTTTTTTTTATTAAATGTGAATAAAAACTTAGGAATTCTCACCAAATATTTGTACCTCGCAGTAAAACATGTCGACACTTTAGACTATTGTTTTATTAACCACACAAGGACTGTAAACTTTGAATTATCATAAAAATGTATCGACTTAAACACTGAGAATATACTGTAGATACAAACTTCTCAGAAATTACGATTGAAAAAAAAATCGAACAAGATCTTTATTCATTTGGTGTCTGGAACGTAACTTATCCTATATCCTTCTTGATGCATGAAAACGTGGGTATTTATGGATAAAACAAAATGTACAGTCACTCAAAAACAATCTATACAAAATTGTATTGAAAAAATGTGACACAATGGACAAATGATTTTGGCAACCCTTCCGAGCCAACAGGAGTCGCAGTGTTTATTCTGAAATTCATCGACCCCCCCCCCCCCCAAGTAGAGAGAGTTTTTTAAGTGACTGCACAGTATAAGAACATAAGAACATAAGAATGGAGGAAACTGCAGCGGGTCTATTGGCCCGTACTGGGCAGTTACATTTACACCTAACCCCTATTGCCCATATATCCATCCAACCTATGTTTGAAGCTACCCAGCGTATTCGAGTTAATGATGATATTTGGTAATTTGTTCCAGTCGTCCACTACTCTATTTCCAAATTAATATTTACCTATTTCGGGTCTAAATCTAAATTTGTCTAATTTAAAACCATTGTTACGAGTTCGCTCCCGGTTGGATAGTTTGAGTTCCTTTGTAATGTCCCCTTTGTTTAGCCCTGACTTCCATTTATACACCTCAATCATGTCGCCCCTCACTCTACGTCTCTCGAGGGAGTGCAAATTAAGATGCCTTAACCTGTCTCTGTACTCAAGGTTCCTAATGCCCGTGATTAGTCTTGTCTTTCTCCTCTGAATTCTTTCCAAGGATTCTATATCCATTCTGTAATACAGTAACCAGAATTGAACTGCTTAATTCAGGAGAGGTCTCACAAGCGCAAGATATAGTTTTAAGATGACCTCACTAGTCTTGTAAATAACACTCCTTTGTATGAACCCAAGTGCTTTATTAGCCTTGTTTCGAGCAAATACACATTGTTTATTTGGTTTAAGATTCCTACTTATCATTACTCCTAAATCTCTCTCGCACTCGGATTTCTCAATAACATTGTTGTTCATCTGGTATCTGGTTTCCCTGTTTACATCTCCTAAGCTGAGTACTTTACATTTGTCTACATTGAATTTCATCTGCCATTTTTCAAACCATTCGAAAAATTTGTTTAGATCTTCCTGTAGTTTTGCGGAGCCCTCGTCAGATTTAATTACAAATCCTATTTTAGTGTCATCAGCAAATTTACTTATGTTGCTGTCTACGCCGATATCTATGTCGTTTATGTATATAATAAATAATAATGGTCCAAGTACTGAGCTTTGCGGAACTCCGCTAGTGACGTTGCTCCAATGGGATTTAGTGCCGTTAATGCTCACTCGCTGTTTCCTGTCCTGTAACCACGCCCTAATCCATTTTAGAATATCACCTTTAATGCCATGAGCCTCCACTTTTCTTATTAGTCTTTCGTGGGGGACTCTGTCGAAGGCACTGCTAAAGTCAAGATATACAATATCATAATCGTGCCCCTCGTCCACTGATTCAAAAACTGATGAAAAGAATGTTAAAAAATTAGTTAGACATGAACGCCCGCTTGTAAAGCCATGTTGGGAATCATTGATCAACTTGATAATAATAATAATAATAACAATTAACGGTTTATTGAAAGAGCTTGTCAGCCAGAAGGCTGAAAATATACAGTGCTTCTCCAGGTGATTTCGAATAGAGTTTGAAATGATTGATTCCAGTAATTTGCCTACAATTGATGTTAGACTGATTGGACGGTAGTTAGAGGATAGTGATCTATTTCCCTTCTTGAAAATCGGTATTACATTCTCTATCCTCCAGGATTCTGGTACGACACCTGTTTTTAAGGACACGTTAAACAACTTTGCTAAGGGCATACTAAGCTCTTCCTTACATTCCTTCAATACTCTGGCAAATATCTCATCGGGACCTGGTGAGTTATTAGGCTTTAATTTGACTACTTATTCACTAACATCGTTACTAGTCACTGCTATCTCGCTTAATTTATTTTCTTCACTATCTCTGTATAGAGTCGGTGCATAGGGAATCATGTTTAAATTTTCGGTGGTGAAAACTGTTGAAAAATATTTATTCATTACTCCGTCGTTATCAGTTAGCTCGTCGGTATCTGACTGTAATGGTCCAAGCCCTCCCAGCATATCCGTCCCTTGGGTATGGCAACCGGTGCGACCGCACCGGGCCCCGCGCTAGTGGGGGCCCAGCGGCCCTTACCTCACCCAACAACAGAATCAGTGTCCAGGTTAGGCTGACCTCACCTAACCAACTATATTCAGGAGACCACCTGAAGGATTAGTGACCAGCACAGTTAGGCAATGCATCTGCTGACATGAGGTCAAAGGTAAGATTAAGCCACCCCATTTTACCACCCAGACTGAGAACAATGTCATTCTTTACTGTGCTCTCTGTCAAAGAGGAGTCAGTGTTGTCCAAATTCTGAATCTCCAGTTGTCCGTGATTTGTGTTTTGTGAAATTGTTGATATACATTATTTTACTATCGTACACAGCTCTCGTTTTTTTATTATACCGTGGCCAGCAGGGAAAGAGACAGATACAGAAAATACATCTCTGGTGCAGAGAAAAGAAAGAGAGAAGAAACCGAAATTTTAATGAAAGGTTTCCTAGAAAAATATGTGTTTTCAAAAACACCAGAAACTAGTGCAAAACAAGGACCTGATCGATTGTGATGGTGATACTGTGGGTCATATTCAAGCTGAGGAAGAGGAGATTACTGAAAAAAATACGAAGGCTTTTAAAATGAACAGTTTTACCTACGCTAACGGGCATGCTGATGGAGAACTATGTGATCTAGCCAACTGGCAATATTTACTGGACACTACAACAATTGATATTTTGGTAGAAAAGAGACCTGTTAAGGTATCTAGAGAAAATTATGCGTTTCCAAAATATGGTGAAAACCGACACTTTTCAGAAGACTTTTACATGCGAAGATTGTCAAATGGGGAAATATATGAAAGATGTTATAACATAGTAAATTACATAATACTTGGCATAGTAATAGAATGATTGGGAAATTTACAATATGTATATTACAGTATGAATGTATGTATGTATGTAGCTATAAAAATAAACATAGATTTTAACCATTTATTTTACACACACACACACACACACACACACACACACGAAGTTCCCAAGCGCTTTCGTGTAATTCGTGTAATTCACAGTATTTTCATCAATACTTTTACGTGCTCTAAGAATATGCAGTCCGGAATTCATTGATGAGGAATATAAATATATCTGTAATGTTGGCTTGAACCTTAAGTACCCTAGGTCTTTAATAGACAAAAGCCTTCACATTACTAAGAAATCTTTTTATAGAACTGATCCTAAGCCCACCTATACAACTGAAAACCTGGAACAATAATGTAACATTTAAAAATTCATGCACTGTAAAATAAGTGTTAATTAAGAACTCCCCCAAAAAATGCAGGCTGCTGCATTTACAAGGTTCCTTGCAAGGAATGTAATATGTTCTACTTAGGCCAGATGAGTAAAGATCGTAGAACTAGACTTAAACAGCATAAATAGAGTGTTAGGACAGGCCAGGAATCCAATGCTCTGTTCTTTCATATGAGAGATAATAAGCATTGCATTGACTTGGATAATGCCTCCTCAATATTACCTTGTAATTCAATCGTCAGTAGGAACATTATAGAATCCAGTCTCATTAAACATACCGAATCTGTCAACATGAATTTGAGTAATGGTATGTACAAACTGGATAATTTTGTGATTAAGAAGATTTGTAACCAGGTGAGAAAGTTGGGTCATCTTACCCAAGACCTGACTACGGACAGCTGCTGTGCTAGAGATGGCATGGTCAATTTTTTTTTTACTTATAAGATTAGTAAGAACATAAGAAAATAAGGAGTCTGCAATAGGCCGGTTGAACTGTGCATTAGGGTGTGTCATAGGAGGGAAGATCAGCTAAAACTAATGGCCCATCACTTTTTTGGTAGATTTTAGTGTATATAAACAGAAAATAATTTCAGTTTCAATATTTTGCAACCTTTTGCTAGGTAAATTTTAGCGTGAAATTTATCGAAAATCTAACGTACAGCTGCATTAGTGCATTACAATTAAATAGTGAACATTGCTTTCTGACTTCATTCTTTAACAACCTGTTAGGTTCTGAATAATAAGTTCTATATACAGGAGAGAACACAAACACCTGTATAGTTTTGTAGGTTCGGTTTACTGGATAAGAGTATGTACACAGAGGAGAGCAGCGGTCTCCCTGGCTAGGCTCCTTGTCAACTGCTATAGGCGACGTATGGCAAGTGATACATTAGCAGCTTCCATACGTCGCCAGGCACATTAATTAAGCATGTGGGATATGGTAGTAACATTGCCACACCCTGCTAGCTAGGCTGAATAAATAATACATAAATGGAGCACATACATAATATACTGTACATACATGATATATAATCCAGCATACATAATATACATACACAACCCAACTAACAATATTTTTTTCTGTTTCAGATTCTGATGCATTTATAAGTTGATAATATTTGCGATGGCTGCTTGTGTCAGGACGAGGAACCAAAAATCCAGCCATCTCAGTCACTATCTTGGGTCTGGGAGAGAGCTCCTGAAGTTGGAGTTGCCTACATTGAGAGATGCTTTGAGATATGGTGTTTTAATCAGGCAAATCAGTGAAAAGAACCAAAGAACTTACACAAACAAAGACATTGCCAGTGATATGACCAAAGCTGTCTTGGCACAGTACACTCTGGCTAACGCTCAGTTCAAGCCTCCAGTCATAACAAGTCAAAAGAAGATTAGTGAGAGACTGCTAGCCAGTTGGGAAAAGGCAAGAGATATCTCTCTTGGGAGAGGAAAACTTGCAGTTAAGGACAGCTTTGCCAAGCAACTGGACCAGTTATTTGACATAATTACTTGCAAGTGCCCAATTGTTCTCTGTCCTGAGTTTGGATGCGATCGTGACTGTAAATCCGAGGCCCACATCTTCTGTATTTGCAAGCGTGAACTGAAGATTCCTGTGATCGAACTGGCATTTGTCAAAGCACAGAGAGAGAAGACTGGCAGTATCGGGGCTCTCATGATTTCTAGCCAAGATATTCCGGAGTCCAAGAGACAGGAGGCTGCCACAGAGAGACAGAAGAGGAGATTCTGACAAGTTGTTCCCTGCCATGGTGAAGGAGGAACACTACTCCTGCTGCAGTGAACCAGGAGGGAAGTATTTGTGGCATTTCACTCCAGAGAAAGATGACATCAGGAAACCAGCTGAGATAGTGACAGATAACATTGTGAACTGGCTCAGAGAGAGGAACGTAGACCAGACCCTGCAGGCCATTGGAGGGGACAGCACCAACACGAACACAGGGTGGCAAGGGGGGGTCATACAGTGGATAGAGCGGAGGATTGGGTGGAAGCTGGTCTGGATTGTTTGTGACCTCCACACCAACGAGTTGCCACTCAGACATCTGATCCAGGAGCTGGATGGCAAGACTCTTTCAAACAACAGATGGTCTGGTCCTCTTGGCAAGATGCTGGACTCTGCCACTGAGTTGGAAATATTTCCGAGCTTTGAAAAAATCACAGTTGGCCCTCCACTCGTTGAGCTTGCATATACTGTCATTGACGACCTGAGTACTGACCAGTACTACGGTTACATGATTTGCAGTGCCATCAAAACTGGGGTCATGCCTGATAGACTTGCTTACCTGCAGATGGGTCCAGTCTCACATTCTAGGTGGCTCACAACGGCTCTCAGGTTCTGCAGAATTTGGGTCGCTCATCATAAACTGAAAGGGAACCAGCTTCACAACCTGAGACTTATTATCCAATTCATCGTGAGTGTCTACTTGCCAAATTGGTTCAACACCAAGGTCAAGTCATCGTTCTCCGAAGGTCCGAGGCATGTTCTCTTCCAGCTTGAGCTCCTGAGGAGCCAGCCAAGGAAGGTTGTTCAGATTGTGGAGCAGACAGTGAGGAGGTCTTCCTGGTATGCTCATCCCGAGGCAGTTCTGCAGACAATGCTCTGCAGTAAGGATGAGGAGGAGAGAAGAGTGGCAGTCAAAAAGATCTTGGATATGAGACTTATGAGAGGATCTGGGCATGACGAATCAGTTGGTGACGATTCCTTCAGGGTCAGGAAGACTCCTGAAGTCAATCTAGGTGCCAAGACCCTCACTGATCTCGTAGATCTGGATAACATCCAGGCTGGCAGTGAGCCCCCTCTTACCTGCAGCCTCACCAATGTTCAAGTCAGAGCTTTCCTGGACAACTCCATGCATGTCCCTGCCTGTCCCTCGCACACCCAGAGTATAGAGCGTTGTGCACAGCAAGTGAGCGAGGCCAGCAGTCACGTGTACAGCCAGGAGAGGAGGGAGGGCTACATCCGAGCTCAGGTGGTCAGCAGGGAGGTGATGAGTAGAAACAGAAGCAAGAAAGACATGTTCTCTATGGTGTGCAGCAACACCGGGTCGTAGTAGTAAAACCGGTTTTTGTATTTGATGATTTTGTTTTCTAAAGGACTATTAAATTTAATAAATGTGTCAAGATCATTCGTTTCACTATTCTGGATCATTTTCATCCTAATAAATTAACCTGATACATTTACTGTACTTTAAATAAGCTACTTAGTGGTGTTGGTAAAAGGTGGGAATACTGAATTTTCATAAGATTTCAAGTTAAAATTTACCTAGCAAAAAATAAAAACTTTTCAAATCTGAAGATATCACATGATTCTGCACATAGAACTACATCATTAATACCATGGGCCGATGTTTCAAACTCAAAACAAAAAGTTACTACCACTCTCTATCATCCATGAATCTATCTAGCCTCCTTTTGAAACTTTCCAGAGTTCCAGCACTTACTACAAAGTTGCTAAGCTTGTTCCACTCGTCCACCACCCTATTTGTGAACCAGTTTCTTCCTATCTCCCTCCTAAACCTAAAGTTATCCAACTTAAATCCGTTACTCCGAGTCCTATCCTGCTCGGATATTACAGTATAAGAACTTTATTTATATCCCCTTTATTGATTCCTTTCACCCACTTGAATACTTCTATCATATCTCCCCGCACTCTTCGTCTTTCTAGGGAATGCAAGTTAAGTTTCTTTAACCTATCCTGATATGGAAGGATTCTAAGTCCCGGAATCATTTTCGTCATTCTTCACTGCCTTATGACCGGAGCATTATGGACACCTGCTGTCCCCCTGGGACTTGATCTCACTCTTCTCTACTGTATATATTAGCCTTGTCAAGTATTTCTCCTTAGTCTGTACTCACCCTTGAAGATGTGAATTACACGAAAGCGGAACTAACGACAATAGCGGACCGGGTGGAGTATGTAGATGACATGGGGCGGCGAAACAACCTCAGGATTGCCGGTATCCCTGAAGACACCCACGAGAACTGGGAGTCATCCCAACGCAAAATTTCACGCTTGCTGAATGAACATTTTAAACTTCCTGAAGTAAAGTTTGACCGTGTTTAACGCATCGGGAAACCCAACTCCTCCAGCCCCCGCGACATCATAACAAAATTCTCGTCCCCCTCTGACCAGGACAAAGTGTTTTATCAACGCAGTAAACTGAAAGGCACCACTATCTTCGTCAACGAGGATCTCTGCCCAGGTACGACTAAAGCCCGTCTACAGAAAATGGACCAGTTTAAAGAAGCCAGGAAATAAGGGAAACACGTGACGTTCAGTCATAAAACTGTTGTTCTGAGGGATTGGGCAAGTGGACACACGCCCACTCACCCACCCGCCGTACCAACCCCCCAAGCCCCTCGAGAACCCCCTCCATACTGAGGGGGAACCAGCCACTGTCGCTATCACCTGTGGAGTTTCCCCCCCTGTCGGCCAACTCAAATACTACACGTCTACCCTCTGTGGTGGAAACCAGCAACCCTCAAACCCGAGTGACAGGAGCACCTCCCACTCCATCTGGGAATCACCCTGAACAGTCATCCTAATTCTGTTGGTTGTAGCACTTGTGAGTACGTTACCTCCCCCACTATTAAAATGTTCTTAGATCTTCCTTTTTCACACCTCAGTGACCCTGAGTTTTTACTGTTCCTTAATCAGTATCAATGTATTTTAACAAAGCTCACTGGGTTACACCAACCCAAACTGTAACTATTACTTTCCTGACTCCCCCGAGTTAAGTTCTAGTCTCCTACTACCTCATTCCTTCTCCTTGATTAGCCATAACATCAGCAGTATTCCCCTTCATCTAGATACCTTTTTAGATCAGTGTTTATCTTCTATTGCCCACAAATTTGATGTACATGGATTCTGTGAGACCAAACTCACTAACGATTTTGACCATTTGCATAACATTCCTAATTATAATAGACACTGCGTCAACACGTCACGACACAGTGGTGGTGTCGCCCTATATGTTGATATCAAGTATAACTCTTCTGTAAGAGATGAATTAAAGGTTCAGGACGAGTACATGGAGAGTGTTTTCATTGAATTATGTAACGACACACGAAATATCCTTGTAGGGATAATCTACAGAAGACCCCACACTAATGTAAGGAATTTTCTTGATAAATTTTCGGAGCTTATCTTTATCATAAGTTCAGAGAGGAAAGACTGCTACATCACAGGAGATTTCAACCTTGATCTATTAAAATTAGAAACCGACACCTCAGTATTAGACCTTCTTGCTACCTGTCATTCTAAACTCTTCTTCAACACTATAACCAAACCCACTAGAGTAACTGCCACCTCTGCCACTGTGATATATCATATCTGGACTAGCAACACTCCTAACAACCTAGCAAGTGGAATTATTTATAACAATATCTCAGATCACTTCCCAGTTTTTGCCGTGTATAAAACAGCCACAAGACCTGAAAGGTCTAATAGAGTCTCAATTCAATACAAAGACTACTGCGCCGACAACATGCTCCTTTTTGAAAACAAACCTAATGAATGTTAACTGGGATCTTGTCTATGCCTCCAAAGCAAAGCATTTGACAGAGTACCGCATCAGAGGCTTCTGAGAAAAATTAAGGCTCATGGTATCGAGGGGAGAGTTTTAAATTGGATAAAATCATGGCTCACCGATAGAACGCAGAAGGTCAGCGTAGATGGTGTTAAATCTGAGTGGGGCCGTGTAACCAGTGGGGTTCCCCAGGGGTCAGTACTAGGCCCACTTTTGTTCATAATCTACATAAACGATTTAGATACTGGCATCAGCAGTGACATAAGCAAGTTTGCGGATGACACGAAAATAGGGCGGCAAATTAATTCAGGGCAGGATGCAAATGCATTACAGGAGGATCTAAATAAACTGCAGGGGTGGTCTGAAAAATGGCAAATGAAATTCAACACCAGCAAGTGCAGCGTACTTAATATTGGAAGAACAAATACTTATAATGTATACAGCCTTAACAACATCAACCTAGAGAAGTCGACTTGTGAAAGAGACCTAGGGGTACTTATAAGCCCGGACCTACGGCCTAGAAAACAGTGTGTTAATGTTCGAAATAAGGCAAACAGAGTATTGGGTTTTATATTTAGAAGTGTAAGTAACAAGAGTGCAGAGGTCTTATTGCAACTATATCTTGCGCTAGTTAGGCCGCACCTCGATTATGCGGTTCAGTTCTGGTGCCCCTATTATAGAATGGATATCAATTCACTAGAGTCGGTGCAGCGAAGAATGACAAAAATGATTCCGGGACTTAGAAACCTTCCATATCAGGATAGGTTAAAGAAACTTAACTTGCATTCCCTAGAAAGACGAAGAGTGCGGGGAGATATGATAGAAGTATTTAAGTGGGTGAAAGGAATCAATAAAGGGGATATAGATAAAGTTCTTATAATATCCGAGCAGGATAGGACTCGGAGCAACGGATTCAAGTTGGATAAGTTTAGGTTTAGGAGGGAGATAGGAAGAAACTGGTTCACAAATAGGGTGGTGGACGAGTGGAACAAGCTTAGCAACTTTGTAGTAAGTGCGGGAACTCTGGAAAGTTTCAAAAGGAGGCTAGATAGATTCATGGATGATAGAGAGTGGTAGTAACTCTCGACAGGAGCTGCCATGCACAGGCCAACCGGCCTATTGCAGACTCCTTATTTTCTTATGTAACAACCCTAACGTGAACAGCTGTAACTTCTCTTACATCTTCAATGCTTGCTTTGATAAATGCTTCCCTCTCAAGACTAAGTCAGTGAAAACTGTATCCATTTCCAAACCCTATATCACAAGCGAAATTAAGATAATGATAAATAAAAACCACAAACTCCAAAGGAAATTTGCAAAAAGACCCATAAATTTCGGTGATGCTTACCGAAGTATCAGAAATAGAGCAACTCAAGCAGTTAGAAATGCCAGACGTAACTATTATACAAATAAGCTCCAGTCAGCATCAGGCGACAGTAAGAAAACCTGGAATGTCATAAATTCTATTCAGAACAGGAACACTCAGCCTTCGGCCCCCCACTCAGCTTTTATGATAAACGATTCAGTTATAACGGAACCCTCCCTCATTGCCAACCACTTCAACGAATATTTTATTAATGTTGGCAAAAATCTTGCAGAGAGCATCCCTGATCACCATGAGGAATTTAGAGCCTACCTGCAAAACAGACAGCAAAATGAACTATTCTTATCCCCTGCCGCAGCAGATGAATTACTGGCCATCATAAAAATGTCCAAAGATGCAGCAGCAGGCGAAGACAATATACCAATGAGCATCATTAAGAAAGTGGCCCACTTATTACTACCTGTTCTCCTCCACATTTGTAACTCCTCCTTCACTAGTGGTGTCTTTCCTGATAAACTGAAAATTGTTAAAGTCCACCCGGCATATAAAAAATTTGGGGACAAAGGTCTCTTCAAGAATTACCGCCCCATATCAGTTCTCCCAGCCTTGAGTAAGATACTGGAAAAGCTAGCATGTAATAGACTAAATTCCTTCTGCAATGCCAATAACATCTTTACAAACTCCTAGTTTGGATTTAGAGCTGGAAGGTCGACTGAGAGTGCTCTGCTATCCTGTACTAATGACATCTTAAATTCCTTTGATGACAGTCAGTTCACAGTCGGTATATTCTTGGACCTCTCTAAAGCCTTCGATACTGTCGACCATACCATCATCCTTTCAAAGCTTGAACATTACGATGTTAGGGGCCTGTCCCACAATTGGTTTACCTCATATCTGTCCAACAGGATGCAGTATGTCTGCTATAATAACCACCAATCTGACTCCTAGCCAATCTTGTACGGAGTCCCCCAAGATTCCATTCTCGGTCCAGTACTGTTTTTGTTGCACATAAACGACATAGTCCACGCCAAGTTACTCATAAGAGACAACTTATTTGCAGACGATAGTAATCTCTATGCCAGCAACTCAGACCTTCATTCCATGATGAGAACTATGAACACTGAATTAACTGAAGTCGGGACCTGGGTAATACATAATAAACTGACCTTAAACCTTGAGAAAACCCACTACACGATCTTTCACAGAAGAAAAAACTTACCTCCAGACTTGAACCCCCTGTACCTTGGTAATATAGTCCTCAAACGCGAACAAAATACTAAATTCCTCAGAGTTATTGTTGATGAGAAACTTAACTGAAGAAACCACATACAAGCCATTCACAGTAAAATGAATAAACAGTGGGGTATCATGTATCATACTCGACAGTCACTCACTCTCACAGCAATGAAAGAAATCTATCATGATCTTGTTTACCAACACCTGATACACTGTCACTCACTATGGGGGGGCCTCTGACTCTTCAAAAATACAATCGCTGGTTACTGCACAAAAGAGAGTTGTACGGACAATGACCTTCTTGAAAAAAACAGATCACACAAACGAAAAATTTGCTATATTGAAATTTTTAAAATTCGAGGATATTAACACTTACTGCTGTGCCTTCTTTGTTTACAAATCTATCAATCACCTGCTTGACAATAATTATTTCCAGTTCCGGAATAATCAGAGATACAACTTAAGGCACCCAGAGCTACTAAGACCACCCCCATGTGCTCCTCTCAGTCCCAGACCTCCATAAAATATCATGGTGTGAAGGTGTGGAACAACTTAACCCCACACATCTGAGCGAAGACTATGCTCCCTTCCTTTAAATCATCTCTAAAAAAATATCTATTGTCTAAGTATTAATATTTCTTGTAACACTTACTATATTTACAGTACCTGCTTTTATTGTACCATCAAAACCGTTTTATCGGAAATTATCATGTAAATAGATAAGTAATTCCCATTGCAATAAACATAATTGCCAACTAGACATAATCCTGAAAGCTCTGTCCTCTTGTTCAACCTTATTACTGTACAACCCAGGTTGTACTGCCCCCATTTTATTTATGTTTTTCAATTCCACTGTAATTTATATGTATATGTGAATGTATGTGTGTGTGTATATATATATATATAAAATCAACGACCTCACCAGCCAGGACTCGAACCCTCGACCTACTGTGTGGGACCAGGGAACGCTACCGACCATGCCACAAAGGCACTAAGTGCAGTTCTAGACTATGTTATATTTCACACAAAACCTGTTCATCGAGCTGATGGCGCCGTGAACCTCCCATTGGGAACTGCCCGTGCCATTTATGTTGACGTCAGTAGCATTTTACCCACGCGGACTTCTAAGCTTGGGAAAAAAGCTTAGAAGTATTCAAATCATCTTGTGACACAGAAAGACTTCTGGTTGAAGCTAGTTTGATTAAGGAATTAAAATCAATAAACCTTAGTGATGGTCAGTTCAAAACTGATAATATGTTACATAAATTTATTTGTCAGTGGCCCAAGGTTAAAAATGCTTTGAAAACCTTTGATCTAGATGTATGATAGTTATTTTGTGGGTCTCTTATTTCTGACCTGACCTGGTTAGTCACGTCACCACCCTTCTCTTAAGCTCCTCTACGTGTGTGTTGGTGTGTGGATTAGTGGATGTCATCATTATGACCTGGCCTCATGTTTTTAAGGTCACCCTGTATATTTAAGCCTCTCTCTGTCCATGTAATCCAGTTGCCTCTGAAGATGTCTTGAATAAAGACGAAAGCTAAGGTACTCCGTTGTTTCCATTCTCCCGTGTGATTTTATCAAGATATATATATATATATATATATATATATTTTATGAAAATCCACAATGAAAACGTGGATAAGATAAATCTTGATAAAATCACACGGGAAAATGGAAACAACGGAGTACCTTAGCTTTCGTCTTTATTCAAGACATCTTCAGAGGCAACTGGATTACATGGACAGAGAGAGGCTTAAATATACAGGGTGACCTAAAAAACATGAGGTCAGGTCAAAATGATGACATCCACTAATCCCCACACCAACACACACGTAGAGGAGCTTAAGAGAAGGGTGGTGACGTGACTAGTCAAGTCAGGTCAGAAAAAAGGGGTCCACAAAATAACTATCATACATCTAGATCAAAGGTTTTTAAAGCATTTTTAACCTTGGGCCACTGACGAATAAATTTATGTAACATATTATCAGTTTTGAACTGACCATCACTAAGGTTTATTGATTTTAATTCCTTAATCAAACTAGCTTCAACAAGAAGTCTTTCTGTGACACAAGATGATTTGAAAACTTCTAAGCTTTTTTCCCAAGCAATGGGGTGACTATTATTCCTAACATGAACGAACAAGGCACTGCTTTCAGATGCAGTTCTAATATTATACTTATGTTGTTTGATTCTAAGCTGCAGTGTTTTTCCTGTCTGACCTACATAATTACAATTACATTTGCTACATGGAATACAATAAACACTACCATTTACATTCAAACTTGGGCTATTCCTTATTAACATATTAGTAATGGTTGAGTCATACTTGAAAACAACATTAATATTTAGAAGCTTGAGGGACCGAACTAACGGGACAAATTCATTACGATAGGGCAGAGTCAAAATATTCTTAAGTGTAGGAACTTGTCTGGTTTGAGAGGAATGAAAGGATTTTTTAGCCCTATTAAAACAACGATCAACAAACACAGAAGGGTACCCAAGTTTATGTGCAATAGAACGAATGTGTTTCAATTCATCGTCAATAAATTCAGAGTCACAAATACGCAGACATCTTAGGAACATAACAGAAAAAACTGACATTTTGGTAGACTCAAGGTGATTCGATAAAAAGTGAATGAAACTGTCTACCTGTGTGGGCTTTCTATATACCTTGAATTTATAGTTTTGGCCATTTCTCATGATAAGCATATCAAGAAATGGAAGGGATTCATTTATTTCTCTTTCAATTTTGAACGTGATACTAGGGACAATATTATTAAGTTTGTCTAAAAATTCAAATGGGTCACTGTTTTTAGGCCAAAGACAAAGAACATATATATAATATATATTAAGAATGCAGAGGGGTCCCGCAGTGGATGAATTGCCCTGGGACTGCTCTGCCTCCCAGGTCCATGTTACTCTCCTAATATAGTAAGAATCCTATCCTACGCCCGACTTTTTAAAGGTTTGCACTCAGAATATATTTACCAAATTGAAGTTGCGAGAACTCACCTAACTCGCTCTTCTTAGGTACGACACAAATTGGCCTCGAAATTTAACTGAAAAATATTGTAACTTGATGCGTTCTCTTAACTCCATGTTAAGGGGGTGAAGTTACACATCAACGTTTGAGAATCCACGCATTAGTCTTCCTAAATCGGTTCCATGGCCGGATTCCCCTGTGACGTCATCTTATGATATTTGCAGGCATGTGGGTGCGAGTGGACGTGGTTGCTGACTCAGCGGACGGTATAATCACCGCCCACAGCCCCCTTATACTCTCAAAAGTTCTTTCTCTCTCTCTCTCTCTCTCTCTCTTGGCCATCTGCTGATGATGCAGTGTGTTTGGTGATGGTTTCAGATTATTTCATTGTATATAATTTATTGTATGTGGGGGGAATACCTGAACAAGTTTGACGCCATTTAAACAGTCATCAGCAGACTTTTGTATATTGATGTAATTATGTGTTTCTCAGAAAAAAAAAATATCGTACAAACGTGCGAAGCTCTGGCATGAGATGGCTTCTCATGCTGTGTTCTGTGCACAGGTGGTGTGGGTCACTCACCCCGGTGTGTGTGTGTGAATACAATATTCTTGCTCTTTCCCTTTCTGCCTTTTCTTTCCTTTTCTTTTTCTAGGCTGAGGATAAGTATAGCAAGAGAGAAATAGAGAGAGAGAGAGAATCGTCCAAAAAAGTAAACAACGATATAATCAACTGAAAAAAAACTCATTCTGGGTAAAAAACAAACACAAAAAGCATGCCATTGTAAACTTGCACCTGATTCGTGGCCAATAAACACCAGAGAATTTTTCCCCTTAGTCTTTACCCTTCATAGCATTGAAAAGGGACCCCCCTTCCTCTTTTACTGTATTGGATAAAGAGCCCGACTCCCTCCCACACCACAAAATAAAATTACTTGTAATTGGAGAAGCACTGCAATTGACAGATGAGATCCTTGATAATTGCTTTTACATATTGCAATATTCATTTGTATATTTGGTAGCGTTATAATGTTTGTTTTTTTTGGTAAATTGTATATAATTTTCCACTTTTGTTTTAAGTTTTATTATGTCACCTTTACGAATGCTCCCCTGAACCCACACTCTTCACTAACACAGCTTTAGGGCAGTTCTTGGTCACACTTGTCTTTCAGCACGCTCATGATATTTTACCCTCAGCGTCATCACTTTACGGTTGTGTGTTATAAAAACGAATGCGATTATATTCTTGTGTTCCATATATTAGAGTTAATTAACTCTGGTTTTACCATTATTTCTTTCGTTAAGGTTTTACAACGCCAGCTTTACTGTCTAGAATGACGTTATGTCCCGAAGCTAACGCCACAATATCGATCTAACGTCACACTATGGACCTGGCGTTACAACCTGGATTTGACGTCACAGCCAAAATTTTGTCACAACGTGCATCTGACGTCACAGTCTCGATCTCACGTCATAACCTGGATCACAATTTCGATTTTACGTCACAAACTTCTTTGGACGTCATAGTTTGGATCTGACGTCATAACCTGGGCACGTAAAAACAAGTTTGGAAGGCGTCCAGTAATCAGTTGTAGCGTAAACAGGTTTTGTCCTGAAGAATTACGAGTTTAAGGTCAACAAGAATTGTTTACCATCTTACGAAAGCAGAAAACGAAATTTTAATGGAACGATTGCAAAAGAAAATTCTACTCTGAAACTCATGCAAATTATGTCAGTAAAGTTTACATACTATCTCTGGCATTCATTCATCTCTTGTCACTTTTCATAAGGAAAAAAAATCAGATTTTATTATAAGTTTAGAGTCCCGAGGAACAACTGAGCTGACTCAATGTTACCACCAAACATTGACCTTGAAGCCTCTCCACACACACCTGATAAAAATCTTCTGAATGGGTTTTCCTCGTGCTCTCGGGGACATGGAATGGGTTGTGGTATCCTGGATTACATCTGGCAGCGGGTAATATTTCGTTCTTGATCATGGGTTAGTGGTTATGGGAGGAGTTAGGAGGGGAAGTGAGGAAGAAGGAAGGATTTAGGAGGACATACTTGGAAGAAAGAAGGATTTAGGAGGACGATACAAGGAAGAAGGAAGGATTAGGAGGGGGTATGTGAGGAAGAAGGAAGGATTTAGGAGGAGTATGTGAGGAAGAAGAAAGGATTTAGGAGGAGTATGTGAGGAAGAAGAAAGGATTTAGAAAAAGGATATAAGGAAGGAAGGAAAGATGGAAGGATAAGGATACATGGAGAGCACTGTACGTGAGTTAAAAAAAGATACCACACAAAATTTGAGAGTATGTTACGAGGTTATCTGGAAGAGGACGACAAAGGGAGATAGAGGAAAAGAGAATGAGGGAAGATGATGGGAAAGTAAGGGACAGAATGAAATACAAATGCAAAGGACATAAGTATCATTTATATATTTGAAACTGTAAAGGATCAAAATATCGATCTTGTGCGTGACTGAAGAGAAGTTCCCGGAGATTTATCTATCACCCAGATACTATCTCTCTCTTATCTAACCTCCGCTGTTAAATTTTCTGTAAGATGAACAGGGAGACAAAACTGAGTAATGGATGGAGTGGTAAACAACAACAGTGTAATGCAATTCTATAAAGCGAGATGAGAAGGTTGAGAAAAATAAGAATTGTAAACACACTTTCTCATATCCTAAACTTAGGTAGAGAAGAATAATTCCTCAGTCTCCATATTACAACATGTACTGGAAGTTACGCCAGACTAACCTTCTTCCATTCTCTGTCACAACATAAAGGAAGGTAGTCAGAGTTCAGTTTTCTCTTATTCTCTGAGACATAATCAGTGAGAGGTATAGATGGCCCGAGACGTTTGGGTTAAGCTGAACTAATTGAAAATGTTGTTTTGTGGGCGAGTGAAATCTAGTTGAATAGAAGATCGTTTAGGTCTGGTGATGACTGATCGTTGATGTCAGATCTTATCACACCCTACTAGGCTATGGAGTTCTCTGTAGTGGCTGGGATATGCTTAAGATTATGCAACGAAATTCATAAATATTTGGAAGCATGGAGACCTGCGATTTGATACAACTATGCGGGACAGATTTGACACACCTTACGATTGTAACTTTCTACAATTTTGAGCATCAGTAGATACTAACAATGCTTTATCCCTCTATAACAGGTGTCAGAAGAGAGCCCAGCACGACTTGTTACTTCATTTAACCGACCATTAACTCAGAAATTCAATCAGCTTAACGAATTACTGCCAGTTAGATATATTAACTGCAATTTATCTTTGTATTGACATATCCATTACTGACAGCCAAACATTATTGTAACATCTCAGTGATACAGCAACCCACAAAGTCAACATGTTAATGAAGTCGAAAACACAAAAGAAGATTCCTTAACCCTTTGGCTGCCGAAGGTTTCCATAGACTGAATTGACTCGCCAGAATGCAATGGTAACATGTAAAGAGTTGGAAGTGAAAGAGTTAAGCTATCATTTTCATTGACCAAGAATTCAGTACGTCACTTTTATATTTCAGTCACAAACATATAATTATAGATTGGGGGATAATAGCAAATATTAATGGGCAAAGTTGAAGGTAAAGGGGCCAGGGGAAGGCAGAAAGTGGGGTAGATGAATGGAATTAAAAACTGGTTTCCCAGAGAGATACAAAATCTTAGTCTAGGGTTGGTAAATACAGCCCGAGAATGTTTAGAGTGGATGTACTGTTGTCACCAACAGTTGTTTTTATTATTATTATTGTTACTTTCATTTTTGCCATAGTTATTGTTATTAGTATTGAATACCAATATTAATATTAATATTATTTTTTTTTTATTATTATTCTTATTAAGGAAGAAACGAGATTCTCAGAGTTATAGAGAATAATATTGAACTAGAAAACATTACATTTCTGTTTGAGTATCAAGGATTAAAACACAAGAGGATACATCGTGCTATAGTGGCAGTGAGTTGGACTTACAGTATGTTTGGAGGACCCTGACTCTGTTTCGAACCTGAGTATCGAGAAGAATTGGGCGAGTGACCCTTCTATTGGTCCACACCAAGCATGATAGTTTTCCATATGAGTCTGGGAATAGTTAGTAGGTAGTAGGCAGCTATCAAACAAGGAGGTACTAACACCTGGGAAGAAGATATTGGAAGCATAATGTGTTGTCTAATGGTAGACCCTGCTGCCATATGGCAACACGAAAATTGTGACTAAGTCCCAGGTTGCTGATCTGACTTTCTGCCACATTTACACACAATTGCAGGGTCTCAATTGTTTCTCTTACTTTGAGAACACAACATACATATATTGTTTCTCACTATTGATCTTTTTTTTAAATTTTCTATTTATTTATGGTTCTTTATTATTATTATTATTATTATTATTATTATTATTATTATTATCATTATTATTATTATCATTATCATTAACATTATTATTATTATTATTATTATTATTATTATTTTATTTTAATTTTTTATTATAGATTTTATTTACTATGAACTAATTATTATTATTATTATAATTTTTTTCTTATTCTTCTTCTTATTATTATTATTGTTATTATTATTGTTTCTTCTTCTTCTTCTTCTTATTATTATTATTATTATTATTATTATTATTATTATTATCATTATTATTATTATCATTATTATTATTATTATTATTATTATTATTATTATTATTATTATTATTATTATTATTATTATTATTATTATATTTCGCCCCCCCAGGCCCCGACGTGAGTCAGCGACCTGTGCCCGGGTGGGCTAATCCCCGTAAAAAAAAATGACACCTACAAGTATAACACCTACAAGTATAACACCTACAAGTATAACACCTACAAGTATAACACCTACAAGTATAACACCTACAAGTATAACACCTACAAGTAAAGGATAATCGTCATGGTAGGACTAGTAGAAGGATAGTTAAACCCTTCAGCCAACCCATGGGAACAAAGCTACCCACAGCTACGCCTTGCCAACGCTTTCAACCACCTTGCCAATGCACTCAACCACGTCACCTAACTACATCATCCACGTAGTAGTCAACAAACCTCTTTCCCTCTCAACCACGTCCTCTACACCTTAGTAGCAAAACCAAGCAAATTCTATTTCCTGAGGCATTGCGTGTGTCTTGAAGCATAACCAGGAACCTTTTATTCCCATTACGAGAAAGATTTCATTTATTATTCACAACCACAAATGTACTGCGTTAGGATTATTATTGTTCGCCCTTCAGGACAACACATGAAAGTTTATTATATTTTAGGTTGGGGTAAATTCATAATTCTAATATGATAACAGAATAACAGTGGAAGAAGATAGGAATAAATCCCCGCTCTTATAGTTAGCATATATTAATGTACTTATAATTTCCGTAATATATAATTCTGACAATACTATTATGTAAAAAAATTAAATATTCCAGTTTATAAAATAGTTAGAAAATAATGAGAATATATTCCCTTTTGCATATAATTTCTAATTATTTATCTTGTAAGAAGAAATTAAAACAAAGGTTTGACGAATGTGCTCAGAGCCTAGCCAAGCCGGACCCAGATTTTCGTACTAATACCCGGGGTTTGGTTAGGGTTTACTAGGGGTAGGTGAGGTTAGTTTGGATACGTTACAATAGGGTAGGCCAGAGGCAAATTATAATCGTGGTTAGGTTAGGGGTAACATACTTTAGATAAGGTTACGTAAAATTAGTTTAAATTTGGTTGAGGATAAATTAAATTCGATATAGTTATGGTAGGTTTAATTATATTTATATTAGATAAAAGCTACGTTATGTTGGATTTAGTTATGGTAAAATAGAGGTAAGTTAGATCAAGGGTACGGAAGGCGTAAATATGTTTAGTTCATGTTGAATTAGAGTTGAATAGAAGTTATCGCTATTAGACAAATAATCCTCTTTGGTGTAAGATATGTAAATAATATCCTAATATAGTTATATGCCATATACAGTAAAACTTTATCCTCGGGTGTTTATAAAATCTATATTAAAGTTCAACTGACTGGTATCCAACGAGGCCAGATTAACCCTTTACCCAGTACACCAGCATACGGGGGGAAGGCGATGAAACCTGGAACCTATTTTTACATTTATAGATGTAGAGCTATATCCGTCACCAGTGTGGCTCCAGTCCCCGTGTTGATAAAGTTTGTTCTGTAGCTATAAATGTACACCTAGATCACATATAGGGCCAAAGCATATTTACAAAGGTAGTAGGATAAACGGCTATGTGTTGTGATCACATACAGTAATTAAATGGAAATCTCTCTTTCACTTTTAACCAGCGAGAAAAACAGTTATATTTATTCAGTGGTCTTTGGACTGAATGTATATAATTCAGGAGTTAAACGGTGGCAAGACTGACTGTTTTTGGCCCAGAGACACACACAATATACACACTAACACACTTAAGTGTCTTAATGATATTGAACCACCTTTGGAGCCCAACAATGAACCTCTCAGAGAAAAGTAAACGTTTACTGTACATTAAAAAACTACAACTAGTTATACTAATTCGAAGCTGTCGAAAATCAATGATATACTCGTATATTTCATGTAAATCCACAATGAAAACGTGGATAAGATAAATCTTGATAAAATCACACGGGAAAATGGAAACAATTTTCCCGTGTGATTTTATCAAGATACTCGTATATATTGATATGGATAATAAAAGTTACACTGATTTGGTTCTTTGTTGAGTTAATTCATACTTAAAAATAATTACATATCTATCTGGTTAAGAAAGATGAATTTTAGGGTTGTCTAATGTAGCCAAAATTATAAAGCAAATCTAGTCTGGTTTAGGCATGTAAATAATAAGATCCAGCCAGAAGTCAGTAATTGGTTCTGTCGAGTTGTGAAATTAATCAATAGTGAAGAAAATTTGCGTTTGGAGTAAAATGAGTCTTTTTTTTGCTGAAGACCTGGATTGGCATTTTTAGAGGTTCGAAAGTTAAGATTCACTCATTCCCTCCCATCTAACTGGCTCCCTCCTGCCCCTTGAATGTTGTTTTAAGCCCCATAGCAGCAGAATAAGTACAGGTGTATTAAGAGACTTCACTGTACTCGACCAATGTGTGTGTGTGTGTGTGTGTGTGTGTGTGTGTTCCTAAATATTGTGAGGTGGGAACATCAATGGATACATAGGGCTCTGACACACACACACACACACACACACGTATAATCACAGACATAAACATAGATGGGTACTATGTCAAATGTATATTCTCTCGTTTCCCTCCTGGTATTCACACATGCTGTAATCCTGCCCACCCTTACCTGTCTTCCTCTTTCTTAACCTGACGAGTGGAAGGAGAAAGTGGGTTTCATAGGCATGACTGTCTGTTAGGGAGATTGAGCACACTATATACTAAGCCTTCGGTACACGAGGAGGTGGCATGGCCGGTACTGCTCTCGGCCGCCTTCACTTTCCCACGTTGTAACCTTAGGCACGTAATGGTAACTCGCAATTTTTTTTGTTTACAGAGGTTAACCCACCCGGGCACAGATCACTGACCCACAGCGGGTCCTGGGGGGGCAAAAACATAATAATAATAATAATAATAATAATAATAATAATAATAATAATAATAATAATAATAATAATAATAATAATAATAATAATAATAATAATAATAATACTACTACTACTAATAATAATAATAATAATAATAATAATAATAATAATAATAATAATAATAATAATAATAATAATAATAATAATAATAATAAAGATCAAGAGTAAGAAACGATATACTGTATGTATGTTGTGTTGTCAAAGTGAGAGGAACAATTGAGATCTGCAATTGTGTGTAAATGAGGCAGAAAGTCAGATCAGCAGCCTGGAACTTTGTCACAATTTTCGTGATGTCATATGGCAGCAGGGTCTACCATTAGACAACACATTATGCTTCCAATATCTTCCCAGGTGGTAGTACCTCCCTGTTTGATAGCTGCCTACTACCTACTACCTAGTTCCAATTTGTGATATATTTAGATGGTGTTTATCCTATTATATTTATTTTACGCATGGAGACAGTTGATACAAGATGGATGAAACAAAGCAGCCAAATGTTATGACAAAAATAAAAAATTCCTTAGAAAAAATTCAGGTACAATAAATTTGATATACGTAAGATATGAGCTAAACTTTTTGAAACAAAAAATTCAAGATTTTTGTAGAGTACATTTTATCATACTAGGGCATCCTAAAAACAAAAAGGCTTTACTGGTAAATAAAGTTAAATCATATTAAAGATAAATTCATGAAATTCATAGAAAAAATAGCGTCGGAAGATGATTTTTTCGAATATTTTTAACCTTATTAAAAAAAAAAAACATTTTTCATTCCATCCTTTCAGTTAGGCAGGTCAAGAAAATGGAAACCTCTGACCGCCGTAATGTGCAGTATATACCACAAAATTAACCTAACTTGAAGTAACTTAACCCAACTTGAAGTAACTTGACCTAACATGAAGTAACTTAACCTAACTTGAAGTAACTTAACCTAACTTGAAGTAACTTAACCTAACTTAAAGTAACATAACCAAACTTAAAGTAACTCAACCAAACTTAAAGTAATTTAACCTAACTTGAAGTTACTTTACCTAACTTAAAGTAACTTAACCTAACTTGAAGTAAGTTAATCTAACTTGAAGTAACTTAACCTAACTTTAAGTAACGTAACCTAACTTGAAGTAACTTAACCTAACTTGAAGTAACTTAACCTAACTTGAAGTAACTTAACCTCACAACTCCACTTGAAGTAACTTAACCTACCTTAAACAAACTTAATCTAGCTTGAAATAACTTAAACTAACTTGAAGTAACTTAACCTGATTTAATTAACTTAAAATAACTTAATCTAACTTGCTCTAAATTAACCCTACTTAAACTGACTTGAACATAACTTGAAGAAACTTATCTTAACTTGAAGTAAGTTAACCTAACTTGAAGTAATTTAACCTAACTTGAAGTAGCTTAACCTAACTTGAACTAACTTAAGCAAACTTGAAAGTAACTTAACATGAAGGCACTTAGCCTAACTTAAAGTTACTTTTCTTAAAGTAAATTAACTTATCTTGAAGACGAAGAAAGAGGACGCCGAAAAGAACGATTATGATGAAGAAATATTAACGAAGGGGAGAAGAGAGAAGGAAGAAATTAGATAATTAAGATAATGACAGGGGTGTCGGGAGGGAAGGTGAAAGGGAGGGGGTAGAAGGGAGAATGGGAAAGGGGGGAGAAAAGAAAGAGAGAGAGAGAGAGAGAGAGGTGGGGAAGTAAAGGGGGAGAGAAGAGTGGAGAGATGGGCTTTTGGAAAGGGGAGGGGAAAAAAGGAGGAGAATAAAGGTAGAGTAGAACAGGAGGGAGGGAGATAGAGAGGAAGACAATGAGTGGAGAAAGAAGAGGAAAATAGGGGGAGAGGAGAGGGGGGAGGGAGGGAGGAAAACTGACAACTAACAATGAAATATAAAGGGAAAAAAATATCTAAGACAATGAAGAAAAGAAGAGAAAGAAAAGGGAAAAGAGGAGAAAAATAGAAGAACGAAGATGATGGAAGGGAATGAGATTGAAAAGATGAAAAGAAATATGAGAGATGAAAAAAAAATGAGGCGAAAGAAAAAGAAAAAAGAACGAAAAAAAAGAAAAAAGGAAAAAGGAAGAGAGAGGAAGAAAGAATATTGATGAATGAAAAAGGAAGAAGATATAAGAAGAAAAAGAAGAAAAAAGAAAGAGGACCGAGAACAAAAAGACAAGAAGAAAAGAAAATGAGAAGCAGAGCAAAGATAAAGAAAGGGGAAAAGAAGAAAAAAATGAACGGATGAGAAATAAATGAAAGAAAGAGGGAAATAAAAAAGAGAAAGTAAAGTAAATGAACAAGAACAACAATAAGAACCAGAAGAGAAAGATAGAAATAGCGAGATAGACATCAAAAAGGAGGAGGAGGGGAGAAGAAGGAGAAGGAGGAGGAGGAGGAGGAGGAGGAGGAGAGCCAGGTGAGACACAAGTTATGACTAGCATCACAAGGCACTGAAATTCTGCTGATTGGAATTTATCTTCTCCCGACTAGCTGACGCAATAACATGAGCGCCATTGGTTGGTCTGAGAATGTTGGTGTCAAAAAGGGTGACATATCTTAGGAATGTTGGTGTCAAAAAGGGTGACATATCTTAGGAATGTTGGTGTCAAAAAGGGTGTCATATATTAGAAAGGTTGGTGTGAAACAGAGTGCTAGATCGTAGGAATTTTACTGTCAAACAGGGTGTCAGTCGTAAGAATGTTGGTGCCAAACAGGGTATCATATCTTAATAATGTTGGTGTCAAATAGAGTGCTAGATCTTAGGAAAGTGCGTGTCAAGAAGGGTGTCATATACACGGCAAGGAAAGTTCATCAGGCCATGACTCAGGTCCATATATCACAAAATGCTGGTCATCAAACAGCTCAAAGAACTTGTAGTGGCATATCTCCGTACCATACTTGGTTGGATCTATCACCTTTACTTCGAGTTATCATGTTCACAACTCCCAGACAGACAGACAGACGGACACCTGGATGATCAACGGGAAAAATAAACTTTGGGTGAAACTGATGTGACTGGTATAGTTGAGACAAATGTTTGCATGTCCTTAATACTATATTTGTTTCTGTGAATGAGATGAATAAATTTTTTAGATCTGGATTCTGAAACACTTGTACGACATTTTTTCCTGCAGTTGGGGATAAAATAACGCTCTATTAGTCCTCAACTCTGTGTCGTATTTTAATATAGCCAACTGAATGCACGAATCTCTGAGAATCCATCTTTGCGGTCAGCTTAATCGAGTCAGTGAGACGCTTTATTACATCTCCACAACGAGTAAAACTGTTGTTAGGAAATTTTAGAAAATGAGATTTCACCAATTGTTATAAAGTTTATCCAGAAAGTAAACACGAACTACAATAATCAGAAAAAACGAAAAGAAAGATATTAATAAAATGAAAAACTTTAGCACAGGGAAAAAGATAAATCACAGTAAAAAAAACTAAAGCAATTAGGAACGAGTACAGCGGTACTGGGAGAGGAAAATTCAGCCAGGTGGAAAGGCTCAGTCAGAGGGATAGTTCAATTAAGGGAAAGAAAACGCTATAAAAATAGAAATGAATATTTCAACTCCCAGTGTGTCGCTGTTTCCAAAGTTCTATGACTGGGTAATATACAGACACGGAGACAAACACACAAACAGATATTATACTCCTCCAAGAGTTCGGATTGAGAGTAATACTCGTACATAAGCATGATGACATATACTGGACATGAAAAGACACGCAAGCACGCACGCACCTTAACCTACACGTAGAGACCACTGGAGGAAATGTTCAGGGTATTACAAGGATAACATTATACCAGTACAGGATTTAAGTCTCACTCAAATAAAATTGGTTATGGGCTAAAATATTCGCACGTGTAAGGTCTTACGATGTTATGAAAAAATCTAAATACACGAAATTCTTAGATCCAAGATTCGTCGACAAGAGAGAAAGGATCTGTTATCCCATGAGAGGGATTGACACGTCCTAACAATATCGTGTCGAAGAGTTGTAGCACCTACACGCTTATAGCGGATTCTTATACACATTGACCGAAGCTATGTTCTATCAACAACCTTCAGCCATTCCACACTTATAATGCTGAAGTCCTCCAACAGCTTACACCCCCTAATAAACTCCTCAAGATAGCACCACCATATCAAGGACCTCTTTACCTCCTGCTGTAGGGCCGAGCATCCTCCAGGGTACCACCTCTACTTACCCTATATGGGAGGTAATTACAGGTGTGTGTGGAAGGGCGCTGGGAGTCACTATTATGGTTAGGTCAGGGTACTTTTTCAAGCTAATGTATCGTGTTTATGTGAATAACTTCACCTGCCATTACAACCCTCCGCTCCTTGCCGGGCTAGGGGTAAACACTGATAGTAATAGGTACAGTGGACATTGATGATGGCAAACGAGTATATGGTCGTGTGTATGTAAGCAGAACCAACCGTACGGTTTATTTTTTTGCTGATAGATGAGTAGATAAAGTTTCTAAGTCTTTCATTTTATACACACACACACACACACACACACACACACATACATACATATATATATATATATATATATATATATATATATATATATATATATATATATATATATATATATATATATATATACATACTAGTATATATATATATATATATACAGGGTGTCCCATAAGTTTCCATACAACGTATCACCAACGCCATTACAAGCATAACTCCAGCTGTGCTTGAACGTGTTCTTCAGCAGTGGAGGACACGCATTGAAGAGTGTTTTCAACAGAATGGTAGTCATGTAGAGCATATTATATAAATAAAAATGAATTTTCATATAAAATTTATTTTTCCTATGTATGGAAATGTATGGGACACCCTGTATAGCTAAGGTGCTCCGTTGTTTCCCTTTTCCCGTGTGATTAGCCCAATATAGCACGCGGACTTCTACATACAATCAACATCTCAACCCGCCAGGATTCGAACCCACGGCCCATGACTGTGACCGGGGAACGCTAATCGCTGAACCACCAGGATACTAAAAGCATTTCTAAACTTTGTTATATTTCACACAAAGCCTGTTCAACGAGCTTATGGAGCCGTGAACCTCTAATGGGGACTACCCATATCACGTAGGTGGTCAGAGTAACGTTTTACCAAATCCGGCTTCGAAACACGAGGATCCATATATATTTCATTAGCCCAATATAGCACGCGGACTTCTACATACAATCAACACCTCAACCCGCCAGGATTCGAACCCACGGCCCATGAGCCTATGACTGTGACCGGGAACGCTAACCGCCGTGGGACGTGGGTTCGAATCCTCGCGGGTTGAGGTGTTGATTGCATATATATATATATATATATATATGCTGATAACCACCAGGAAAGAAGAAAACACGAAGTTCCCAAGCGCTTTCGTGTAATTCACATCTTAATATTACCATTTCACAAAAAATTTCTCACACATTCCGGCACAGCTAAAATCTTGGAACGTCAATGTGGCATTTAAAAACTCATGCACTGTTAAACAAATGTTAATCAAGAACTCCCCCAACAACACAATTGGTTGCATTTATAAAGTTCCTTGCAAGGAATGTAATATGTTTTACTTAGGCCAGACAGGTAAAGATCTTGTAACTAGAATTAAACAACACAAATACAGTGTCAGGACAGGCCAGGAATCCAATGCACTGTTTGTTCATTTGAGGGATAACAAGCATTGCATTGACTGGGATAATGCCTCCTCAATATTACCATGTAATTCAATTGATAGTAGGAACATCATAGAATCTAGTCTTATTAAACATACCGAAGCATTCAACATGAATTTGAGTAACGGCTTGTACAAGCTGGACAACTTTGTAATTAAGAAGATTTGTGATCAGGTGAGAGGGCGGGTCACTGTCCCATCTGACCCAACCACCAACCGTTGTGTGCCATTTAAAGATTAGTAGGGTCATTACCTGAAGGGTACCCGAGTTTCTGTGCAATAGAACGAATGTGTTTCAATTCATCGTCAATAAATTCAGAGTCACAAATACGCAGACATCTTAAGAACATAGCAGAAAAAACTGACATTTTGGTAGACTCAAGGTGATTCGATAAAAAGTGAATGAAGCTGTCTACCTGTGTGGGCTTTCTATATACCTTAAATTTATAGAACATAAGAACATAAGAAAGTGGGATACTGCAGGAGGCCGACTGGCCCATACAGGGCAGATCCCTTTCACACCCATCCCAGCACTTCCATGTGCCTATCCAACTTCGTCTTGAAGCTCCCTAGTGTCCCCGATCCTACTATAGCACTCGGTAGCCTATTCCACATATCCACAACTCTATTACCAAACCAGTGCTTGCCTATATCCTTTCTGAATCGGAATTTATCTAATTTAAAGCCATTTGTTCTAGTTATTTCGTTATTACTGAGCTTCAGAACATCTTCCATTTTACCCTTGTTAATCCCACTCACCCACTTGTACACCTCTATCATATCTCCCCTAACTCTACGCCTCTCTAATGAATGCAAGCCTAAGCTTTTCAGTCTTTCTTCATATGTAAGGTTTCTAATATTATGGATCATTTTTGTCATTCTTCTTTGTACTCTCTCCATAGAATCTATGTCCATTCTATAATAAGGACACCAGAACTGAACCGCATAATCCATGTGTGGCCTCACTAATGCTAGGTAAAGTTTCAAGATAACGTCAGCAGTTCTGTTACTCACAGACCTAGATATGAACCCTAGAATCCTGTTTGCCTTGTTGCGAGCTCTAATACATTGTTTTCTAGGTTTCAAGTCGTTGCTAACAAATACACCTAGATCTTTTTCACAAACTGAGTTTTCTATTTCCGTGTTACGTAGTTTATACTTAACGTTTGTATTCATCTTCCCTATCTGTAGTACCTTGCATTTATCAGTATTAAAATTCATTTGCCAGTGTACTGACCACTCATGTAAGGTGTTCAAAGTCACTGTCTGAATTTATCACTCTCCCCATTTTGGTATCATCTGCAAATTTACTAATCCTACTAGTTATGTCTAAATCAAGATCATTAATGAATATAACAAACAGCAGAGGGCCCAATACAGATCCCTGGGGAACTCCGCTTTTGACCGCACCCCAGTCTGACTTTAATCCATTTATGCTGACTCTTTGTTTCCTACCAGTTAACCATGACCAAATCCATTTTAATAATGATCCACCTATTCCATGTGCTTCTACCTTCCTTATCAATCTCTCATGAGGGACTCTATCGAATGCTTTACTGAAATCTAAATAAATTATATCATATGACTTATCATTATCTACCGCTTCATATACTTCTGAGAAAAAGCTAAGCAAATTTGTGAGACAAGAACGTCCCTGGGTGAACCCGTGCTGAGAAGAATGAATTAAGTTGAATGTTTCAAGGTGGCTTCTGATTTTTGTAGCAATAATTGACTCTAGCAACTTGCCTATGATTGACGTGAGACTAATGGGACGGTAATTTGATGCAATTGATTTATCACCCTTTTTGAAAATCGGAACTACATTTGCAAGTTTCCAAGCTTCTGGCACTAGGCCCGATTCTAATGACTTATTAAATAAAACTGCTAATGGATTACTCAACTCATCTCTACATTCTTTTAATATTCTAGCATATACCTCGTCTGGACCAGGCGATTTATGAGGCTTCAGTTTGTTAATTACTTTAAGCACATCGTTACTAGTAATATTGATATTCATCAACATATTTTCTATACTGTCGTTATATACCTTATGAACTTCTGGAAACTGTGCTAGGTTTTCATTTGTGAATACGGAGTGAAAATGACTATTTAACGTACTACACATTTCTAACTCATCATCAGTCATTTCTCCTGTCCTAGTTTTAAGGGGACCTATTGTATCTCTAACCTTTGATTTATACAGTTGATAAAAAGCTTTGGGGTTATTTTTCGATTCGTTTGCTATCTTGATTTCATAATTTCTCTTTGCTTTCCTAATTTCTGTTTTTACCTGTCTTGTTAGGTTCTGATAGTAACCAAGTAAGTGATTTTCGCCTTTCTTAACTTTTCTATATACTCATTTATTTCTCTTTCAATTTTGAATGTGATACTAGGGACAATATCATTAAGCTTGTCTAAAAATTCCAATGGGTCACTGTTTCTAGGCCAAAGACAAAGAACATCATCTACATATCTATACCATGGAGGAATAAAGTCCACTATATTAGGTAGTAATCTAGACTCAAAAAACTCCATATAAATACAGGCTAGAGGAGCAGAAAGACAATTACCCATGCTCATGCCAAATATTTGCTTGTAGAACTTCCCATTTGCTCTAAACACATTGTCAGTTACGCATAACTCTATCAATTTCAGGAAAGTATCATGTTCAATAGTTAAATCTAGCAGTTGTAATTTATCTTTAAGAAATGAAAGTAAGTCTTTCACAGGTACTCTAGTGAACAGTGAATTTACATCAAAACTTATTAATTCGCAAGGTTCGTTGTGTTTCTTGAGTTTATCAATTAAATCACTGCTATTGTGTATATGTGAATTAGATATTTGGCCTGTAAGAGGGGATATCATCTTTACCAGCCACTTGGATAATTTGTAAGTAACAGAACCCACAGAACTCACGATAGGACGTAATGGATTATTAAGCTTGTGTGTTTTGATCAATCCATACATATAAGGTAAAGTGGGATTGATTTGAGAGAGCTGTTTGGTGAGATCGGGGTTCTTTTTCAATAACATCTTCATTTTGGAATTTGATAACTTATTAATATTTTCCAGGGGATCTTTCGTAAGCTCACAATACGTGCTTTCATCACTAAGTAATGAATTCATCTTATCATTGTAGTCACTTTTATCCAAAATAACAATAGCATTAGACTTATCAGCCTTGGTAATATGGATATTCTTATTTCTTTTCAAGTTTATCAAGGCTGTTTCAAATCTTTTTGGAATGTTTGAAGCAAATTTCTTATTTAAAACACTATGTATACAACCTTTAGCTATGGAAATATCTTCATTTGTAACATCTGACGACTTATTCTTTTCCAGGTTGATTAAACCTTTAGCAATAGTAAGCGGATTAACGCACCGTTGAGTGATAGAAAACTTCCTACCAAAACCAAGAACAAGTTTCTCATTTGTCTGTAGATCATAAGATGATAAGTTTATGAACAAATTTGGATCACTCAATATGGTCCAGTAACTCTCGTCAAACAGAGCATTTAATTTGGCATTTAACCTTCTTTTTTGGGCTTTGTCAGTTTCACTAAGAAGTTGATATACAAAATCACGAATGGTGTGCCACTTATCAACACAAACACTGTTTTGCATAAGTATTTTGCACTGAGCACTGTGCTTGAAGGCTAATTTCACACCATCACTTGAACTCTTGATAAGGGAATCTAGCAACACCTTATCCAACTCAGAGAATGCTTGATTGTCCAGATTTCTTAGTCTACTTGGAAGACAGGACTTGGGAACAATTTTATCATCTCTGCAATCTTTCAAAAACTTCAACTTGTTTTTGAGACAATGAGCCTTCAGCAAACTCTTCTTGTAGTTACGGTAGATGGGGCGAAGATGAGGATGTTGTTGACAGATTAAGGACACAGCGTAAGAGAGACGTGTAAGTTCCATATTTCATGTAAATCCACAATGAAAACGTGGATAAGATAAATCTTGATAAAATCACACGGGAAAATGGAAACAGTGCCTTGTTCGTTCATGTTAGGAATAATAATCACCCCATTGCTTGGGAAAAAAGCTTAGAAGTGTTCAAATCATCTTGTGTCACAGAAAGACTTCTGGTTGAAGCTAGTTTGATTAAGGAATTAAAATCAATAAACCTTAGTGATGGTCAATTCAAAACTGATAATATGTTACATAAATTTATTTGTCAGTGGCCCAAGGTTAAAAATGCTTTGAAAACCTTTGATCTAGATGTATGATAGTTATTTTGTGGGTCCCTTTTTTCTGACCTGACCTGGCTAGTCACGTCACCACCCTTCTCTTAAGCTCCTCTACGTGTGTGTTGGTATGGGGATTAGTGGATGTCATCATTATGACCTGACCTCATGTTTTTAAGGTCACCCTGTATATTTAAGCCTCTCTCTGTCCATGTAATCCAGTTGCCTTTGAAGATGTCTTGAATAAAGACGAAAGCTAAGGTACTCCGTTGTTTCCATTTTCCCGTGTGATTTTATCAAGATATATATATATATATATATATATATATATATATATATATATATATATATATATATATATATATATATATATATATATATATATATATATATATATTCACTGTGGAATTAGAGCATGACTGTAAATTGCCATTCCTAGACTGTCTGATACACAGAATAGGTAACACTTTTAAGTTAAGTATTTATAGAAAACCTACTAATGTGTGTTAATACATTCATTATTATGCTACCCACCATAATAGTCAAACAGTCAGTATTTTCAACAGTGTTTTTACGTGCCTTGAGAATTTGCAGCCCGGAATTCATTGATGAGGAATATAAATATATCTATAATATTGGCTCAAACCTTAAATACCCTAGATCTTTCATAGACAAATGCTTAAACATTACTAAGAAATCTTTTTATAGAACTGGTCCCAAGCCCACCCATGACCATAAGAATCTCTTAGTATTACCATTTCACAAAAATTTCTCTCAAATTCATTTACAACTAAAAACCTGGAACGACAATGTGGCATTTAAATGCTCATGCACTGTTAATCAAGAACTCCCCCAACAACACAATTGGTTGCATTTATAAAGTTCCTTGCAAGGAATGTAATATGTTTTACTTAGGCCAGACAGGTAAAGATCTTGTAACTAGACTTAACATAAATATAGTGTTAGGACAGGCCAGGAATCCAATGCTCTGTTTGTTCATTTGAGGGATAACAAGCATTGCATTGACTGGGATAATGCCTCCTCAATATTAACTTTTAATTCAATATCAGTAGGAACATCATAGAATCTAGTCTCATTAAACATACCGAAGCATTCAACATAAATTTGAGTAATGGCATGTACAAACTGGACAATTTTGTAATTAAGAAGATTTGTAACCAGGTGAGAATGTTGGGTCACCTTACCCTCTGACCTGACTACCGACCGTTGCGGTGCTATTTAAAGACCTGATCTCACCCTCCTCTGTATATATACACCTTGTTTTGTACTTCCCCTTAGTCTGTACTCACCCCTGAAGATGTGAATTACACGAAAGCGCTTGGGAACTTCGTGTTTTCTTCTTTCCTTGTGGTTATCAGCATATACCTAGATCACGCGCACCTACAGTGATTTGCTTGCATATATATATATATATATATATATATATATATATATATATATATATATATATATATATATATATGCAAGCAAATCACTGTAGGTGCGCGTGATCTAGGTATATGCTGATAACCACAAGGAAAGAAGAAAACACGAAGTTCCCAAGCGCTTTCGTGTAATTCACATCTTCAGGGGTGAGTACAGACTAAGGGGAAGTACAAAACAAGGTGTATATATACAGAGGAGGGTGAGATCAGGTCTTTAAATAGCACCGCAACGGTCGGTAGTCAGGTCAGAGGGTAAGGTGACCCAACATTCTCACCTGGTTACAAATCTTCTTAATTACAAAATTGTCCAGTTTGTACATGCCATTACTCAAATTTATGTTGAATGCTTCGGTATGTTTAATGAGACTTAGAAACTTTATCTACTCATCTATCAGGAAAAAATAAACCGTACGGTTGGTTCTACTTACATACACACGACCATATACTCGTTTACCATCATCAATGTCCACTGTACCTATTACTATCATAAATGTCCACAGTATCCACTACTATCATCAATGTCTACAGTACCCAGTACTATCATCAATGTCCACAATACCCACTACAATCATCAATGTCCACTGTGCTCATTACTATCATCAATGTCCACTGTACCTACTACCATCATCAATGTCCATTGTACCTATTACTATCATAAATGTCCACAGTATCCACTACTATCATCAATGTCTACAGTACCCAGTACTATCATCAATGTCCACAATACCCACTACAATCATCAATGTCCACTGTGCTCATTACTATCATCAATGTCCACTGTACCTACTACCATCATCAATGTTCACTGTACCCACTACCATCATCAATGTCCACAGTACCCACTACTATCATCAATGTCCACAGTATCCACTACCATCATCAATGTCCACTGTATCCACTACCATCATCAATATTCACAGTACCCACTACCATCATCAATGTCCGCTGTACCCATTACCCTCATCAATGTCCACTGTACCCACTACTATCATCTATGTCCACAGTATCCACTACTATCATCAATGTCCACAGTATCCACTACCATCATCAATGTCCACTGTATAAATTACCATCATCAATGTCCAATGTACCCACTACTATCGTCAATGTCCACTGTACCCACTACCATCATCAATGTCCGCAGTATCCACTACCATCATCAATGTTCACTGTGTACATAACCATAATCAATGTCCACTGTACCTATTACTATCATCAATGTCCAGAGTATCCACTACCATCATCAATGTTCACTGTACCCACTACCATCATTAATGTCCACAGTATCAACTACCATCATCAATGTCCATAGTATCCACTACCATCATCAATGGCCACTGTACCTACTACTATCAGCAATGTCCACTGTACCCACTACTAACATCAATGTCCACAGTACCCACTACTATCATCAATGTTCACTGTACCCACTGCTATCATCAATGTCCATTGTACCCACTACTATCATCAATGTCCACAGTACCCACTACTATCATCAATGTCCACTGTACCCACTACTATCATCAATGTCCACTGTTCCCACTACCATCACCAATGTACACTGCACCCACTACCATCATCAATGTCCACAGTACTCACTACTATTGTAGCCGCCAATCAGACGGTTAGAGGGTGAATAATACTTCTCACGTTGTACACGAACATTATAATTCGGTCAAACCTGTTGAATACAATTCATTTAGTATTTCAAATAAGTCATACATAGGCACTCTTACATAAATGTTTAATCCAATATATATTTACATAACAATCATGGCTATGTAATTAGTCTAATCTTAACACAAAAACAATGACACAGTCTACCTGTGTACACAATAAGTAATAGTTAAACTTAAGTGTTTAAAGTCTAGAGAGAAGCCAGGTATAAGGGCGGAAACGATCCTCCGGCTGGTTACCGCTGCTAACTCGCTCGTTTGCTGGTGCAGACGACATTTGGGGTGGTTGGACAGAGGTGAGAACGGCAGCGAATATCTGCGTCACCGGCAGATTCATCCCAGCCGCCATACAGTCAGTATCTAGCTACCCTGCTGTCCGTCAAATTCTGGCTGCGATCTCATCATAGGTCTGGACTCGTGGGCTGTGTTTCCAGACCTTCACCTATTAACTGCCAACTCTCTGGTCACCTACCACTACCGCATCCCACGACCGTCAGTTCATCACATTCCGTCTGTGCCCCGGTGTTCTCCTGCCTTTTCAAGACGTCGCTCGAGTGTGGAGTTGAATTGGACGCTTCCCTACCCTGAGTGTGCATCACCGTGTTCCAGAACCTTCCCCCAGGGCCACTGCCGTAGGAAATATTTGTTCATGGTTTGATTCTATAATTGTTTGATTCCATTAATTGCTGACTCCCATTATTTGTTTGATTCCTTTAATTGTTTGACTCTATTAACTGTTGACTGCCTTATTTGTTTGACTCCCGTAATTATTTGAGGTTTGTTGAGTGGTGTCAGAGTTTTGTGATATATTCTTTTTATAGTAAAGAGATGGCAATCTCAAACGGTTGTTTGTTATTCCTCAGAAAACCAAGGTCCTTGACTTTCCTTTATTAAGATCCTGATTAGCCTGGTAAGGGATTTCTTTCCCTAAGTCCCAGGCCTTTACACCAGGGTAGGTGTTGACTCTTAAGATATGGGTAGCTATACTGAAATGCCCACCCTATAGCCTGGCCCCTTGGCTGGTCAGCTATGGCTGAGTCAGGTGATTATAATTATACATAAACAAACTCCCTTCACACCCTCCAACCTCCTTCTGGGCCTCTCATCTTCAACCATCTCAACACTCTACATTGTGAGTTACAGCCTAACATAACATTTGTTTATATGTCATCATAATTATGTACCACTTGCGGTAACACCCACTCCTTTGAGCGTTCACTCTCAAAACCAGATCAGGCCTTTGATACTTAAGTTTGTCACGTTCATGCGACTATGCTGCCCTCAGGCTGGTGGTATTTAACTTTGTCACGTCCTTGTAACCAAGCTGCCCTCAGGCTGGTGGTATTTAACTTTGTCACGTCCTTGTGACCAAGCTGCCCTCAGGCTGGTGGTATTTAACGTTGTCACGTCCTTGTGACCAAGCTGCCCTCAGGCTGGTGGTATTTAACTTTGTCACGTCCTTGTGACTAAGCTGCCCTCAGGCTGGTGGTATTTAACTTTAATTTTGTCACGTTCTCGTGACCATGCTGCCCTCGGGCTGGTGGTATTTTAACTTTGTCACGTCCTTGTGACCAAGCTGCCCTCGGGCTGGTGGTATTTTAACTTTGTCACGTCCTTGTGACTAAGCTGCCCTCAGGCTGGTGGTATTTAGCTATAATTTTGTCACGTCCTTGTGACTAAGCTGCCCTCAGGCTGGTGGTATTTAACTTTGTCACATTCTTGTGACTAAGCTGCCCTCAGGCTTGTGGTACTTATCAGTTCCTTAGGACCTCTTGGTCCTTTGACGTTCGGACATCACCGTCTTCATGTGTGGATACCCAATTCACTTTCCTGGCCGACTCCGTCAGCCCTTTCCATTGCTCCCTCCAACAAGCATAATTTTGTTACAGGTCGCAACATTGTGGACGTCGTCGTCTTAACCACTGCCTGTCGGACAAGTCCATCCTCGCCAGCCTTGACTTCCATCACTCGACCAAGGTGCCATTTGTTGCGTGGACTATTTGCTTCTGCTATAATGATTAGGTCACCAGGGCGAAAGTTGCGCCGTGGTCTGAAATGCACTTGTCGAGTTCTGAGTTGAGGGAGGTACTCCGTCAGCCAGCGCTTCCAAAATTGATCTGCAAGGTACTGGACATGCTTCCACCTTCTGTGGTATGATTCGCCTATTGACCTTCCACCTAAGGGAAGATTACCCTTTTAACTTAAGTGCAAAAGATCAGCAGGAGTGAGAGCCTTTAGTTCATTTGGAGTGTTCGGAACCGGGGTGATTGGCCTCTCGTTAACTATGGCTTCCACTTCACAGAACAGTGTTTGCAGACGTTCATCGTCTAAAACTTGTGAGCCCACAATCGCCTGCAGAACCTCCTTTACTGTGCGAATCTGCCTTTCCCATACTCCCCCCATGTATGGGGCAGCTGGTGGATTGAAGACCCAGTCAATATCTGCTTTCAGTAAGGCACCTCTGAGTCTGTCATCTTGCTCCCAACTTTTCACTGCCAGTTTGAGCTCTTTGGCTGCCCGTACCATGTTTGTCCCATTATCCGACCTAATACGCTCTGGTGTACCTCTGCGTCGTGAGAACCTTGTTATTGCGTTGAGGAAGGCATCTGCGTTTAATGAGGCCAGGACTTCTAGATGAACAGCCCTAATAGTTAGACATGTAAACAGACATCCCAGCGCTTCACCTGTTTCCTCCCTACCTTGATAATGAATGGACCAAAGCAGTCAGTTTCAGTGCAAGCAAATGGAGCCTTTCCAGGAGTGACACGATCTATTGGTAAGTCAGCTTGCCTTTGATGCCGACTTCTCCAGTTGTTCCGTCGGCACACTACACAGCATCGTATGATTCTATCGAGCAAGCGTCTGCCCTGAGGAATCCAATACCTTTGCCTCACACACGCCATCGTGTGTTCTCGTCCGGCATGTCCGGCTCTCTCTTCGTGCATCTCCCGCACTATGATTTCGGTGATGTGGTGGTCTCTAGGCAGCAAGATTGGCTCCTCACCACTTCGTCCAAGACGGGTTCCTTTAATTCTTCCCTTTGATCTGAGCAACGTTCGCTCGTCCAAGTAAGGTTCCAGTTTATATAGCTTATTGTCCTTCGGCAGCTCACCCTTTATGACAGTTTTGATTTCTTTCTCATAAGCCTCTTTCTGCACCAATTTTATAATTGTCTGCTCAGCCGATTGTAGTTCCTCAGTGCTTAGCCTCTTCAGTTTGAGGCGCAGGTCTGCGGTCCTTGTACTGGACCCAAGCCACCAAATGAGCCTTTTAATCCATGCCACTCCTTTCACCAAGCGGTACCATGATGAGTACCTGAGCCACAGTATGGCGAGGGACCACTTTGACTGCTCGCCCACTGCCAGAGCAACTACAGATCTCTGGTGTACTTCTCGTTTCACCTCCAGTAAGTCGTTCAGAACTGCTAGCAGCTCCTTTCCCTTTGGCCACCGTTCTTCAACACTGAGTAGAAAGTCAGGACCTTGTATCCACCGAGATCCTGCAACCAGGTCCAGGACAGGTAATCCCCTAGTTGCATCATCTGCTGGGTTCAGCGATGTGCCGACATGTCTCCACTGGTCAGTTCTTGACAGCTCTTGTATGACTGCTATCCTGTTGGCTACAAACGTTTGAAATCGTCTGCTCGAATTGGCGATGTACTGCAAGACTAGCATGCTATCCGTCCAAAAATAAGATTCGTGTATGGTCATGATCATTTCTCGGCGAATCGTTCGATCAGCGATCACTGCCAGGACAGCTGCACAAAGTTCCAGCCTTGGTATTGTCAGTTGCTTGAGTGGGGCCAGCTTGGCCCGTCCGTACACGAAAGAGCACTGGATACCTCCGCCAGAGTCTACCATTCTCAGATAGGTTACCGCACCCTAAGCAGCCTGCGATGCATCGCAGAAGGTGTGCAACTGTGCTGAGATGATTTCTTTAGCACATGCTGTTTTTAGGCATCTGGGTACCCTTAATTTCCCTAGGTGGGCCAGTTCTCCTAGCCAGGTGCTCCAGGTCGTGTGATTAACAGCCGACAAAGGTTCGTCCCACCCTAATCGACGCCTGCATTCACACTGAAAAAATATTTTAGCCCTGATGATGAATGGGGCCACGAACCCCATTGGGTCATAAATAGAACTGACCAGGCTTAGTACTCCTCTCCTGGTCGCTGGCCTTGAGTTTGGTTGCACCTTGATGGCGAGTTGATCACCTTCCAGGAGCCACCTAACCCCCAGGGCTCGCTCCATTGGCAATTTGTCTTGCCTCAGATCAATTTCCTTCAGTGTATTTTGCCTCCCCTCCTGTGGGATGGTAGCCAACACTCCTTTGTGATTACTGGCCCACTTAGTTAACCGAAATCCTCCACACGCCAACAGTCTTCGAAGCTGACACGCTAACATTGATGCTTCATTTGATGAGTCCAGCGACATGAGCAGGTCGTCAACGTAGAAATTGACTTCCGCTTGCGCCACCATGTCGGGAAACTCGGATCTGTGGTCTTGGAATGTGCGCCGGAGAGCGTAAGTTGCACATGAAGTGCTCCACACCCCACCAAAGATGTGCACCTTCATCCTGTAAGTTACTGGCTCTCTACTCAGGTCCCCATTCTCCCACCAGAGGAATCTTAACACATCTCGGTGTTCTGGCGCTACATGGATTTGATGGTACATAGCCTCCACATCTGCCATGATGGCTGTAGTTCCTTGGCGAAACCTAAACAGGACTCCAAGCAATTTGTTGTTGAAGTCTGGACCTTGTAGTACCTGGTCGTTCAGCGATGTCCTTTTGTGTTTGGCTGCACAGTCAAAAACTATGCGTACTTTGTTTGGCTTATTTGGGTTCAACACCGGGTGATGAGGCAAATACCAGACCAGTCCAGTATCTGACTCCAACTGGCACTTAGGCACTGATTCAGCATATCCTTCAGCAAGCAGTTTATTTATTTCCTCTACATATCCTTGTCGCAGCCGTGCGTCCTTGGATAATCTCCTTCGAAGCCCATCTAGTCGACGCTCCGCCACGGCCTTGTTGTTTGGGAGTTCCGTATTCTCATTACGGAACGGTATGGGAAATTGGTAATGACCATTAGTTTTGATGCCTGTCTCTGACCATAACCTCAACACCCTTTTGTCCTCAAGTGAATGAGCTGCTGACTGCAAGGCTCCTGTGTCCCCACTTTCCAGCTCCCAAAAAAGCTTAACTTGTCTTTCCAGACGGGTTTCAGGACTCACGACAGTTTCGGTCATCAAGCATCCTGACATGCAAACTCCTTGTGCGTCTTGGTGCCCCACCGGTCCATTTACTGTCCAACCCAGTCGCGTTTTTATGGCGAATGGCATTCCATCCCTTCCTGCCCTGACCTCCAAGGGTACCAGGGCCTGTGGCACATCTTGTCCTGTCAGAATTTCTATGCTGTGGCTCTGCAATTCTGGCAATTCCACACCTCGCAGATGGATCCACCTTGAGATATCACTTGTGTTCGCTATGGAGTTGTGCAGCGTTGTGGGGAAATTTTGTATAATGAGTACTTTCGGGATAAGTATGGTTCTGCCTCGTTTCATGCCTGTGCCAATCACTTCTAGATCTACCTCCGCTGACTCGAGTATCATCTCTTGGGCAAGTGTACCCATGGTTACCAGGGTAGGCGTCCCTTTCACCCTTAGTTTCTGTGCCAGATTTTTGGTGCAATACGACCTGTCGCTGCCTGAGTCCAAGAGAGCTAAAGTTCTGATGTGATTTCGTTGGTGTGAGTCCTTTCCCCGAATCTTCACACTCACTATGGGCAGTACAATCTTGGCATTTTTCGTCGATAGTCAGATGTCGCTTTTGCAGCTGTATGGGTTTTCATGGGCGTCCTTTGTCCCTGTAGCATAGACATGGCCTATTTTTCCGGGCATGTATGAACTGTTGTTGGCTTTCGGGGCCATGCCACCACCAGAGGTGCCTACCACTGACTCTTGTTTCACGAGACCTTGAAAATTTCGCTTTACGCCACCCTTGCGTGTGTTTGACATACTTGCAGTAAGTGCCTCCCTTCGTTCTTGATGCAACAGTCTAGAATGCTTCTCTTTGTACCCATCAGTGCCACACCTGAAGCGTGACCAACACTCAGCAACAAGGTGGCCCACTTTCAGACAAAAGAAACAGCAACGTAATCTTTTTACCCTCTCTAACCTCTCCCTCACTGACATGCTCCAGAATTCGTCGCACCCTGCTAATCCATGTGCTCTGGAACACACTGGGCACGAGCCTTTTCCCGAGCTTGTCTCTCCTCTATTGTCTTTCGCTTCACTGATAGTCACTAGGCCCACGGCACGTTTGCTTGACGATGATCCTTCTGGTCTTCTCTTACTTCCTTCTTGACTGTCCTCGCTTGATAGCAAGGCCATATCATCCATCGTCACCGCTTTCTCCTCCAAATATAGCGATAACCACTTCACCAGCCCTGTTCTGTGTCCTGTCGACTTCTGATAATTTCGTACATCATCCACACAGCGTTCCCTCAATTTGGGGGGGAGCTTAGTCACCAGTATTCTGAAGGTCTGCCTTGATTCAAGTTCAGACATCAAGTTCAGATTCTCCAGATGGCTTACTGCACCCCATAGCTGAGATGCCAGTTTTCGCAGCCCTTCGTCGTCGAACGCCCCCACTGAGCGAGCGTCTATGAGCCTTTTTACCAGCTGGTCCACATATGCATACTTATCTCCAAACCTTACCTCCGGGATCTTGATTGCCTTGTTGTAGGCTCTGTCTAGCTCTAGATAGTCGTATCCCATGATTGCTTGATGTAACTCTTCTCCTTCACAAGCATCCATGAGCAGTTGGTACTTGTACTTCTCTGGCACGGCCGCATTTGTCATGTATCGACGGAAGGCATGCATAAAGGTCCAAAACTCCGCCCGCCCTTGTCTTTTAAACTTGGGAAGGGTGGCTTGCGGCATGCGCATCGTAGCCACTAGCTCTCTTATTTCTTCACCCTTCTCTGATGCTCCATGTGGATGCATAATTGCGACTTGAGGAGCTTTGTTTGCAAGCATTGGCGGTAAAGACGATGCCATTTTCTCGACATTGACCGATGCCTGTTGCTGGGTTTCTTCCCGTACTATTGGCTTCTCATAATTGCTGGAGTTCTCTGTCGAAGGCCGTGAGCTGTCACTTCTTCGTGTTAGTGCTGATGTCTCTTGACCCGCCACCACTCCAGTGTGCATCGTTTTCATCCACCCTGCCTTAAGCTCTGGCAGGGCTCGGTTTACTTCATCCCGCTGCCTCAGCTCTGGCCACTGCTTATTGATAATACAATTCCCTACTGTGACCTTCCCGTGGATCTCCTGGTATTGCAAGCTCATTTCTTGTTTCACCACTCTCTGATTGTACCTCGGCGGGCGGATCCATTGTCATTAGGTCAAAATTGTTTGCTTCTATCTAGGTCCGACTCTCCTTCCATGTCATCAATATACTCAATCTCCGACATCTTGCTTATTCAGGTAATTTGAATTGCGTTCGTTTCCACCACTCTTGAATCAGGGCTCGTTCGTGTGCCTCGTCATACACTCGCACCTGATATCATTACAGACTTTACATTGATATTTGGGTTATTTACAAAGCAATATCACTTCAGTCAATTATGACTGCTAATTGTGTTCTGCACTTACGCCAGACAACAATAATGACATAGTGTTTTCATTCTCATATGCACTACACTGGGAGTGATGAAGACCACCCAGACAAGACTATTTTCTGGACTAACAAGGTTTAACTATCATCGATGCGAGAAGTACACGGACGTTGCACTGCACTTACTCGCCACTGGATACACACACATCCACACCCACACGCTACACTAAGAGTGGCTGAGCTCACTCTGACAACATTATTTTCTTCAATAACAAAATGTTCAAGTATTATCGCCACTATAATTCTACGGGCGTTGCACTGTAATCCGTGGCACTGGGAACACGCGCGCGCACACACACACTCACGCGCGTCCCTCCAGGGGGTTGAGTTGACCTTGGTTACTGCTGCCCGCGCGTTGGTTCAAGGTAGCACTGCTACACAGTAGACATCCACGTTTGACTGTAACCGCCAATCAGACGGTTAGAGGGTGAATAATACTTCTCACGTTGTACACGAACATTATAATTCGGTCAAACCTGTTGAATACAATTCATTTAGTATTTCAAATAAGTCATACATAGGCACTCTTACATAAATGTTTAATCCAATATATATTTACATAACAATCATGGCTATGTAATTAGTCTAATCTTAACACAAAAACAATGACACAGTCTACCTGTGTACACAATAAATACTAGTTAAACTTACGTGTTGAAAGTCTAGAGAGAAGCCAGGGTAGGTGTTGACTCTAAGACAGGGGTTCTCAACCAGGGGGGAATTCCCCCCAGGGGGGAATTCAGGTTTTCAGGGGGGGGGGGGGGGGAACTGATTCCGGAGCAAGAGATATGTTCGATGAGAAATCAATCACAGAATTTTGGCCCTTGATGTGCGATTCCTACCCAAAAGTGGCAGAAAGAGCTATCCGTGCATTGCTTCCGTTTGTGTCGACATATCTTTGTGAGTCAGGCTTTTCAACTCTGTTGCAGATTAAAACGAAGCAACGTAGTAGATTAGAGGTACAAAATGACCTGCGTTGTGCCCTTTCAAGCACTCCTCCGCGTATCCCAGAATTGGCGAAGAAAAAACAATCACAGGTTTCTCATTGACTGTAATCTTCATCTGAATAAAATTAATTACAAATTTACAATATCCTGGTATTCCATTGAACTTTTTGTTTATTGCATTATGCTTCAGTTTGGTCTGTTAAGTAATTCATTATAAATAAAAAAAAAACTATTTTACTTTTATTCAAGTTTTATAAATCCATCAACATTTTCAATTGGCATTTAATTTGTAAAACTCCACTATAAAAATAATCCATGAAAAATTGTAAATGTATATGTACTAATATGGAAAAAATAAGGGATTTTCAGTATTATATTCATATTATTTGGAATGCACTTTTTGAGGCAGACAATCTTGGAAAGGAGGGGGGAATGACATTCTGACATATGGTGAAAGGGGTGCATGGGGCAAACAAGGTTGAGAACCACTGCTCTAAGATATGGGTAGCTATACTGAAATGCCCACCCTATAGCCTGGCCCCTTGGCTGGTCAGCTATGGCTGAGTCAGGTGATTATAATTATACATAAACAAACTCCCTTCACACCCTCCAACCTCCTTCTGGGCCTCTCATCTTCAACCATCTCAACACTCTACATTGTGAGTTACAGCCTAACATAACATTTGTTTATATGTCATCATAATTATGTACCGCTTGTGGTAACAACTATCATCAATGACCACTGTACCCACTACCATCATCAATGTCCACTGTACCCACTACCATTATCAGTGTAATTGTTTCATTTTCAGGAAATTCAGCTGCCAGGGTTAGGTTAGGTTACGTTAGATTAAGCTAGGTTAAGCCAGGTAAATTAGGTTTGGATTAAATTAAGTGAGGATTAAGTCAGTTAGTAATGTTGGATTAAGTTTGAGTTAAGTTCGGTCAGGATAAATTTTGGCTGGGCTGAGTCATATTCAAGTTACAGGCTTAAATCGGTAAATTAAGTAAGGTTAGGTTAGATTAGGTTAGGTTTTGTTAGGTTAGGTTTGGTTAGGTTAGGTTTGGGTTACATGAAGTTGGGATAGAGTTAGGTTACGGTTAGATTTAGTTGAATTAATCTGTTTGAGTTGCTGTGTTATCGTTTCTCCTAAATAATAATAAAAAAAAGCGTACAGATTAGCCCTAATAAGCTGATCTTACTTCTGCTACCTGGTCAGTAATGAGATTCAAACTTAAGCAGTCAATACTGGTTGTTCTATATCGTTCTGACGGAATTATCACCTCAAACACACGAGTATGGTAGTATAGCTCTGACTTTACAAAATATGCCGATCACTGGCAATTATCACGACAAAGCAGGAAGTTACTCGTGCGTAAAGACAGTCATTGCATCGTTGATTTCACCGGATTTCATTAAACATTTTGAAGCAAAATAAACAGGAGCAATAATTACGATGTTGAATATCTTCAATGGAATATTTATGTGACCCACTGGAGCGTTTATTTTCCATTGTATATATTGCAATTGGTTCAACATTCAGGACATGAACTGGCAACTTCATGCCAAAACTCAAAGTTGGACAACGTCGGACTTCTATTTTTTTTTAATTATGCCACATTATCTTTGTTGATATTATGTATGTATCGTTAACTGGGTTTAACGAGTACTTTACAAGTACAGCAAAAGCAATGCAAAAAATATCAAACAATAAGGTAGGTAGAAGAGCACTTACGAGGTTTAATCATTAACGTAATATAAATGCTTCAGTTAATAACCGAAAATCTCTCGTTTGTAGAGATTATTATTCAAGGGTAAATTTTATTAATAATGGAAGAATCTTATTTATTTCTAGACTTGGACTTGAACATGACGATGCTCTAACTCTTGTATCAATTGCAAGGCTAAACAAAGCAGGGAAGGAAATGTAAAAAGAATAGTAAAAAATGAGAGGGCAAAGATAAGAAAGATGCACCAGAAAAGAGAATAAATACAATTATGAATCATATTAAAAAGAAAATAGGAACTGTAAGAAATGAAGAAAATCTGAAGAAATAAGAATTGACAAGTAATATAAGAAAATTTAAATATAAATAAAAATAAAGAATGAATAGAAATGGAAAACATGGAAAAGCCTGAAACCGACTCCACTTGAGCATCACTCCAACTACAGCGCCCCAACATTACTGGTTGTGACGTTACTGCTCTCACCTTTTCTGTCTAACTTTCTCTTTTCTTTTAAGTTTCTCTTCCTTCTTGCTCTTTCTGTCTGACTTTCGCTTTTGTATGTCTTTTCTTACTCAGTATATCTATCTTTCTCCTTTTCGGCTAATCTCTCTTCTCTTTCATTCTTTGTAGCTTCCCTTTACAGTGTCGCTTTTCTCCCACTTTGCATTGGTATAACTTTCCCTCTCATGTCTCCCACTATTCCCCCCACTCTCTTTCTTCTCTCTCTCTATCTTTAACTTTTCCTCTTCTTGTCTACCCCTCCGTCTCTCTCCACCCTACTTAGTTCCCCCAGTTCCAAGTGGCGCCAAAAGAGTTTTATCTGTTTATGTATCATGATCTTTCGGCTAAAGTGGACGGTAATTGGACAGGTGCAAAGTGAGTTATGGTTGGCTGGCGTGCGCTAGCAAGTTCAGAGTCTGGATATTCATTTCAGCTTCGAGTGTGTGACATACGTTTCAGTTCTTTCTCCATGGTGTAGTAATGGAGGTCAGAGCAAAACTATTTCGTATTTAAAAATTCTAAGCATTTTAAAATAAGTAATAGATATTATCCACCAAGGATAGCAAGACTGATGTAACGATCCTCAGTATGTAAATAATACACCTACAGTGTCCGGGATTATTTCGTGGTTTTAAAGGTGGCAAAATTCTGGTTTGAAGTCTGTTTATGTATACTACAAAAGACGCTAGGAGTGCGTCCAAGGACCAAAAATCGCTTGCGTCATTCAACTGGTTCTGGAGGTAAATACATCTCCTGGACCAAGTGAAGTTTTGTTTAGGGGTCACCTTGAAGGTTCACATTAGACATGGCATAGGCAATTTTTGGTCGTATTGACACACGGTTAACATCTGTACATTAATTCGTTTCAATATCAATATCGTGTAATTTCGGAATTCCCGAAATGACTGAAAATTACAATTATCAACAAGGCGAGGTGAAAAATTTCGTTATAAGCTATGTTGTTAAACTTCTTAGGGAATAACCAAGGTCGATAGAAGGGGAGATCTATCCACACCTGGCCCCAAAGGGGACTCAGTGCATGACGTCACATTGTGGACTTAAGATCCACCCACCTGCACGTGGGAAGACCTCTTCTCCACAGACTGCTACCATACGTACTCTGGTAAGCCTTGTGTTTAGGTACAGTCACCTCAAAAAGTCCGTGTCTTCCTCCGAATGATCATTGTCGAAACTAAATAAAATAATGCAATGCTAGCTGTATTGAGATAATGAACTACATGCACCAGTGGTCCTGAGAACTGAAACTCCTATGGTGAACAAGACAGCGTCGGGGAACAATTCGTGCCTGCCAGGTGGCACCATATTTTACAACGATATATTTTATTTGAAAAGCAAAACACGATATTCAAGTAGGAATAGTGTCCTTCAAATAACTACCAGCGCATGAGACAGGAGCACCATAACAAATTAGAGGGATATTCTAAAGGAAGAACCCGATAACTAAGAGACGTCCTCCTAGTTCCGGGAATATTCACCAACATCTAGGAGAATTCAGATTTAGTACCGTATTACGAAAAGTGCAATGATAAATGACTTTTGCATATTGTGATACACTCTGGACCCGATCATTGGTGATCATAAAAAACGCTGAAAAACATGCCAGTTCAAAGAAGAAAATTTTTTTTTACGGGATTAACCCAACCCGGCACAGGTCACTGACCAACATTGGGGCCTGAGGGGCGAAAATATTGAAATAATAATAATAATAATAATAATAATAATGATAAAAATAATAATAATAATAATAATAATAATAATAAAATAACAAAAATATTATTGATAATTCATAGTAACGAAAATTTATAATAGAAAAAATAATAATAATAATAACAACACTGTAAAAATAATAATAATAATAATAATGGGGAAAAAATAAATACTGAGAAACGATATATGTGTGTTGTGTTTTCAAAGTTAGAGAAACAATTGAGACCCTGCAATTGTGTGTAAATGAGGCAAAAAGTCAGATCAGCAACCTGGGACTTGGTTGCAATTTTCGTAATGCCATATGGCAGCAGGATCTACCATTAGAGAATACATTATGCTTCCATTATCTTCTCAGGAGGTAGTACCTCCCTGTTTGATAGCTGCCTATTACCTACTACCCATGATGCTGTAATGAAAAATGACTTAAAAATCCCGATCTTCAATCACAGGAGGAAACGGCGACTTACTCAGCTGTAAGACTCACAAGTCATTACATACACAACGATATCCAACTAAGAAACTGACTTGGGAATACCGGAAGTGTGATGTGTTGTGGTGTGTTACGGTCCCTCGAGGAGTTGTTAGCTTTCAGCAACCTAGAAAAAATCAGATTAACATCCCATCTTCTTTACTCCTTTAAAATTTTTCGTATTGGTTAAGGAGAAACTCGCCACTTATACTGTGTTATATATTGTCAGGATGTCAAGGATATGTTTGTTTAAAAGTAAAAATCCTTATTAATTGGGAGAGGATTAAATAATGACTATGAACCTATAGTAGTACCTTTAGAAGTGTTCTTAGGAAATGGCAACAGTTTGTGGGGGTAAGATGATTGGCAACAGAATCCAACCAAAGCTAATCAAATCACTAAATATGTAAGATCATTAAACTTGGTTTAGTTGGTTCGTGTTTTCTGTCATCATTAGTGGTTTAGATCTTCAGCCGTCCTGAGGGAGTTTTGATGACAAGATCACAAAGTTCTGAAAAGAAACTGTATACATTTTACATTTCACCATTTTGTCTTTCTTTCCAATTCGATAATCATCTATGCATTACAACAAACGGGTCGGAAAACCTCTCCTGAATCACCAATTGTGTTTTTCAACTAACAGGAAAAAGCATGATACTAGTAATGTCTTAGTTAACACCAAAAATGAATAAAGATACTTGTCCATCGTGTCATAATAAGAGCTGCAGATGTCATACTTACCTTGCCCTGGTGGAAGAGGAAGCCTTGACATCACCCTGCAAGTCTTGGGCCAGGGACCATCCTGCCTGAAACAACATAATAATGAGGCCACAGTTCTCCTTTCATTACTCTATATACAACTTTATTGATATTTAAACCAAAATTCTATAAAAACACACGAGATGGCGAATACTTCCCTCTGCAACAACTCGATACAACTTGACACAGTGAAGTACCATTAATCAACATGGTCACATCCCCAAAGAGTAACTCACTCACAAACCTACACTGACAGTTTTCTAGTGCTGTGATTCATATCGTTTGGTTGAGTATATTTTTCTAAGATTTTTTTTTTGGAAAATGAGTGATACCAAATAGTGATAGACGTTACATCCACAGAACACCCACAAAATGTTCATATCCGCATCTAAATCCACATATGTGGAGTATCCACAAAATTTTCACATCAGCATCTAGAAGATGCTGAAGTTGCAGAGCTGTATATATATTGGAATTTTTTATATTTATATAATAGGCTGATATTTGGATCTTGACTGTTGGTAGTTGGCAGACAACTTTGGTCTTACTTTGCTAAATATTTGAAGCTTAATGCAATGGTGATAGCCATTTTTTTGTGGAAACGCTAAAAGAGAACGTGTTTTTTTTTCAACTTCTAGTTTGTCCGCCAAACTAGCAACAGTCAACATTCAAATAATTATCATATAATATAAATAAATATGTGATGGGTGATCAGAAAGTTCAGCGAATGGTACCCCTGCCATGGAATGAGTAAATAATGGTTAGACCTAGTACCCACCAGACACCGTTAGAGTTCGGCGGCGAGTAAGTTCCAGTGCAATGATGTGGCATGGCTTTGAATAAGAACGTGTTTGCGGCATCTGGCGCATTTGTAGAAATGTCAGAGTTTGAGCAACGCTTAAACATGAAATTTTGCTTTAAGTTTGGCAAGACGGCGACAGAAACACAGCCTGTTTGTAATGGTTTATGCAGATGAAGCTGTGAGCAGGAATACTGTTTCCAAGTGGTTTCAACGCTTTCGGGAAGGAAATGAGTCGCTGAACGATGAGAAAACAAGTGATATTCTTATTCTCAACTTCATTTGCCTAAACAGTTACAAGCTTGTTGTGTGTTTCTTTCGCTATCTTGCCAAGCTTAAAACAAAATTTCATGTGTAAACGTTGCTCAAACTGAGAGATTTCTCCAAATGCGCCAGATGGCGCAAACACATTCTCTTTCAAAGCAATGCCACAGCGCACTGGCGCGTACTAGCCCTAGCCGTACTGTAATGGTGTCTGGTGGCAACTAGTAAGAATATAGTGGTTTATATGCAGAACTCGCGGGAACTAAACTAATGAGTCACACGAAAAGTCTATTAGAAGCGGGATTCTATGTAACTTCACCCAAGGCCGTAATGTTGTGTCAGTTTAGGTTAGATTAATATACCTGTAATTCATTTTCTGCTGTTAGTAATTATTTAGTCTCATATTGTCCGACCCGATTGTAAACCAGGGTGTCTATTTCCCGCCTCTGCTGACGGTCGTGTACTATTTCAATGTGATTCTGATCTTTTAAAATATTGTTTTTGCATAATGTAGTATCACTGATACGCAATTTGTCTTAGTATGCCTTATTGTGGGTAAAAATAAGTATATATTAAATGTATCCTCCGAAAGCGTGATTTTGCTAATGGAGTTTAACAGTTAATTCGTTTACTGTATAATACTTCTGATAAACTTCCTGCGTGCTTATGTTTGAAATAATGAATAGGCCTATATGTATCTTTATATAATTTAGCTAAATATCTTTCTCGTCAGAAACGGTCATCCCAACGTTTATGAATAAACTCATTTAGAAATACATAATTACTTCAGGACAAAATCGGACAGGTTTGCAACAGCCAATCAGCTCTAACTCTTCAGGAGGGGGCGGGGACATCTTTTCTCAACTGGGAAAAACGCGCAATAGGATTTTCTTTTTTAGTTAGGAATCGGCATTAGTAGGTTAGGTTACGTCCCCTCCCTTGGGGACCTAACATGGCATTAGGAGGCTAACATGGCATTAGGAGATTAGCCTCTTTTGGTATGAAAAAATATTTTTCTGGTGAATTTGGGTGTTTCATTAGTAGATTCTGAACGTCGTTCTTGCAGAAACGAGCCAGTTTTGTGTGTTTTTCGATTCCTCATAAAAATAAAAAAGGTAAAAAACGGCTCATTTCCGCAATAAACGAATGTCAGAATCATTTAAAAAAAACACCAAACAACACTCGAAAAATAATATATCATACCAATTTGGGATATTATTTGTGTCAGCTTCGGTCCACAATATCCACATCTCCATCGTGTGGCCTACTGTATATCATCATATTGAACATAATTATGGTAAAATTATCGTTTCGGTCATCCCTAAGTTTTTCCGACAGTTTTTTTTACGAGTTTTTAATATTTTTGACCTAACCTAACCTAACCAAACCTAACCTAACATAACCTAACCTAACCACAGAACACAGGAACTTTATCTAACCTAACCTAAATCCTAAGTAACCGTGGATAACCGAAACGATGATAATACAATAATTATTAACCTCAACAAATACAACAGATGATGACCATCACTTACCTCTCGATTTAATTTTCCCTCACTAACAATAACACTTTATAACACTTCACTGTGACACTTCTTAACACACCAACAGAAGCCATGAAACTGACAATGCTTCATAAGATAATGCTTCATAATACATCTAACAGCAGGTGTCGGAGCTTCACGGGACTTAATGAACCTGTCTCATTACTGTGAGAAGATTTCGACTGTATATCCCGCTTTCATTTTACCAAATACCTGAATTGCTGATGTGGAACCCATGTGGTCCACTGAGATGATGGAGGGTCACTCATGTGGTCAACTGAGATGATGGAGGGTTACTCATGTGGTCCACTGAGATGATGGAGGGTCACTCATGTGGTCCACTAAGATGAGGTCAGGTCACTTATGTGGTCCACTAACTAAGTAATTGGGTTGCCCACCACTACCCTACACAATGTGGAAACTAGCGTGGTAACGTTTCTCTATACATTCACGACAATGGAGTAAATAACCAAATATTATTTTGCACAGTATTGGTCTCATAATTATATGTTTTTATGAAAATTTTATCTTGCTCTAACATTAGTGATTTGCATATAAAGTCGTCAGGCATGATCAGCTCCACCTGTTGTGACACTCCGGCAAGTATACTAGGCGACTCACAGTATTCTCTCCAGTGGTTCATTCTGATTGTCGAGGACACAGACTTTTTGAGGTGACTGTGCACCTTTGTATGACTGACGCTGGCTAGCACACACACTCACATACACATAATCACATAATTACCAGATACTTGAAATGAGTTATATCTAAAAGAAATTTGCAACACTCGAACAAGCACCAACATTTCTGTGATAATTTTGTTGAGAGAGAATAAGAAAACTTTATGAATAAAACTGATATAACCTTTGGCAGGCGACGTTATGTAACAGTACAGAGAAAGTTTGGTCTTCTGTTGTCTTGATAGGACTATATAAAATAGCAATGCAACAGTTCCGTTAATGGACCAAATACAATTATATACTGAACATATGTAAAGCAGTCTGAACTTTTTATATTTATTTTATATTTGTTTGCTGACAGGATTGTATTGCCAGCGATGTTCACTGTGCCAGTGTTTATTTGGGATGTTTGCGTCATTTGAATGCATTTGTGAACGTCAGCCAAAACAGGCGTGCCAATCCCTCCATGTGTACACTGGCTTTGCCAGGCGTACCACAAACCCGCTGACAAGATGGGTGGGTGGGTTCAGTAGAATATATGACATTTACATTTACTCGTAACTATACACATATAAATCGACGAAGGTATTGCTAAAACTATATAATTTATTGCACCTATATTATAACTACTCTATCTGAACCTTGAAGTGAGAACAGTGCAGTACTAGACTTTAAAATAGCTTTGGACAAGACTATCAAGAACAATGGGTGGGGGGGTGGTACCCGACACGGAACATTGACCTCCTTCCCGAGGCGTGACCACCAAGTGTGTGGTGTTACCAAGATATACTACTTTATATATATATATATATATATATATATATATATATATATATATATATATATATATATATATATATATATATATATGTGTGTGTGTGTGTGTGTGCTAAATGGCGTCCATGTATTTATGTTTGGAACTTCTCATCATCATTATACGGAGTAGTATTAGATGACGGTTCTCCTAATTATAGAGGAACATTATCATACGTTCCCTTGTACCCACGATGCTGCTGGCCAGTATCCCCGCCTAGTTCACACCGCTCCTGGGTGCCTGCTAACAACAACAACACTGTTCTGAATATGTTTCCCACCATAATATCAGTTGTTTTTTGCGTGATTGTGGTGTTCTGAGTGATTATATTATTTTGAATGTGACTGGAGTGGTTTAAAAATATCTATAATGTTTGGAGCGTGACTTTAGAATTTGGAGTGTAGTGGCTACCTTAATATACAAACACTAGGGAGAGTTTTGTGTGTAAAGTGTGACGTTAGAAGACAGTGAAACGTCTATATGGTGGACCATCTCTTATATAATAAATCTTGCTCATACTGGCTGTGATAACCTAACCCAGCCTGCAGTAATATAAACCCATGTTATTTGATCAATCCACATCTTATATATTAATACTACCTTAATTAAAGAGTCAGTGAGTACAAATAACGTGAAATAGTAGATTTACATTCATTTGAATTAGGTTGGTTATGGGAGTTCTGGGTTCTGCTTTACGATTGGTTCTTTTAACTTTATATATTTTCTCCTTTTGGGGGGCATTTTACTTACTATGATCCTACGAAACTCTTGGTGACGTTTCATGTAGTAATCAGGTATTATAAGAGGCGGTTAATGTTCGGTAAGTAGATACTGTTGGGTAAAGTGAACAAGTGCTCAGGGAATTTGTCTCTCGCTGAGTGAAACATTGAAACAAAATTGTTTATGGGTAAAGTTTTAAGTCATAAAATGTTTCAGTCTTAACCTGAACAAATTTCTTTCTTCCAGACACACGCTCAAGGATACTGACAACTGTCGGATAAATAAAACAAGTGGAGGTAAAAGTTAAGGGAAGTATCATCACTTAGTTTTTCGTAACTCTCCCATGGATCTTCATTAATATGTTTGTTTTTATTCATAGAATGCAAATTCGGGTTGGGGGATCACTGAAAAAAAAAACGAGCATAAAATTTGGAAAATAACTTTCAACCTCCATACGAAGCGTTGTGGTCTCGTCAACAAAGCCGACTTAGGGAAACTACGATACTTAGTCTTTATGACAGCATACGACCCAACCCAACTCATCCAAGACTAATTTAAGGAAAAGTGACAGAATCCTGGAGGATAGCGAATGTGATACCGATTTCATAGAAGGGAGATAGATCACTATCCTCTAACTACCGTCCAATCAGTTTAACATCAACTGTAGCCAAATTGATGAAAGCAATAATTTCAAACTCTTTTCGTAAACACTTGGAGAAGCACAAGTGGATCAATGATTCCTAACATGGCTTCACAAGTGGGCGTTCATGTCTGACTAATCAATTAACATTCATTTTCTGCTGTTTTCGAATCGGTGGACGACAGGCACGATTATGATATTGTATATCTCGACTTTAGCAAAGCCTTCGATAGAGTCCCCCGCGAAAGACTAATGCGAAAAGTGGAGGCTCATGGCATTAAAGGTGATATTCTAAAATGGATTAGGGCGTGGTTACAGGACAGGAAACAGCGAGTGAGCATTAACGGCACTAAATCCAATTGGGGTGACGTAACTGCAGTACTTGGATCATTATTATTTATTACATATATAAACGACATAGATATAGGCATAGACAGCAACATAAGTAAATTTGCTGATGACACTAAAATAGAGTGTCTAATTAAATCTGACGAGGACTCCGAAAAACTACAGGAAGATCTAAACAAATTTTTTGAATGGTCTGAAAAATGGCAGATGAAATTTAATGTGGACAAATGTAAAGTACTTTGTCGAGGAGATGTAAACAGAGTAACCAGATCTCAAATGAATAACGTTGTTATAGAGAAATCCGACTGTGACAAAGATTTAGGAGTTATGATAAGTAGGAATCTTAAACCAAGTCAACAATGTGTATTTGATCGAAACAAGGCTATCAAAGTACTTGGGTTCATACAAAGAAGTGTTTGTTACAAGACAAGCGAGGTTATCCTAAAACTATATTTTGCGCTTGTGAGATCTCACTTGGACTTCGCAGAGGTAGGTTAGAGCATCTTAATTTGCACTCCTCGAGAGACGGAGAGTGAGGGGCGATATGGTCGAGGTGCATAAATGGAAGTCAGGGCTAAACAAAGGTGATATAACAATGGTACCCAAACTATGCAACCAGGAGCGAGCTCCTAGCAATGGTTTTAAATTAGAAAATTTAGATTTAGGCGCGGGATAGGTAAACATTGGTTTGGAAATAGAGTAGTGGATCAGTGGAACAAGTTACCAAACATCATCATTAACTCGATTATGCTGGATACCTTCAAACATAGGTTGGAGGGATATATGAGCGATAGGGGTTGGGTGTAGGCGGGACTGCCCAGTATGAGCCAATAGGGCCGTTGCAGTTTCCTCCAATCTTATATTCTTGTGTTATCAAGGTTTAGTTTGACTGGTTCTGTTCTTCCACCGTCACGAAATGCTCAACAAAATAGCCTCCTTCCTGTGATGACACGAACACAATGCTCTTTATATATATTAAATTGGTCTTCCTATGATTTACCAGGCAGGTTTTCTCACTCCCTCGCCACCGGATTTATACTATAAACATTAAAATAAACTTACCAGTGAAAATCCCGCAAAAAACAGCAAGAAATAGCAGAGTGGCGACTGTGTTCTTAACCTTTACCAGACAAACATATCAGTAAAGATCCAGTTAAAAATAACAAGAGATGACTTGGCCACGCTGTTTATAATTTTTACCAGATAATAAACAAATACTATAAAAGTAACACTCACCAGTTACAGAGGTAAAGACTGTAGTCGTGGTTTTCGTCTGGTCCTCACCAATATACAGTATATCAGAGGCGCTGTGACCGCTAAACTAGCACTGTACCAACAATTTGCTAATGATGAAAACAATTACAGTTTCACCGATCATTTCCTGCAAACAATGACATGTTGTGTCCTTTGATCCTACGCAGTAAACCAGTAGATGTGATCTACGATATAAAAACAGCTACAGCACGAGCAGTAAACAGCACTTAGTGTTTCCCTCCACCTGGTAGTGACACCCTCATGGCAGCTAAGCTTGACGGACGTTTCCTCACACGCTGCTTGTAAGTGGCGCTCTTCTATGGCTTGTGAGCAATTTTTATTACTATGTGTATTGTTCCACTGCATTTAAAAAAGTCTCAAAATTAGAAATTCGGTTTATGATGCAACATTAGTGACTCAGCACTGTATGTGGAGCAACGGTTACTGGTCTTCTAAGCAGTGACAGTGGGTTGGCTAAACTTGAGTGATTTATTACTGTTCTTTATATACTGCATATATAACGTCTCATTCAAATTTCCGTCCATGACCTTATCCTACTGTCTAGCTGTAAATATCATCCCCTGCCTGTTGCGGTTAAGCCTTTAGTTGGATTCTGGTGCAGCACTGTCAACTCCTCGTATGTTCTGTTCGATTCCAGGAGGCTCTAGAGTCTAGAGCAGGGGTTCTCAACCAGGGAGGAATTCCCCCAAGGGGGGGAATTCAGATTTTCAGGGTGGGGGGGGGGGGGGGGGAAACTGATTCGGGAGCAAGAGATATGTTCGATGAGAAATCAATCACAGAATTTTGGCCCTTGATGTGCGATTCCTACCCAAAAGTGGCAGAAAGAGCTATCCGTGCATTGCTTCCGTTTGTGTCGACATATCTTTGTGAGTCAGGCTTTTCAACTCTGTTGCAAATTAAAACGAAGCAACGTAGTAGATTAGAGGTACAAAATGACCTGCGTTGTGCCCTTTCAAGCACTCCTCCGCGTATCCCAGAATTGGCGAAGAAAAAACAATCACAGGTTTCTCATTGACTGTAATCTTCATCTGAATAAAATTAATTACAAATTTACAATATTCTGGTATTCCATTGAACTTTTTGTTTATTGCATTATGCTTCAGTTTGGTCTGTTAAGTAATTCTTTATAAATAAAAAAAAAACTATTTTACTTTTATTCAAGTTTTATAAATCCATCAACATTTTCAATTGACATTTAATTTGTAAAACTCCACTATAAAAATAATCCATGTAAAATTGTAAATGTATATGTACTAATATGGAAAAAATAAAGGATTTTCAGTATTATATGCATATTATTTGGAATGCACTTTTTGAGGCAGACAATCTTGGAAAGGAGGGGGGGGAATGACATTCTGACATATGGTGAAAGGGGTGCATGGGGCAAACAAGGTTGAGAACCACTGGTCTAGAGGACCTTCGTAACGCCAAAAGATAGGATAACTGTAGCACTAGGTTTCATGACAAACACAGTAACATACTACATCACGTAGTACTCCATAAATGTAGGACTCATCTCTGTGACGTCGTGTCAGCTTGGACAACCTCTCATTATCAACAACCAGTGTAAACTAAGTGAAAGGCTTTATCAGCAAACCCTAAAACATATTATTATAGTGTGACGTTTTCTCTGACTTCAGGCTGTTGGATTACAATATGCTGAGCTAATTTACAACCTCCTCTACTGACTCCTACCGGAATCCAGCCTCATGTTAAACCCAAATACTGTGTCCCGCTATTATCTACGCCGACTGCCATGCCTTCAATATCCATAACCATTGTATCCTGTACTACAGATCATACCAATGCAACAGATTACCACGCCTTCAGTACCATTGACCACTGTATCCTGTACTACTGCTCATACCACTGTAACAGACTGCCACGCCCTCCAGTTTGTCATGAGGTCATGTATATAAAGATACAGTATTTCTCCACTTATTGTTACATATGTCTATGTATTTACATACCGATAATATATTAAGATGTGATATATACAGTACATTCATTTTGTATCAGTCACTGTTGCAAGAACATTTTGCTATGAACCAAGATTTACGAAAGGTGTATATATTTTGTTATAATGAGGTTTTTTTTTGGGGGGGGGGGGGTTGTGAAAGATGTACTGTTGTTGTCCTTTTAGAAGCTCTACCTTTCCTCTCTCGAGGCAGACACAGGGGGTAAACTAGGACCCGGGAATGTGTGACTATATCTTATTTCATCCGTTGTGTATCTCATGTTTTAGTATCAATTTGCTCACCAGTGTTCAGGGTATTTTGTAAACGGAGGGAGAGCCATATTATGGAATTAAGGCAGATAAGCTATTAAATTAGTTGGGTCACAGGACCATGCAGTGTTATTGTCTGTAGTCTTGTTCATTGTAAATATATTTAGTGTTATTTGCTACAAGCTGGTATTACTTCGAAGTCTTTGGATGCATGTTAACAATGTAAATGTATGGAAATGTCATCTTCAACTGTAAGCTGGGGGGTAGCAAAGGTTAGTCTACATGATTCTGGTCTGTTAACCAAAGCTGTTATTTCAGAACGTGAGCCTGATTAATGGGTCTAGGGGTTGAATCACTACTGGAAGGTGAGGAATATTCAGTGGTGTATAAAAAGTAAAGACAGAATATTTCACACAAACAAGGTGAAGATAGGTAGTTCAGGACCCAGTATCGTGGAAAGGGTCAACAGAACCAAATGTCGCCAGGTACTAAACGGGGCAGTTAAGGGTCAGGTAACATTGAGGAACAAAGCAGTCAGTGGTCAGGCAATAATATGGCTGGGAATCCCCAAGGGCAGTCACATGGTATTTTTTAAAAGTTACAACATGGAAATACTAATGTAAATCAGCAATGGATACTACCAACGAAGTGCTATAGTTGTGGGGAAGTTGGTCATTTTAAATCTCAGTGTAGAACTACTCAGAAGTAAGCAGGGTTAACCGTGTCTTGGAAAAAACCTTGGCGTGTTCATAAAGATGTGACAGCTGACAGGCACTGTGAGGTTAAGAACCTTATAGAGACTTTGAGGCATTTATAACTGAAGGGAAAATCACTGTAGAAGGAGGCCCCAAGAGGAAAATTACAATATTAAGAGATACTGGGGCAAAACAGAGTGCAGTCGTCAAGTTAAGGTTGGGGTGACGGATGAATTATCGGTTGACGGAGTGGATATGTTATTGGGTAATGATCTAGCAGGGTACCGTGTGGTTCTGGAACAAAGATGGTGGAAGATCCTTTAGCTTGTGATGGGAATGACACTACTGAAGTATCTATGAGTGACATAAATAATGTAAATGTTGAATGTGATGCAGGGAGAGAGGAAGTTGGAAATTTTGATATTTTTCCAGTGTGTTCTGTCACCAGGTCTCTGGCTAAGAAATATCCATGTGAAGATGACGTTGATTTAGGTCAATTGTTCATGGAAGGTGACAAGTTTGAGGAGGTAGTAGTGAAAGAGGGAGACGAAAAAGATAAGGTAGAGTTGGAGGTCGGTTTTTGCCCATATTTTAGTAGATTTTAGTGTTGATAGAGGTAAATTAATCAACTCACAACTTGGGGATGACAGTTTAAGAATAATTCGGAGTGAGGCTGAGAGTAATGGTAAGCCTGATGATGAAACACGGATTTTATTACCAAGGTGGTGTGTTGGTGAGGAAGTGGGGACCTCCAGAGATCCCAGCTTCAGATCATTAGGAAGTGAAGAAGCAACTTTTTCTTCCGAAAGAGTATCGGAAGGATATAATAGCTTTATCCCATGATTCTAGTTTGGCAGGACATTTAGGTGTTACGAAATCCACAAGCAGGTTGCTGATGCACTTTAAATTGGTTTGGTCTGAAAAAAAGATGTCGCAGCATTTTGTAGAACCTGTTCTGTGTGTCAAAAAGTTGGTAAGCCAAATCAAATTATCCCATCTGTGCCATTAAAACCCATTCCGGCCTTTGTAAACTCTTTAGACTGTGTAGGACCTTTGCCAAAGACACGGAGAGGAAATCAATATCTGTTAATCATTATGTGTGCATCTATGCGTTTCCCAGAAGCTATACCTTTGAGGAATATTCACAGTATGAATATTGCAAGAGAATTAGTTAAATATTTCTCATGGGTAGGACTGCCTGAGATTATTCATTCAGATTAGGGAAGTAACTTCACATGTGGTATGTTTAAGAAAATTTTGAAAGACTTTCACATTGATCAGAAGTTCTCAAGTGCATATCATCCACAGTCACAGGGTTATTTAGAGAGGTTTCACCAGACGCTTAAGAACACACTGAGAATGTATTGTGAAGAGATGGGAAGGGATTGGGATGAGGGTGTGCCTTTGGTTCTTTTTCCTCTGAGGGATGCTGTACAGAAGTCAACAGGCTTCAGTCCATTTGAGTTAGTGTATGGCCATGATGTGTGAGAGCCTCTCAATATGTTAAAGGAATAGTGGCTTGAAAATAAGGACCCCCTGTTTTTTTTTAAATATGTGTGCTTGATTTTAATAACAGATTGATGAGAACCAGACAAATAGCTGCTGAGAATTTGAAAAAGTCTCAGAGTGACTTGAAGGTGTGATATGATAGGGATGCCAAGGATAGAAATTTTAAACCTGGTGAGGTGTTAGTGCTGTTACCATTGCAAGGAAATCCATTGAAGGCAAGGTTTAGTGGTCCATGGGTGGTTGAGAAGATCAGTGATGTGAATTATGTAGTCAACACCCCATGCAGACGCAAGAAAAAACAATTGTGTTATATAAATTTGAAGAAACCATAACATGAAAGACGAGTAAAAATTGAGAGAAAATAAGATAAGTGAATCACAGTGTGGTTCTTTGCAGGTAATTGATGAGGAGATTGATGAACCTGGTGATGTTAAACTCAGCGGATGTGAGGATAAAGTTCTGCAGAATTCTGTTGTAATGGGTATGTTAGATAGTAAGCTTGACTATTTAGACCATGAGACGAAGTTATAGAAAGCAAATTGAATATAAATCCTTCTTCCCTGATGCTCCAAGGAGGACCAATGTAGTTGTTCATAATGTACAAGTGGAGAATGTTGCTCCTATTAAACAACATCCTTACAGGGTAAATCCAAAGAAGAGGGAAACGATGAGGAAGGAAGTAGAACATATGCTTGAACATGATTTGATAAAGCCCAGTAACAGTAACAGTCCCAGAGTTGATGATTGCATTGACCAGGTAGGGGATGCCAAGTTTGTGACTAAATTAGATTTATTAAAAGGTTATTGACAGGTAGGTTTGACGGAGAGGGCAAAGGCTATCTTAGCATTTGTGACAATGGATGAACTGTATCAAAATAAAGTGTTATTATTTAGCATGAAAACCTTTGGTGCATGTTTTCAGAGATTGGTAAATGCAGTAATGCATGGCACTGAAAGTTGTTCTGTATATATATATATATATAAATGGTATCATATTGTATGCTCAGAAGAGTGTTTGATAGATTAGATAAAGCAAACCTTACTGTAAATTTGATGAAGAGTGATTTTGCCAAAGCTCAATTTGAATATTTTGGTTATGTGATAGGCCAAGGAAACGTGAGACCAATTGATGCAAAAATTGAGAGATATTGTAAAATTCCCTGCTCCCTCGAGTAAGAAGGAGTTGTTAAGATTTCTAAGGATGAGTGGGTATTTTGGATAATTTTGTAAAAACTTTTCCGCTGTGGCATAGCAATTCAAGACTGTTGTAAAAAAAATATGCATAGGATGTTTATTGTGAAGACGCTTTACCAAGAATAAGAAAATGTTCGTTTATTCCCAAATTTTGTCAACTCCAAATTATGATAAACCACTAAGTTGTACATTGATGCAAGTGATGTTGGAGTGGGCGGTGTCTTGCTGCAAGAGGAGCAGGTATTGATCACCCAGTATGTTATTTTTCAAAGAAATTCCTGTCTTACCAGAAGAACTATAGTACTGTTGAGAAGGAAACTCTAGCTTTGATTTTGAGTTTGAACCATTTTGATATTTTTGTAGGGTTCTGGAACCCCAGTTCTCGCGTTTACAGACCATAATCCTTTGGTATTTTTGCATAAGATGAGGAATGTGAACCAACCCCTTGTCTCGCATTCCAGCTACTCATGAATCAACCTGAGGGACGACTCATGCCTCTTTTGGGAAGGGGGGTATTACACATGTCTATGTATTTACATACCGGTAATATATTAAGATGTGAGCTCATATTTATTTTGTATCAGTCACTACTGCAGGAGCATTTTTCTATGAACCAAGATTAACGAAAGATGTAAATATTTTGTAATAATTAGTTTATTTTTTGCATTTGATGTGAATTATATTGATTTTATGTAGTTCATGATAATTTGTAATCACATAATATTACGTATTTGTATAAAGAAAATTTTAGTTTATATTTTGGTTGTGAAAGAAGTACTGTTGTTGTCCTTTTAGAATCTCTCTCTTTCTCTCTCTCTCTCTCTCTCTCTCTCTCTCTCTCTCCTTGGATGTATGTTAACAATGTAATTGTATAGAAATGTCATCTTCAACTGTCAGCTGGAGGTAGCAAAGGTTTGTCTACATGATTCTGGTCTGTTAACCAAAGCTGCTATTTCAGAACGTGAGTCAGATTAATGGGTCTAGGGGATGAAGCACTGCTGGAAGATGAGGAATATTCAGTAGTGGCCGTGACTGTATGATATAGTAACTTTGTTTCTATATCTTTATCTCTTATAAACGATTATGTTGAACTGCTGAATTATGAAGTAATAATCATTGTATCAACGTCTGTAATTAGTTTATGAAATATGTAGTACAAATTATTGATTAAATTCTGTTATTGGGCTTTACCGATACCTACTCAAATTAAATTCTATGTTAATTCAAACGCCGGTGACTTTTTACATTCTCCGATGACAATCAAAAATTACATACTAAGCAAATTAAAAACGGGATGATAAGATGCTATACGGAGGAGTTTCAGTCCAGGTAATTTCCTTATCGGTTACTCCCGCGGTTCTGCTAATTGTTCTGGCCACGAAACTCGTTCTGGATTTTAAGAGATTCATACGATAATTCTTTTCCTTTGTAATTGGTCATGCTAGAATTCATCTTACTGACTCATTTATGCAACGAAACAACGATGGCGGTTCAAGTAGCGTCGAGATAGCACTGGTACTCTACCATAGATAATGCCCTTTCTTTATTATACAGGGAGATTTTTTTATTGTCTTTTTTGTTCTTGATCTTGATCTTAGATTCTCAATGATTCTTAGATATGTAGAAAAATCATTTACTTATGGCAGAGTAATTTCCACGCCACAAACTGTATGTATATTTGAGAATCTGCGGCAATGAATTTTCCCAAGACTGAAGGAGTGAACCTTTCTCATAACGGTGGAGTCTTGATAGAGAGAGAGAGAGAGAGAAAGAGAGAAAGAGAGAGAGATCCCATATATTACATTCAAAATACGCTACCATCCTCACTTCTTTCTTAAAATAAAAACAAAATAATACCTATTGGTCTTCCTTTCCCCGTCATGCCCCGGGTGGTGAGTATGACCACCATACCCAGAAGTACCTGTATAGATAACCACTATCCCTATTCCTTTCATGCCCACTGGGGTCTCCTCTACCTGTGATATAGTCTGTCGAAATTGTACCTTCTCGCCTATTTATCACTTTCCCAATAATTGGGATTCATGGAAAATAACCCAGACACACAGACCTTGTTCTCATTTTTACCTCGCCAGATTACTTTCGTTGTGGAATACTTCTTAGGATATCAAAAGTGTCTATGAATTCATAATAATGTTGTCATAATTGGAAATACTGTCCCAAGGATTCAGGCTGTTATAACATATAATATTAAGAATACGGGTACCTGTCTTTATGGGGTCCTTTAATTTATACCAATCAGAGATATGTGGGTACATAGAGTCCTATAATCGGCAATAATGATAAATAATTGGGTTTATGGGACATTATGTATATATATATATATATATATATATATATATATATATATATATATATATATATATATATATATATATATATATACATATATATATATATGGTGATAATCAGAATAATGTCTCATGAAGTTCAATGATTATTTGTTATATGAAATCAGACATATTCGGATTCAGAAATATATATTTGGTTATATGGCTCTTATGATTATTATAAGGTAGAGGTACTTGGATTATGAGAGCCAGAGAGCCGATGATAGATGGGTTTCTAAGGTCCTATAACACAATCTCTATTTAAGTAGGTAATAATCCAGTTAACCATAATCTTAACATAATAATAAAAGTTGGGTTGCAAAAGTGGAAACTAAAAGGGTTATTGACTAGAGGGAAAAGAAACGTAGGTCAATACTCGTGAACATCAAAGGTGTTTAATCGTTCAGTAGGAAGCTGTACAGGTGTGTCAAGTGGTGGAAATATTTATTGAGTCTTGTGCAAACTTAGTTACAAATATAAGCCATCAATAAATGAGGAAAACAAAAAGAAAAGAAGGAAAGGACGAAATAGAATGATGATGGTGATGATGATGATGCTGATGATGATAAAGAGGAGGAAGAGGAGAGAAACGAAAGAGTTTTATTGGCAACACCGTAGTCCAGGGTTTCCAAAATATAGGAACAAATCTGAACATTGTCCAAATTGCTGCTATAATACAAACACGATTGTCTAATATGTTAGCCAGTACGTCAGACGAACATTGCCAACGGGGATTTAAACCTCTTATGTACGACAATTTAATACTAGCCCTCTCCCTCCCCACCTTGAGCTTCTAATCAGTACAACATCCTACACCTTGCCACATCCTCGACACCTTCCCTGATGAAACAAGTGCAGTGATGTGTTAGGGTGGTGGTGGCGGCACTAATGGACTGATCAGTATTATAGTCAAATGGTTACTGATGTTAGTACTCATCTGACGGCCATCAGCACTAGGTACACTCGCTAACAAAAGTCCTGTCGCCTCACATGCCTCGCCTCTTCACGAACCCAGAGATTTAGAGACCTCACAGGTTCTGTGTACACACTCACACTCAAACACTCAACTCTCCCCCTACCCTACCTTCCGCCTATCTCCCTCTTTGTGTATTATGGTACGGGTTAGCATCAATCCTACACCTGATTAACCATCAGTAGGTGTGTAAATAACGACGTTGGTAATTGCAGATGTGCTGACCACGCCCTCACTGCCAGCTACACAGCATAGCACCCGAAGCGTTGATGTATGGAAGTACAGCAATCAGAGTAGCGAATATATCACAGCTTCGAGGTCAAAGCTTACACTCCCATACTTGATTTACTGTACAGTCACGAACAAAGCTCTCTTTGCACGCCAAAGGCTCCAAGCTGAAGGAACGAGTTTTATCTACCTTGTCTACCTAAACATGGCGTTGTGACATCTCATTTGAGTTTAGTAGAGAGTCATGTAGGAGTGTAAAAGTATTTCTATGTGTGACTGCTGCTCTCTATAACGTGTTACATCTCTAAATTAATACTTCACAACCCAAATGGAGAGGATATTGCAATCATGACGTCAGAATTAAACTGTACTGCCACAAAGTATGTTGCTCTGGTTGACATATACGTTTGTATTAAGAAGCTACAAAGCCTATATAGTACCTCAGAACTGATGCATAGCAAGGCAAATACCAAAGAGAATAGCAATCTTAGAGTCAGAATTGAAGTATAGAATATTAACGTGATTGCCTCAGCGCCTTGCCTTAGTGTATACTGCCGTACTTGACGCATATGTCTGCAATATGATCACGTCGCGTGTTTAAGGCCATTACTAGATTACACGGCATGATAGGAACTCAATTTGCATATGTATTGCAAATGTGTCGAAGTGTGTTATGATTTGCAACATCCCGTCTTCACCCTTGCTCTCTGTCTCTCTCTTACTGCATCAGTCTGTCACAGTCTCTTGAATGTTTAGAGCGGTATCTCATAAATTACAACTAAAATGGAAGTGCAGCGCATTTTCAAGCGTTTCAGTGAATTTTGTTGGTCTTCTCACAGCACGAGGAGGACGACAGCTCCTCCTCTGAGCCAATAAACATAACAAACATCACTAAAGTATCGTATGTCACGATACTTTTGCTACATTAAACTTGCACCATAAAGTGTGCTACTACATCACGTGCACCCAAGGCCTCAGGTATACCTGTCTACACCGTCTGTCTTAACACCTGTGGAGCAACATTATAGATTGAGGGCCCAGGTGAATAGTTGGGAAAGGGTGTTGGTGGGTATTAGTGGGTGATGATGGGTGATGATGGGTGATGATGGGTGCTGGTGAGTGTTGGTGGGTATTAGTGGGTGTTAGTGGGTGATGATGGGTGATGATGAGTGTTGGTGGTGAGTGTTGGTGGGTGTTGGTGGGTGTTGGTAAGTGTTGGTGGGTGTTGGTGGGTGGCGGTGGGTGTTGGTGGGTGTTAGTGGGTGTTAGTGGGTGATGATGGGTGATGATGGGTGCTGGTGGGAGGTAGTGGGTGTTAGTGGGTGATGATGGGTGATGACGAGTGTTGGTGGTGAGTGTTGGTGGGTGTTGGTGGGTGTTGGTAAGTGTTGGTGGGTGGCGGTGGGTGATGATGGGTGCTGGTGAGTGTTGGTGGGAGGTAGGGGGTGTTAGTGGGTGATGATGGGTGATGATGAGTGTTGGTGGTGAGTGTTGGTGGGTGTTGGTAAGTGTTGGTGGGTGTTGGTGGGTGGCGGTGGGTGTTGGTGGGTGGCGGTGGGTGTTGGTGGGTGTTGGTGGTTGGCGGTGGGTGTTGGTGGGTAGCGGTGGGTGTTGGTGGGTATTGGCGGGTGTTGGTGGGTGTTGGTAAGTGTTGGTGGGTGTTGGTGGGTGGTGGTGGGTGTTAGTGGGTGATGATGGGTGATGATGAGTGTTGGTGGTGAGTGTTGGTGGATGTTGGTGGGTGTTGGTGGGTGGTGGTGGGTGTCAGTGGGTGTTAGTGGGTGATGATGAGTGTTGGTGGTGAGTGTTGGTGGTGAGTGTTGGTGGATGTTGGTGGGTGTCAGTGGGTGTTAGTGGGTGATGATGAGTGTTGGTGGTGAGTGTTGGTGGTGAGTGTTGGTGGTGAGTGTTGGTGGATGTTGGTGGGTGTTGGTGGGTGGTGGTGGGTGTCAGTGGGTGTTAGTGGTGATGATGAGTGTTGGTGGTGAGTGTTGGTGGTGAGTGTTGGTGGGTGTTGGTGGGTGTCAGTGGGTGTTAGTGGTGATGATGAGTGTTGGTGGTGAGTGTTGGTGGATGTTGGTGGGTGGTGGTGGGTGTCAATGGGTGTTAGTGGTGATTATGAGTGTTGGTGGTGAGTGTTGGTGGTGAGTGTTGGTGGGTGGTGGTGGGTGGTGGTGGGTGTCAGTGGGTGTTAGCGTTGATGATGAGTGTTGGTGGTGAGTGTTGGTGGGTGTTGGTGAGTGTTGGTGGGTGGCGGTGGGTGTTGGTGGGTGTTAGTGGGTGATGTTGAGTGTTGGTGAGAGTTGGTGGGTGCTGGTGGGTGTTAGTGGATGTTAGTCGGTGTCAGTGGGTGTTAGTGGGTGATGATGAGTGTTGGTGGTGAGTGTTGGTGGTGAGTGTTGGTGGTGAGTGTTGGTGGGTGTTGGTGGGTGTTGGTGGGTGGTGGTGGTGAGTGTTGGTGGTGAGTGTTGGTGGTGAGTGTTGGTGGGTGTTGGTGGGTGATGATGGGTGATGATGGGTGTTGGTGGTGAGTGTTGGTGGATGTTGGTTGGTGGCGGTGGGTGTTGGTGGGTGTTGGTGGGTGTTGGTGATTGTTGGTGGATGTTGGTGGGTGTTGGTGGGTGTTAGTGGGTGGTGGTGGGTGTTGGTGGGTGTTGGTGAGTGATGATGAGTGTTGGTGGGTTTTGGTGGGTGTTGGTGGGTGTTGGTGGTGAGTGTTGGTGGGTGTTAGAGGGAGGCGGTGGGTGTTAGTGGGTGGCGGTGGGTGTTGGTGGGTGTTGGTGGGTGTTAGTGGTGAGTGTTGGTGGGTTTTGGTGGGTGTTGGTGGGTGTTGGTGGTGAGTGATGATGGGTGTTGGTGGTGGGTGTTGGTGGTGTTGGTGGTGAGTGTTGGTGGGTGTTGGTGGGTGTTGGTGGTGAGTGTTGGTGGGTGTTGGTGGGTGTTGTGGTGGGTGTTGGTGGTGAGTGTTGGTGGGTGTTGGTTGGTGTTGGTGGTGAGTGTTGATGGGTGTTGGTGGGTGTTGGTGGTGAGTGTTGGTGGGTGTTGGTGGGTGTTGGTGGGTAATGATGAGTGTTGGTGGGTTTTGGTGGGTGTTGGTGGGAGGCGGTGGGTATTAGTGGGAGGCGGTGGGTGTTGGTGGGTGTTGGTGAGTGATGATGATTGTTGGTGGGTTTTGGTGGGTGTTGGTGGGTGTTGGTGGTGAGTGTTGGTGGGTCTTGGTGGGTGTTGGTGAGTGATGATGATTGTTGGTGGGTGTTGGTGGGTGTTAGTGGTGAGTGTTGGTGGGTGTTGTTGGGTGTTGGTGGTGAGTGTTGGTGGGTGTTGGTGGGTGTTAGTGGGTGGCGGTGGGTGTTGGTGGGTGTTGGTGATTGTTGGTGGGTGTTGGTGAGTGATGATGAGTGTTGGTGGGTGTTGGTGGGTGTTGGTGGTGAGTGTTGGTGGGTGTTGTTGGGTGTTGGTGGTGAGTGTTGGTGGGTGTTGGTGGGTGTTAGTGGGTGGCGGTGGGTGTTGGTGGGTGTTGGTGGGTGTTAGTGGGTGGCGGTGGGTGTTGGTGGGTGTTGGTGAGTGATGATGATTGTTGGTGGGTTTTGGTGGGTGTTGGTGGGTGTTGGTGGTGAGTGTTGGTGGGTGTTGGTGGGTGTTGGTGAGTGATGATGATTGTTGGTGGGTGTTGGTGGGTGTTAGTGGGTAATGATGAGTGTTGGTGGGTTTTGGTGGGTGTTGGTGGGTGTTGGTGATTGTTGGTGGGTGTTGGTGAGTGATGATGAGTGTTGGTGGGTGTTGGTGGGTGTTGGTGGTGAGTGTTGGTGGGTGTTGTTGGGTGTTGGTGGTGAGTGTTGGTGGGTGTTGGTGGGAGGCGGTGGGTGTTAGTGAGTGATGATGGGTGATGACGTGTGTTGGTGGGTTTTGGTGGGTGTTGGTGGGTGTTAGTAATAATAATAAATAATAATAATAATTAACGGTTTATTGAAAGAGCTTGGCAGCCAGAAGGCTGAAAATATACAGTTACATATTTGGGGAGTGGGTTACGAATTACAAATAATATACAAGTAACATAAGTGACACAAATAAGACATATAATAACTTAGATGGGGAAAAGCTCAAACTACAGTTCAATTCAACATAGTGACAGTGTTACAGTATTACAAGTTATTGATAATTTTTACAATGGTTGGGACTGGGCTGTTCTTATAGCGATCAGTTCGTGCACGTATGGGCTGGATGCGGTTGTGGTGTCGAACAGCAATTCTCGGACAAGGGACCTCGGGTGGTAGTAGGAGCCGGTGTCGGGGATGGTGTAGAAGCTTCTTACCAAATTTGCAGATGAGGTCGTGGTGATGGTCAGTGAGAGTCGAAAGGGTCAGTGTGTTGAGCGCTTCTTGATATGTGGAGTAGGAGGAGGAGAGAATAATCTTGCATGCCCTCTTTTGCACTTTTTCTAGGTGTTTACGTTGTGTGGCATTTAGGGAGGAAGACCAGGTGGGGGAGGCATAGGTGAGCTTGGGAAGTATGAATGTTGTGTAAACACTGAGGAGCTCGTGTGCAGGAACTCCGAGGGACTTGAGTCGGCGGAGGAGGTGGAGACGGAAACTGGAGGATTTGACAACTTCATTGACGTGTGGTTTCCAATTTAGTTTGTTGTCTATGGTGACGCCGAGGAGCTTCGTGGAATCTACGACCTGGAGTGTGTTCGGACCTAGAGTAATGGAAGGAGGTGGGACAATGTCGGAGGAGAGGTTGATGTGCATAACCATGGTCTTGGTATGGTTGATGGTGACATGGTTGTTGGTAGCCCAGTTTTGGAGACTGTTCAATAAATCCTGAAGGGCGGTATAGTTGGGAGCAGAATTGTTGACGCTGATCCCAATGGTGGAGTCGTCGACATATTTCCAGCGAGCAGGGGTTTCTCTTAGGGCATCATTGATGAGCATAAGGAAGCAGAGTGGTCCCATCTTGGTGCCTTGGGGGACGCCACAGGTGAGTGACTGAAAGGTGGAGACAGCCCCTCGGAAGCGTACAGCTTGGCGTCGGTCACTGAGGAAGTCTGTAAGCCATGGTATGAGGCTTCTTCGAAGCCCGAGGTCAATAGCTTTGTTGATGATTATATTGTGGTCGACTAGGTCGAACGCTTTAGTGAAATCAATGAAGGCGACAGCTACAGACGTTTTTCGTTTCTCGAGATGGCGGTATATGTAATCGAGAAAGCTGACAAGACAGTGAGTGGTGGAGGAAGTTTTCATGTTGCCAAATTGCTGAGGGTCTACGACTCCTGCAATATCAGCATAAGCCCAGTCGAACACAAAACTTTCACAGATTAGGCTGGGTATTGGGGTGATTGCAATAGGTCGTAGCTGATTTAAGGATTGTGGGCTGGTTGACTTGGGCACTGGTGATACATAAGAGGTCTTCCAGTCAGCTGGGCATCTGGCTTGACTGAGAGAAGCATTGATGATGGAGCAGAGGGGTTTAGCAAGCTCCGGGGAGAACTCCTTGAAGAGTTTCATTGGTAAGTCAATGGGGGTGGTAGAGCGTTTTAATTTTAGTTTGTCCAGGCGTTTTGCTACGTCAAATTCTTCTACTAAGTCAGTGGGAAGGGAGGCTGGTAGGTAAGCAGGGAGGCGGTGGGTGTTGGTGGGTGTTGGTGATTGATGATGAGTGTTGGTGGGTGTTGGTTGGTGGCGGTGGGTGTTGGTGGGTGTTTGTGGGTGGTGATGCATGTTAGTGGATGATGGTGGGTGTTGGTGGGTGTTGGTGGGTGTTGGTGGTGATTGTTGGTGGATGTTGGTGGGTGTTGGTGAGTGATGATGAGTGTTGGTGGGTGTTGGTTGGTGGCGGTGGGTGTTGGTGGGTGTTGTGGGTGGTGATGCATGTTAGTGGATGTTGGTGGGTGTTGGTGGGTGTTGGTGGTGAGTGTTGGTGGGTGTTAGTGGTAGGCGGTGGGTGTTAGTGGGTGGCGGTGGGTGTTGGTGGGTGTTCGTGAGTCATGATGAGTGTTGGTGGGTTTTGGTGGGTGTTGGTGGGTGTTAGTGGGTAATGATGAGTGTTGGTGGGTTTTGGTGGGTGTTGGTGGGAGGCGGTGGGTGTTAGTGGGAGGCGGTGGGTGTTAGTGGGTGATGATGGGTGATGATGAGTGTTGGTGGGTGTTAGTGGTGAATGTTGGTGGGTTTTGGTGGGTGTTGGTGGGTGTTGGTGGTGAGTGTTGATGGGTGTTGGTGGGTGTTGGTGGTGAGTGTTGGTGGGTGTTGGTGGGTGTTGGTAGTGAGTGTTGATGGGTGTTGGTGGGTGTTGGTGGTGAGTGTTGGTGGGAGTTGGTGGGTGTTGGTGGGCGTTAGTGGGTGATGATGGGTGATGATGAGTGTTGGTGGTGAAAGCTGGTGGGTGTTGGTGGGTGTTAGTGGGTGATGATGGGTGATGATGAGTGTTGGTGGGTTTTGGTGGGTGTTGGTGGGTTGCGGTGGATGTTGGTGGGTGGCGGTGGGTGTTGGTGGGTGTTGGTGGGTGTTGGTGGGTGTTGGTGGGTGTTGGTGGGTGTTGGTGGGTGTTGGTGGGTGTGGTGGGTGTTGGTGGGTGTTGTGTGGTGTTGGTGGGTGTTGGTGGGTGTTGGTGGGTGTTGGTGGGTGTTGGTGAGTGTTGTGGGTGTTGGTGGGTGTTGGTGGTGAGTGTTGGTGGGTGTTGGTGGGTGTTGGTGGGTGTTGGTGGGTGTTGGTGGGTGTTGGTGGGTGTTGGTGGGTGTTGGTGGGTGTGGTGGGTGTTGGTGGGTGTTGGTGGGTGTTGGTGGGTGTTGGTGGGTGTTGGTGGGTGTTGGTGGGTGTTGGTGGTGTTGGTGGTGAGTGTTGGTGGGTTTTGGTGGGTGTTGGTGGGTGGCGGTGGGTGTTGGTGGGTGGCGGTGGGTGTTGGTGGGTGTTGGTGGTGTTGGTGGTGAGTGTTGATGGTGTTGGTGGGTGTTGGTGGTGATGTTGGTGGGTGTTGGTGGGTGTTGGTGGGTGTTGGTGAGTGTTGGTGGTGAGTGTTGATGGGTGTTGGTGGTTGTTGTTGGTGATAGTTGGTGGGTGTTTGTGGGTGTTGTTGTGTGATGATGAGTGTTGGTGGGTGTTGGTGGTGGCGGTGGGTGTTGGTGGGTGTTGGTGAGTGTTGGTGGTGGTGGTGTTGGTGGGTGTTGGTGGGTGTGTGGGTGATGTGGTTTGGTGGTGAGTGTTGGTGGTGTTGGTGGGTGTTGGTGGGTGTTAGTGGGTGTCGTGGGTGTTGGTGGGTGTGTGAGTGTGGTGAGTGTTGGTGGGTGTTGGTGGGTGTTGTGGGTGTTTGTGGGTGTCAGTGGGTGTTTGTGGGTGATGATGAGTGTTGGTGGTGAGTGTTGGTGGGTGTTGGTGGGTGTTAGTGGGTGTCCGTGGGTGTTCGTGGGTGATGATGAGTGTTGGTGGTGAGTGTTGGTTGTGAGAGTTGGTGGTGAGTGTTGGTGGTGAGTGTTGGTGGGTGTTGGTGGGTGTTAGTGGGTGATGATGGGTGATGATGAGTGTGGTGGTGAGTGTTGGTGGTGTTGGTGGGTGTTGGTGGATGTTGGTGGGTGTTGGTGGGTGTTAGTGGGTGGCGGTGGGTGTTGGTGGGTGTTGGTGAGTGATGATGATTGTTGGTGGGTTTGGTGGGTGTTGGTGGGTGTTGGTGGTGAGTGTTGGTGGGTTTTGGTGGTTGTTTTTGGGTGTTAGTGGGTAATGATGAGTGTTGGTGGGTTTCGGTGGGTGTTGGTGGGTGTTGGTGATTGTTGGTGGGTGTTGGAGAGTGATGATGAGTGTTGGTGGGTGTTGGTGGGTGTTGGTGGTGAGTGTTGGTGGGTGTTGTTGGGTGTTGGTGGTGAGTGTTGGTGGGTGTTGGTGGGAGGCGGTGGGTGTTAGTGGGTGATGATGGGTGATGGAGTGTTGGTGGGTTTTGGTGGGTGTTGGTGGGTGTTAGTGGGAGGCGGTGGGTGTTGGTGGGTGTTGGTGAGTGATGATGAGTGTTGGTGGGTTTTGGTGGGTGTTGGTGGGTGTTGGTGGTGAGTGTTGATGGGTGTTGGTGGGTGTTGGTGGTGAGTGTTGGTGGGTGTTGGTGGGTGTTGGTGGTGATTGTTGGTGGGTGTTGGTGGGTGTTGGTGGGCGTTTTTGAGTGATGATGGGTGATGATGAGTGTTGGTGGTGAGTGCTGGTGGGTGTTGGTGGGTGTTGGTGGGTGTTAGTGGGTGATGATGGGTGATGATGGGTGCTGGTGAGTGTTGGTGGGTGTTAGTGGGTGTTAGTGGGTGATGATGGGTGATGATGGGTGGTGGTGAGTGTTGGTGGGTGTTGGTGGTGTTGTGGGTGATGATGGGTGTGATGGTGTTGGTGGTGAGTGTTGGTGGGTGTTGGTGGGTGTTGGTGGGTGTTGGTGGGTGTTGGTGGTGATTGTTGGTGGGTGTTGGTGGGTGTTGGTGGGTGTTGGTGGGTGTTGGTGGGTGTTGGTGGTGAGTGTGTGGGTGTTGGTGGGTGTTGGTGGGTGTTGGTGTGGTGTTGGTGGGTGTTGGTGGGTGTTGGTGGGTGTTGGTGGGTGTTGGTGGGTGTTGGTGGGTGTTGGTGGGTGTTGGTGGGTGTTGGTGGGTGTTGGTGGGTGTTGGTGGTGTGTGGTGGGTGTTGGTGGGTGTTGGTGGTGAGTGTTGGTGGGTGTTGGTGGGTGTTGGTGGTGAGTGTTGGTGGGTGTTGGTGGGTGTTGGTGGTGAGTGTTGGTGGGTGTTGGTGGGTGTTGGTGGGTGTTCGTGGTGATGATGGGTGTTGGTGGGTGTTGGTGGTGAGTGTTGGTGGGTGTTGGTGGGTGTTGGTGGGTGTTGTGAGTGATGATGGGTGTTGGTGGGTGTGGTGAGTGCTGGTGGGTGTTGGTGGGTGTTGTTGGGTGATGTTGGGTGTTGGTGGGTGTTGGTGGTGTTGGTGGGTGTTGGTGGTGTTAGTTGGTGATGGTGGGTGATGAGTGTTGGTGGTGAGTGTTGGTGGGTGTTGGTGGGTGTTGGTGGGTGTTGGTGGGTGTGGTGGGTGTTGGTGGGTGGTGGTGGGTGTTGGTGGTGTGGTGGGTGTTGGTGGGTGTTGGTGGGTGTTGGTGAGTGTTGGTGGTGAGTGTTGATGGGCGTTGGTGGGTGTTGGTGGTGATTGTTGGTGGATGTTGGTGGGTGTTGGTGAGTGATGATGAGTGTTGGTGGGTGTTGGTTGGTGGCGGTGGGTGTTGGTGGGTGTTTGTGGGTGGTGATGCATGTTAGTGGATGTTGGTGGGTGTTGGTGGGTGTTGGTGGTGAGTGTTGGTGGGTGTTAGTGGGAGGCGGTGGGTGTTAGTGGGTGGCGGTGGGTGTTGGTGGGTGTTGGTGAGTCATGATGAGTGTTGGTGGGTTTTGGTGGGTGTTGGTGGGAGGCGGTGGGTGTTGGTGGTGAGTGTTGGTGGTTTTGGTGGGTGTTGGTGGGTGTTAGTGGGTTGGTGTGTGTTGGTGGGTTTGGTGGGTGTTGGTGGGTGGCGGTGGGTGTTTGTGGGTGGCGGTGGGTGTTTGTGGGTGATGATGGGTGATGATGAGTGTTGGTGGGTGTTAGTGGTGAGTGTTGGTGGGTTTTGGTGGGTGTTGGTGGGTGTTGGTGGTGAGTGTTGATGGGTGTTGGTGGGTGTTGGTGGTGAGTGTTGGTGGGTGTTGGTGGGTGTTGGTGGTGAGTGTTGATGGGTGTTGGTGGGTGTTGGTGGTGAGTGTTGGTGGTGAGTTGGTGGGTGTTGGTGGGTGTTGGTGGGTGATGATGGGTGATGATGAGTGTTGGTGGGTGTTGGTGGGTGTTGGTGGGTGGCGGTGGGTGTTGGTGGGTGTGGTGGGTGTTGGTGGTGTGGTGAGTGTTGGTGGTAAGGGTTGGTGGGTGTTGGTGGGTGTTGGTGAGTGATGATGAGTGTTGGTGGATGTTGGTTGGTGGCGGTGGGTGTTGGTGGGTGTTGGTGAGTGTTGGTGGGTGGCGGTGGGTGTTGGTGGGTGTTGGTGAGTGATGATGAGTGTTGGTGGGTGTTGGTTGGTGGCGGTGGGTGTTGGTGGGTGTTAGTGGGAGGCGGTGGGTGTTAGTGGGTGGCGGTGGGTGTTGGTGGGTGTTGGCGAGTCATGATGAGTGTTGGTGGGTTTTGGTGGGTGTTGGTAGGAGGTGGTGGGTGTTGGGTGTTGGTGGGTGTTGGTGGTGAGTGTTGGTGGGTGTTGGTGGGAGGCGGTGGGTGTTAGTGGGTGGCGGTGGGTGTTGGTGGGTGTTGGTGAGTGATGATGAGTGTTGGTGGGTTTTGGTGGGTGTTGGTGGGAGGTGGTGGGTGTTGGTGGTGAGTGTTGGTGGGTGTTGGTGGGTGTTGGTGGGTGTTAGTGGTGAGTGTTGGTGGGTGTTGGTGGGTGTTGGTGGGAGTGTTGGTGGGTGTTGGTGGGTGTTGGTGGGTGTTGTGGGTGATGATGTGTGTTGGTGAGTGTTGGTGGGTGTTGGTGGGTGTTGGTGGGTGTTGTGGGTGTGATGGGTGATGATGAGTGTTGGTGGTGTGTGTTGGTGGGTGTTGGTGGGTGTTGGTGGGTGTTGTGGGTGATGATGGGTGTTGGTGGGTGTTGGTGGGTGTTGGTGGGTGTTGGTGGGTGTTGGTGGGTGTTGGTGGGTGTTGGTGGGTGTTGGTGGGTGTTGGTGGGTGTTGGTGGGTGTTGGTGGGTGTTGGTGGGTGTTGGTGGGTGTTGGTGGGTGTTTGGTGGGTGTTGTTGTGGGTGGTGGTGAGTGTTGGTGGGTGTTGGTGGGTGTTGGTGGGTGTTGGTGGGTGTTGGTGAGTGTTGGTGGTGAGTGTTGGTGGGTGTTGGTGGGTGTTGGTGGTGAGTGTTGGTGGGTGTTGGTGGGTGTTGGTGGTGAGTGTTGGTGGGTGTTGGTGGGTGTTGGTGGGTGTTGGTGAGTGTTGGTGGGTGTTGGTGGGTGTTGGTGGGTGTTGGTGGGTGTTGTGGTGAGTGTTGGTGGTGAGTGTTGGTGGGTGTTGGTGGGTGTTGGTGGGTGTTGGTGGGTGTTGGTGGGTGTTGTGGGTGATGTGAGTGTTGGTGGGTGTTGGTGGGTGTTGGTGGGTGTTGGTGGTGTGTGCTGGTGGGTGTTGGTGGGTGTTGTGGGTGATGATGAGTGTTGGTGGTGAGTGTTGGTGGGTGTTGGTGGTGAGTGTTGGTGGGTGTTGGTGGGTGTTGGTGGGTGTTGGTGGGTGTTGGTGGGTGTTGGTGGTGATGATGAGTGTTGGTGGTGAGTGTTGGTGGTGAGTGTTGGTGGGTGTTGGTGGGTGTTGGTGGGTGTTGGTGGGTGTTGGTGTTTGGTGTTGGTGGGTGTTGGTGGTGAGTGTTGGTGGGTGTTGGTGGGTGGTGGTGGGTGTTGGTGGGTGTTAGTGGGTGATGATGAGTGTTGGTGGGTGTTGGTGGTGAGTGTTGGTGGGTGTTGGTGGGTGTTGGTGGTGAGTGTTGGTGGGTGTTGGTGGGTGTTGGTGGTGAGTGTTGGTGGGTGTTGGTGGGTGTTGGTGGTGAGTGTTGGTGGGTGTTGGTGGGTGTTGGTGGTGAGTGTTGGTGGGTGTTGGTGGGTGTTGGTGGTGAGTGTTGTGGGTGTTGGTGGGTGTTGGTGGGTGTTGGTGGGTGTTGGTGGGTGTTGGTGGGTGTTGGTGGGTGTTGGTGGGTGTTGTGGGTGTTGGTGGGTGTTGGTGGTGAGTGTTGGTGGGTGTTGGTGGGTGTTGGTGGTGAGTGTTGATGGGTGATGATGAGTGTTGGTGGTGAGTGTTGGTGGGTGTTGGTGGGTGTTGGTGGGTGGTGGTGGTGTTGGTGGGTGGTGGTGGGTGTTGGTGGGTGTTGGTGGTGTTGGTGGTGAGTGTTGGTGGGTGTTGGTGGGTGTTGGTGGTGATGTTGGTGGGTGTTGGTGGGTGTTGGTGAGTGTTGGTGGGTGTTGGTGGGTGTTGGTGGGTGTTGTGGGTGTTGGTGGGTGTTGGTGGGTGTTGGTGGTGTTGGTGGGTGTTGGTGGGTGTTGGTGGGTGTTGGTGGGTGTTGGTGGGTGTTGGTGGTGGGTGTTGGTGGGTGTTGGTGGTGTTGGTGGTGGTGTTGGTGGGTGTTGGTGGGTGTTGGTGGGTGTTGGTGAGTGATGATGAGTGTTGGTGGGTGTTGGTGGTGTGGTGGGTGTTGGTGGGTGTTGGTGGGTGTTGGTGGGTGGTGGTGGGTGTTGGTGGGTGTTGGTGAGTGATGATGAGTGTTGGTGGGTGTTGTGGTGGCGGTGGGTGTTGGTGGGTGTTGGTGGGTGTTGGTGGGTGTTGGTGGTGTTGGTGGGTGTTGGTGGGTGTTGGTGGTGAGTGTTGGTGGGTGTTGGTGGGTGTTGGTGGGTGTTGGTGGGTGTTGGTGGGTGTTGGTGGGTGATGATGGGTGTTGGTGGGTGTTGGTGGGTGTTGGTGGGTGTTGGTGGGTGTTGGTGGGTGTTGGTGGGTGGTGGTGGTGAGTGTTGGTGGGTGTTGGTGGGTGTTGGTGGGTGTTGGTGGGTGTTGGTGGTGAGTGTTGATGGGTGTTGGTGGGTGTTGGTGGTGAGTGTTGGTGGGTGTTGGTGGGTGTTGGTGGTGAGTGTTGATGGGTGTTGGTGGGTGTTGGTGGTGAGTGTTGGTGGGTGTTGGTGGGTGTTGGTGGTGAGTGTTGATGGGTGTTGGTGGGTGTTGGTGGTGAGTGTTGGTGGGTGTTGGTGGGCGTTAGTGGGTGATGATGGGTGATGATGAGTGTTGGTGGTGAGTGCTGGTGGGTGTTGGTGGGTGTTAGTGGGTGATGATGGGTGATGATGAGTGTTGGTGGTGAGTGTTGGTGGGTTTTGGTGGGTGTTGGTGGGTGGCGGTGGATGTTGGTGGGTGGCGGTGGGTGTTGGTGGGTGTTGGTGAGTGTTGGTGGTGAGTGTTGATGGTGTTGGTGGGTGTTGGTGGTGATCGTTGGTGGGTGTTGGTGGGTGTTGGTGAGTGTTGGTGGTGAGTGTTGATGGGTGTTGGTGGGTGTTAGTGGTGATCGTTGGTGGGTGTTGGTGGGTATTGTCGAGTGATGATGAGTGTTGGTGGGCGTTGGTTGGTGGCGGTGGGTGTTGGTGGGTGTTGGTGAGTGTTGGTGGGTGGCGGTTGGTGTTGGTGGGTGTTAGTGGGTGATGATGGGTGATGATGGATATTGGTGGTGAGTGTTGGTGGATGTTGGTGGGTGTTGGTGGGTGTTAGTGGGTGTCAGTGGTTGTTAGTGGGTGATGTTGAGTGTTGGTGAGAGTTGGTGGGTGCTGGTGGGTGTTAGTGGGTGTTAGTGGGTGTTAGTGGGTGATGATGAGTGTTGGTGGTGAGTGTTGGTGGGTGTTGGTGGGTGTTAGTGGGTGTCCGTGGGTGTTCGTGGGTGATGATGAGTGTTGGTGGTGAGTGTTGGTGGTGTGGTGTTGGTGGTGAGTGTTGGTGGGTGTTGGTGGGTGTTAGTGGGTGATGATGGGTGATGATGAGTGTAGGTGGTGAGTGTTGGTGGATGTTGGTGGGTGTTGGTGGATGTTGGTGGGTGTTGGTGGGTGTTCGTGGGTGGCGGTGGGTGTTGGTGGGTGTTGGTGAGTGATGATGATTGTTGGTGGGTTTTGGTGGGTGTTGGTGGGTGTTGGTGGTGAGTGTTGGTGGGTTTTGGTGGTTGTTTTTGGGTGTTAGTGGGTAATGATGAGTGTTGGTGGGTTTCGGTGGGTGTTGGTGGGTGTTGGTGATTGTTGGTGGGTGTTGGAGAGTGATGATGAGTGTTGGTGGGTGTTGGTGGGTGTTGGTGGTGAGTGTTGGTGGGTGTTGTTGGGTGTTGGTGGTGAGTGTTGGTGGGTGTTGGTGGGAGGCGGTGCGTGTTAGTGGGTGATGATGGGTGATGAGGAGTGTTTGTGGGTTTTGGTGGGTGTTGGTGGGTGTTGAGGCGGTGGGTGTTGGTGGGTGTTGGTGAGTGATGATGTTGGTGGGTTTTGGTGGGTATTGGTGGGTGTTGGTGGTGAGTGTTGATGGGTGTTGGTGGGTGTTGGTGGTGAGTGTTGGTGGGTGTTGGTGGGTGTTGGTGGTGATTGTTGGTGGGTGTTGGTGGGTGTTGGTGGGCGTTATTGAGTGATGATGGGTGATGATGAGTGTTGGTGGTGAGTGCTGATGGGTGTTGGTGGGTGTTGGTGGGTGTTAGTGGGTGATGATGGGTGATGATGGGTGCTGGTGAGTGTTGGTGGGTGTTAGTGGGTTTGTGGGTGATGATGGGTGATGATGGGTGGTGGTGAGTATTGGTGGGTGTTAGTTGGTGTTAGTGGGGGATGATGGGTGATGATGAGTGTTGGTGGTGAGTGTTGGTGGGTGTTGGTGGGTGTTGGTGGTGAGTGTTGGTGGGTGTTGGTGGGTGTTGGTGGTGATTGTTGGTGGGTGTTGGTGGGTGTTGGTGGGCGTTAGTGAGTGTTGTTGGGTGATGATGAGTGTTGGTGGTGAGTGCTGATGGGTGTTGGTGGGTGTTGGTGGGTGTTTGGTGGTGATGTTGGTTGTTGTTGTGTGCTGGTGAGTGTTGGTGGGTGTTAGTGGATCTTAGTGGGTGATGATGGGTGATGATGGGTGGTGGTGAGTGTTGGTGGGTGTTGGTGGTGTTAGTGGGGGATGATGGGTGATGATGAGTGTTGGTGGTGAGCGTTGGTGGGTGTTGGTGGGTGTTGGTGGTGAGTGTTGGTGGGTGTTGGTGGGTGTTGGTGGTGATTGTTGGTGGGTGTTGGTGGGTGTTGGTGGGCGTTATTGAGTGATGATGGGTGATGATGAGTGTTGGTGGTGAGTGCTGGTGGGTGTTGGTGGGTGTTGGTGGGTGTTAGTGGGTGATGATGGGTGATGATGGGTGCTGGTGAGTGTTGGTGGGTGTTAGTGGGTTTAGTGGGTGATGATGGGTGATGATGGGTGGTGGTGAGTTTTGGTGGGTGTTAGTTGGTGTTAGTGGGTGATGATGGGTGATGATGAGTGTTGGTGGTGAGTGTTGGTGGGTGTTGGTGGGTGTTGGTCGGTGTTGGTGGGTGGCGGTGGGTGTTGGTGGGTGGCGGTGGGTGTTGGTGGGTGGCGGTGGGTGTTGGTGGGTGTTGGTGAGTGTTGGTGGTGAGTGTTGATGGGCGTTGGTGGGTGTTGGTGGTGATTGTTGGTGGATGTTGGTGGGTGTTGGTGAGTGATGATGAGTGTTGGTGGGTGTTGGTTGGTGGCGGTGGGTGTTGGTGGGTGTTTGTGGGTGGTGATGCATGTTAGTGGATGTTGGTGGGTGTTGGTGGGTGTTGGTGGTGAGTGTTGGTGGGTGTTAGTGGGAGGCGGTGGGTGTTAGTGGGTGGCGGTGGGTGTTGGTGGGTGTTGGTGAGTCATGATGAGTGTTGGTGGGTTTTGGTGGGTGTTGGTGGGAGGCGGTGGGTGTTGGTGGTGAGTGTTGGTGGTTTTGGTGGGTGTTGGTGGGTGTTAGTGGGTAATGGTGAGTGTTGGTGGGTTTTGGTGGGTGTTGGTGGGAGGCGGTGGGTGTTAGTGGGAGGCGGTGGGTGTTAGTGGGTGATGATGGGTGATGATGAGTGTTGGTGGGTGTTAGTGGTGAGTGTTGGTGGGTTTTGGTGGGTGTTGGTGGGTGTTGGTGGTGAGTGTTGATGGGTGTTGGTGGGTGTTGGTGGTGAGTGTTGGTGGGTGTTGGTGGGTGTTGGTGGTTAGTGTTGAAAGGTGTTGGTGGGTGTTGGTGGTGAGTGTTGGTGGTGAAAGCTGGTGGGTGTTGGTGGGTGTTGGTGGGTGATGATGGGTGATGATGAGTGTTGGTGGGTTTTGGTGGGTGTTGGTGGGTGGCGGTGGATGTTGGTGGGTGGCGGTGGGTGTTGGTCGGTGTTGGTGAGTGTTGGTGGTAAGGGTTGATGGGTGTTGGTGGGTGTTGGTGAGTGATGATGAGTGTTGGTGGATGTTGGTTGGTGGCGGTGGGTGTTGGTGGGTGTTGGTGAGTGTTGGTGGGTGGCGGTGGGTGTTGGTGGGTGTTGGTGAGTGATGATGAGTGTTGGTGGGTGTTGGTTGGTGGCGGTGGGTGTTGGTGGGTGTTAGTGGGAGGCGGTGGGTGTTAGTGGGTGGCGGTGGGTGTTGGTGGGTGTTGGCGAGTCATGATGAGTGTTGGTGGGTTTTGGTGGGTGTTGGTAGGAGGTGGTGGGTGTTGGTGGTGGGTGTTGGTGGGTGTTGGTGGGTGTTAGTGGGAGGCGGTGGGTGTTAGTGGGTGGCGGTGGGTGTTGGTGGGTGTTGGTGAGTTATGATGAGTGTTGGTGGGTTTTGGTGGGTGTTGGTGGGAGGCGGTGGGTGTTGGTGGTGAGTGTTGGTGGGTTTTGGTGGGTGTTGGTGGGTGTTAGTGCTTAATAATGAGTGTTGGTGTGTTTTGGTGGGTGTTGGTGGGAGGCGGTGGGTGTTAGTGGGAGGCGGTGGGTGTTAGTGGGTGATGATGGGTGATGATGAGTGTTGGTGGGTGGCGGTGGGTGTTGGTGGGTGTTAGTGGGTGATGATGGGTGATGATGAATGTTGGTGGTGTGTGTTGGTGGATGTTGGTGGGTGTTGGTGGGTGTTAGTGGGTGTCAGTGGGTGTTAGTGGGTGATGTTGAGTGTTGGTGAGTGTTGGTGGGTGCTGGTGGGTGTTAGTGGGTGTTAGTGGGTGTCAGTGGGTGTTAGTGGGTGATGATGAGTGTTGGTGGTGAGTGTTGGTGGTGAGTGTTGGTGGGTGTTGGTGGGTGTTAGTGGGTGATGATGGGTGATGATGAGTGTTGGTGGTGAGTGTTGGTGGATGTTGGTGGGTGTTGGTGGATGTTGGTGGGTGTTGGTGGGTGTTAGTGGGTGGCGGTGGGTGTTGGTGGGTGTTGGTGAGTGATGATGAGTGTTGGTGGGTTTTGGTGGGTGTTGGTGGGTGTTGGTGGTGAGTGTTGGCGGGTTTTGGTGGGTGTTAGTGGGTGTTAGTGGGTGATGATGGGTGATGATGGGTGATGATGGGTGCTGGTGAGGGTTGGTGGGTGTTAGTGGGTGTTAGTGGGTGATGATGGGTGTTGATGGGTGCTGGTGAGTGTTGGTGGGTATTAGTGGGTGTTAGTGGGTGATGATGAGTGATGATGAGTGTTGGTGGTGAGTGTTGGTGGGTGTTGGTGGGTGTTGGTAAGTGTTGGTGGGTGTTGGTGGGTGGCGGTGGGTGTTGGTGGGTGTTGGTGGGTGTTAGTGGGTGATGATGGGTGCTGGTGAGTGTTGGTGGGTGCTAGTGGGTGTTAGTGGGTGATGATGGATGATGATGAGTGTTGGTGGTGAGTGTTGGTGGGTGTTGGTGGCTGTTGGTAAGTGTTGGTGGGTGTTGGTGGGTGGCGGTGGGTGTTGGTGGGTGTTGGCGGGTGTTGGTGGGTGTTGGTAAGTGTTGGTGGGTGTTGGTGGGTGGTGGTGGGTGTTAGTGGGTGATGATGGCTGATGATGAATGTTGGTGGTGAGTGTTGGTGGATGTTGGTGGGTGTTGGTGGGTGGTGGTGTGTGTCAGTGGGTGTTAGTGGGTGATGATGAGTGTTGGTGGTGAGCGTTGGTGGTGAGTTCTGGTGGTGAGTGTTGGTGGATGTTGGTGGGTGTCAGTGGGTGTTAGTGGGTGATGATGATTGTTGGTGGTGAGTGTTGGTGGTGAGTGTTGGTGGTGAGTGTTGGTGGATGTTGGTGGGTGTTGGTGGGTGGTGGTGGGTGTCAGTGGGTGTTAGTGGTGATGATGAGTGTTGGTGGTGAGTGTTGGTGGTGAGTGTTGGTGGGTGTTGGTGGGTGGTAGTGGGTGTCAGTGGGTGTTAGTGGTGATGATGAGTGTTGATGGTGAGTGTTGGTGGTGAGTGTTGGTGGGTGTTGGTGGGTGTTGGTGGGTGTCAGTGGGTGTTGATGTGTGTTGGTGGTGAGTGTTGGTGGTGAGTGTTGGTGGTGAGTGTTGGTGGATGTTGGTGGGTGTTGGTGGGTGGTGGTGGTTATGAGTGGGTGTTAGTGGTGATGATGAGTGTTGGTGGTGAGTGTTGGTGGTGAGTGTTTGTGGGTGTTGGTGGGTGGTGGTGGGTGTCAGTGGGTGTTAGCGGTGATGATGAGTGTTGGTGGTGAGTGTTGGTGGTGAGTGTTGGTGGTGAGTGTTGATGGGTGTTGGTGGTGATCGTTCGTGGGTGTTGGTGGGTGTTGGTGGGTGTTGGTGAGTGTTCGTGGTGAGTGTTGATGGGTGTTGGTGGGTGTTAGTGGTGATCGTTGGTGGGTGTTGGTGGGTGTTAGTGGTGATGATGAGTGTTGGTGGTGAGTGTTGGTGGTGAGTGTTGGTGATGAGTGTTGGTGGATGTTGGTGGGTGTTGGTGGTGGTGTTGGTGGGTGTTGGTGAGTGTTGGCGGGTGTCGATGGGTGTTGGTGGGTGCTAGTGGGTGATGATGGGTGATGATGAATGTTGGTGGTGAGTGTTGGTGGATGTTGGTGGGTGTTGGTGGGTGTTAGTGGGTGTCAGTGGTTGTTAGTGGGTGATGTTGAGTGTTGGTGAGAGTTGGTGGGTGCGGGTGGGTGTTAGTGGGTGTTAGTGGGTGTCATTGGGTGTTAGTGGGTGATGATGAGTGTTGGTGGTGAGTGTTGGTGGTGAGTGTTGGTGGTGAGTGTTGGTGGGTGTTGGTGGGTGTTAGTGGGTGATGATGGGTGATGATGAGTGTTGGTGGTGAGTGTTGGTGGATGTTGGTGGGTGTTGGTGGGTGCTAGTGGGTGTCGGTGGGTGTTGGTGGGTGTTGGTGAGTGATGATGACTGTTGGTGGGTTTTGCTGGGTGTTGGTGGGTGTTGGTGGTGAGTGTTGGTGGGATTGGTGGGTGTTGGTGGTGAGTGTTGGTGGGATTGGTGGGTGTTGGTGGGTGTTAGTGGGAAATGATGAGCTTGGTGGGTTTCGGTGGGTGTTGGTGGGTGTTGGTGATTGTTGGTGGGTGTTGGTGAGTGATGATGAGTGTTGGTGGGTGTTGGTGGGTGTTGGTGGTGAGTGTTGGTGGGTGTTGTTGGGTGTTGGTGGGGAGTGTTGATGGGTGTTGGTGGGAGACGGTGGGTGTTGGTGAGTGTTGGTGAGTGTTGGTGGGTTTTGGTGGGTGTTGGTGGGTGTTGGTGGTGAGTGTTGATGGGTGTTGGTGGGTGTTGGTGGTGAGTGTTGGTGGGTGTTGGTGGGTGTTGGTGGTGAGTGTTGGTGGGTGTTGGTGGGTGTTGATGGTGATGTTGGGTGATGTGGTGTGTGTTGGTGGGTGTTGGTGGGTGTTGGTGGGTGTTGGTGGGTGTTGGGTGATGATGAGTGTTGGTGGGTGTTGGTGGGTGTTGGTGGGTGTTGGTGGGTGTTAGTGGGTGATGATGGGTGATGTTGGGTGCTGGTGAGTGTTGGTGGGTGTTAGTGGGTTTTAGTGGGTGATGATGGGTGATGATGGGTGGTGGTGAGTATTGGTGGGTGTTAGTTGGTGTTAGTGGGGGATGATGGGTGTGTTGAGTTTTGGTGGTGAGTGTTGGTGGGTGTTGGTCGGTGTTGGTGGGTGGCGGTGGGTGTTGGTGGGTGGCGGTGGGCATTGGTTGGTGTTGGTGGGTGGCGGTGGGTGTTGGTGGGTGTTGGTGAGTGTTGGTGGTGAGTGTTGATGGGTGTTGGTGGGTGTTGGTGGTGATGTTGGTGGGTGTTGGTGGGTGTTGGTGGTGATGATGGTGTTGGTGGGTGTTGGTGGTGGTGGGTGTTGGTGGGTGTTTGTGGGTGGTGTTGGTTGTTTGTGGTTGTTGGTGGGTGTTGGTGGGTGTTGGTGGTGTTGGTGGTGAGTGTTGGTGGGTGTTGTGGGAGGCGGTGGGTGTTACTGGGTGGCGGTGGGTGTTGGTGGGTGTTGGTGAGTGATGATGAGTGTTGGTGGGTTTTGGTGGGTGTTGGTGGGAGGCGGTGGGTGTTGGTGGTGAGAGTTGGTGGGTTTTGGTGGTGTGTTGGTGGGTGTTAGTGGGTGTTGGTGAGTCATGATGAGTGTTGGGGGGTGTTGGTGGGTGTTGGTGGTGGGTGTTGATGGGTGTTGATGGGTGTTGGTGGTGAGTGTTGGTGGGAGTTGGTGGGTGTTGGTGGGCGTTAGTGGGTGATGATGGGTGATGATGAGTGTTGGTGGTGAAAGCTGGTGGGTGTTGGTGGGTGATAGTGGGTGATGATGGGTGATGATGAGTGTTGGTGGGTTTTGGTGGGTGTTGGTGTGTGGCGGTGGATATTGGTGGGTGGCGGTGGGTGTTGGTGGGTGTTGGTGAGTGTTGGTGGTAAGGGTTGATGGGTGTTGGTGGGTGTTGGTGGGTGTTGGTGAGTGATGATGAGTGTTGGTGGGTGTTGGTGGGTGGCGGTGTGTGTTGGTGAGTGTTGGTGGGTGTTGGTGGGTGTTGGTGGGTGTTGGTGATTGATGATGAGTGTTGGTGGGTGTTGGTTGGTGGCGGTGGGTGTTGGTGGGTGTTGGTGGGTGTTGTGGGTGTTGGTGGGTGTTGATGGGTGGTGGTGAGTATTGGTGGGTGTTGTTGGTGTTAGTGGGGGATGATGGGTGATGATAAGTGTTGGTGGTGAGTGTTGGTGGGTGTTGGTGGGTGTTGGTGGTGAGTGTTGGTGGGTGTTGGTGGTGATTGTTGGTGGGTGTTGGTGGGTGTTGGTGGGAGGCGGTGGGTGTTAGTGGGAGGCGGTGGGTGTTAGTGGGTGATGATGGTAGATGATGAGTGTTTGTGGGTTTTAGTGGTGAATGTTGGTGGGTGTTGGTGGGTGTTGGTGGGTGTTGGTGGTGAGTGTTGATGGGTGTTGGTGGGTGTTGGTGGGTAATGATGAGTGTTGGTGGGTTTTGTTGGGTGTTGGTGGGTGGGTGTTAGTGGGAGGCGGTGGGTGTTAGTGGGTGATGTCTGATGATGAGTGTTGGTGGGTTTTAGTGGTGAATGTTGGTGGGTTTTGGTGGGTGTTGGTGGGTGTTGGTGGTGAGTGTTGATGGGTGTTGGTGGGTGTTGGTGGTGAGTGTTGGTGGGTGTTGGTGGGTGTTGGAGGTGAGTGTTGATGGGTGTTGGTGGGTGTTGGTGGTGGCGGTGGGTGTTGGTGGGTGTTGGTGGGTGTTAGTGGTGATCGTTGGTGGGTGTTGGTGGGTGTTGGTGAGTGATGATGAGTGTTGGTAGGCGTTGGTTGGTGGCGGTGGGTGTTGGTGGGTGTTGGTGAGTGTTGGTGGGTGGCGGTGGGTGTTGGTGGGTGTTAGTGGGTGATGATGGGTGATGATGAATGTTGGTGGTGAGTGTTGGTGGATGTTGGTGGGTGTTGGTGGGTGTTAGTGGGTGTCAGTGGTTGTTAGTGGGTGATGTTGAGTGTTGGTGAGAGTTGGTGGGTGCTGGTGGGTGTTAGTGGGTGTTAGTGGGTGTCAGTGGGTGTTAGTGGGTGATGATGAGTGTTGGTGGTGAGTGTTGGTTGTGAGAGTTGGTGGTGAGTGTTGGTGGTGAGTGTTGGTGGGTGTTGGTGGGTGTTAGTGGGTGATGATGGGTGATGATGAGTGTAGGTGGTGAGTGTTGGTGGATGTTGGTGGGTGTTGGTGGATGTTGGTGGGTGTTGGTGGGTGTTAGTGGGTGGCGGTGGGTGTTGGTGGGTGTTGGTGAGTGATGATGATTGTTGGTGGGTTTTGGTGGGTGTTGGTGGGTGTTGGTGGTGAGTGTTGGTGGGTTTTGGTGGGTGTTGGTGGGTGTTAGTGGGTAATGATGAGTGTTGGTGGGTTTCGGTGGGTGTTGGTGGGTGTTGGTGATTGTTGGTGGGTGTTGGTGAGTGATGATGAGTGTTGGTGGGTGTTGGTGGGTGTTGGTGGTGAGTGTTGGTGGGTGTTGTTGGGTGTTGGTGGTGAGTGTTGGTGGGTGTTGGTGGGAGGCGGTGGGTGTTAGTGGGTGATGATGGGTGATGACGAGTGTTGGTGGGTTTTGGTGGGTGTTGGTGGGTGTTAGTGGGAGGCGGTGGGTGTTGGTGGGTGTTGGTGAGTGATGATGAGTGTTGGTGGGTTTGGTGGTGTTGGTGGTGTTGGTGTGGTGATGGGTGTTGGTGGGTGTTGGTGGGTGTTGGTGGTGTTGGTGGTGAGTGTTGGTGGGTGTTGGTGGGTGTTGGTGGTGATTGTTGGTGGGTGTTGGTGGGTGTTGGTGGGCGTTATTGAGTGATGATGGGTGATGATGAGTGTTGGTGGTGAGTGCTGGTGGGTGTTGGTGGGTGTTGGTGGGTGTTAGTGGTGATGATGGGTGATGATGGGTGCTGGTGAGTGTTGGTGGGTGTTAGTGGGTTTTAGTGGGTGATGATGAGTGTTGGTGGTGAGTGTTGGTTGTGAGAGTTGGTGGTGAGTGTTGGTGGTGTGTGTTGGTGGGTGTTGGTGGGTGTTAGTGGGTGATGATGGGTGTTGGTGGTGAGTGTTGGTGGGTGTTGGTGGGTGTTGGTGGATGTTGGTGGGTGTTGGTGGGTGTTAGTGGGTGGCGGTGGGTGTTGGTGGGTGTTGGTGAGTGATGATGATTGTTGGTGGGTGTTGGTGGGTGTTGGTGGGTGTTGGTGGTGAGTGTTGGTGGGTGTTGGTGGGTGTTGGTGGGTGTTAGTGGGTAATGATGAGTGTTGGTGGGTTTGGGGGGTGTTGGTGGGTGTTGGTGAGTGTTGTGGGTGTTGGTGAGTGATGATGAGTGTTGGTGGGTGTTGGTGGGTGTTGGTGGTGAGTGTTGGTGGGTGTTGTTGGGTGTTGGTGGTGAGTGTTGGTGGGTGTTGGTGGGAGGCGGTGGGTGTTGTGGGTGTTGTGGGTGTTGGTGAGTGTTGGTGGGTGTTGGTGGGTGTTGGTGGGTGGTGGTGGGTGTTGGTGGGTGTTGGTGGTTGAGTGTTGGTGGGTGTTGGTGGGTGTTGGTGGGTGTTGGTGGGTGTTGGTGGTGGTGTTGGTGGGTGTTGGTGGGTGTTGGTGGTGAGTGTTGGTGGGTGTTGGTGGGTGTTGGTGGTGATTGTTGGTGGGTGTTGGTGGGTGTTGGTGGGTGTTAGTGAGTGATGATGGGTGATGATGAGTGTTGGTGGTGAGTGCTGGTGGGTGTTGGTGGGTGTTGGTGGGTGTTGTGGGTGATGATGGGTGATGTGGTGTGGTGGTGTTGGTGGGTGTTGGTGGGTGTTGTGGGTGATGATGGGTGATGTGGGTGGTGGTGGTTTGGTGGGTGTTGGTGGTGAGTCTTGGTGGGTGATGATGGGTGATGATGAGTGTTGGTGGTGAGTGTTGGTGGGTGTTGGTGGGTGTTGGTGGATGTTGCTGGGTGTTGGTGGGTGTTAGTGGGTGGCGGTGGGTGTTGGTGGGTGTTGGTGGGCGTTATTGAGTGATGATGGGTGTGTGAGTGTTGGTGGTGAGTGCTGGTGGGTGTTGGTGGGTGTTGGTGGGTGTTAGTGGGTGATGATGGGTGATGATGGGTGCTGGTGAGTGTTGGTGGGTGTTAGTGGGTGTTGTGGGTGATGATGGGTGATGTGGTGGTGGTGAGTGTTGGTGGGTGTTGGTGGGTGTTGTGGGTGATGTGGGTGATGATGAGTGTTGGTGGTGAGTGTTGGTGGGTGTTGGTGGGTGTTGGTGGTGTGTGTGGTGGGTGTTGGTGGGTGGTGGTGGGTGTTGGTGGGTGGTGGTGGGTGTTGGTGGGTGTTGGTGGGTGATGGTGGGTGTTGGTGGGTGTTGGTGAGTGTTGGTGGTGAGTGTTGATGGGTGTTGGTGGGTGTTGGTGGTGAGTGTTGGTGGTGTTGGTGGGTGTTGGTGAGTGATGATGAGTGTTGGTGGGTGTTGGGTGGATGTTGGTGGGTGTTGGTGTGTGTTGATGAGTGTTGGTGGGTGTTGGTGGGTGTTGGTGGTGAGTGTTGGTGGGTGTTAGTGGGAGGCGGTGGGTGTTAGTGGGTGGTGGTGGGTGTTGGTGGGTGTTGGTGAGTCATGATGAGTGTTGGTGGGTGTTGGTGGGTGTTGGTGGGAGGTGGTGGGTGTTGGTGGTGAGTGTTGGTGGGTGTTGGTGGGTGTTGGTGGGTGTTAGTGGGTATGATGAGTGTTGGTGGGTTTTGGTGGGTGTTGGTGGGAGGCGGTGGGTGATTGTGGGAGGCGGTGGGTGTTAGTGGGTGATAATGGGTGATGATGAGTGTTGGAGGGTGCTAGTGGTGAGTGTTGGTTGGTTTTGGTGGGTGTTGGTGGGTGTTGGTGGTGAGTGTTGATGGGTGTTGGTGGGTGTTGGTGGTGAGTGTTGGTGGGTGTTGGTGGGTGTTGGTGGTGAGTGTTGTGGGTGTTGGTGGGTGTTGGTGGTGAGTGTTGGTGGTGAATGTTGGTGGGTGTTGGTGGGTGTTGTGGGTGTTGGTGGTGAGTGTTGGTGGGTGTTGGTGGGTGTTGGTGGGTGTGGTGGTGTTGGTGGGTGTTGGTGGGTGTTGGTGGGTGTTGGTGGGTGTTGGTGGGTGGTGGTGGGTGTTGGTGGGTGTTGGTGAGTGATGATGAGTGTTGGTGGGTGTTGGTGGTGGCGGTGGGTGTTGGTGGGTGATAGTGGGAGGCGGTGAGTGTTAGTGGGTGGCGGTGGGTGTTGGTGGGTGTTGGCGAGTCATGATGAGTGTTGGTGGGTTTTGGTGGGTGTTGGTGGGAGGTGGTGGGTGTTGGTGGTGAGTGTTGGTGGGTTTTGGTGGGTGTTGGTGGGTGTTAGTGGGTAATGATGAGTGTTGGTGGGTTTTGGTGGGTGTTGGTGGGAGGCGGTGGGTGTTAGTGGGTGATGATGGGTGATGATGAGTGTTGGTGGGTTTTAGTGGTGAATGTTGGTGGGTTTTGGTGGGTGTTGGTGGGTGTTGGTGGTGAGTGTTGATGGGTGTTGGTGGGTGTTGGTGGTGAGTGTTGTGGGTGTTGGTGGGTGTTGGTGGTGAGTGTTGATGGGTGTTGGTGGGTGTTGGTGGTGAGTGTTGGTGGGTGTTGGTGGGTGTTGGTGGTGAGTGTTGATGGGTGTTGGTGGGTGTTGGTGTTGGTGGTGGGTGTTGGTGGGTGTTGTGGGTGTTGGTGGGTGTTGGTGGGTGTTGGTGGGTGTGGTGGGTGTTGGTGGGTGTTGGTGGGTGTTGGTGGTGAGTGTTGATGGGTGTTGGTGGGTGTTGGTGGTGAGTGTTGTTGGGTGTTGGTGGGTGTTGGTGGGTGGCGGTGGATGTTGGTGGTTGGTGGTGGGTGTTGGTGGGTGTTGGTGGTGAGTGTTGATGGGTGTTGGTGGGTGTTAGTGGTGATCGTTGGTGGGTGTTGGTGGGTGTTGGTGAGTGATGATGAGTGTTGGTGGGTGTTGGTTGGTGGCGGTGGGTGTTGGTGGGTGTTGGTGAGTGTTGGTGGGTGGCGGTGGGTGTTGGTGGGTGTTAGTGGGTGATGATGGGTGATGATGAATGTTGGTGGTGAGTGTTGGTGGATGTTGGTGGGTGTTGGTGGGTGTTAGTGGGTGTCAGTGGATGTTAGTGGGTGATGTTGAGTGTTGGTGAGAGTTGGTGGGTGCTGGTGGGTGTTAGTGGGTGTTAGTGGGTGTCAGTGGGTGTTACTGGGTGATGATGAGTGTTGGTGGTGAGTGTTGGTTGTGAGAGTTGGTGGTGAGTGTTGGTGGTGAGTGTTGGTGGGTGTTGGTGGGTGTTAGTGGGTGATGATGGGTGATGATGAGTGTAGGTGGTGAGTGTTGGTGGATGTTGGTGGGTGTTGGTGGTGTTGGTGGGTGTTGGTGGGTGTTAGTGGGTGGCGGTGGGTGTTGGTGGGTGTTGGTGAGTGATGATGATTGTTGGTGGGTTTTGGTGGGTGTTGGTGGGTGTTGGTGGTGAGTGTTGGTGGGTGTTGGTGGGTGTTGGTGGGTAATGATGAGTGTTGGTGGGTTTCGGTGGGTGTTGGTGGGTGTTGGTGATTGTTGGTGGGTGTTGGTGAGTGATGATGAGTGTTGGTGGGTGTTGGTGGGTGTTGGTGGTGAGTGTTGGTGGGTGTTGTTGGGTGTTGGTGGTGAGTGTTGGTGGGTGTTGGTGGGAGGCGGTGGGTGTTAGTGGGTGATGATGGGTGATGACGAGTGTTGGTGGGTTTTGGTGGGTGTTGGTGGGTGTTGGTGGGTGGCGGTGGGTGTTGGTGGGTGTTGGTGAGTGATGATGAGTGTTGGTGGGTTTTGATGGGTGTTGGTGGGTGTTGGTGGTGAGTGTTGGTGGGTGTTGGTGGGTGTTGGTGGTGATTGTTGGTGGGTGTTGGTGGGTGTTGGTGGGCGTTATTGAGTGATGATGGGTGATGATGAGTGTTGGTGGTGAGTGTTGGTGGGTGTTGGTGGGTGTTGGTGGGTGGCGGTGGATGTTGGTGGGTGTTGGTGGTGAGTGTTGGTGGGTGTTGGTGGGTGTTGGTGGTGAGTGTTGATGGGTGTTGGTGGGTGTGTGGTGGGTGTTGGTGGGTGTTGGTGGGTGTTGGTGGGTGTTGGTGGGTGTTGGTGGGTGATGATGGGTGTTGGTGGTGGGTGTTGGTGGGTGTTGGTGGGTGTTGGTGGGTGGTGGTGAGTGTTGGTGGGTGTTGGTGGGTGTTGGTGGGTGTTGGTGGGTGTTGGTGGGTGTTGGTGGGTGGTGGTGGGTGTTGGTGGGTGTTGGTGGGTGTTGGTGGTGAGTGTTGATGGGTGTTGGTGGGTGTTGGTGGTGAGTGTTGGTGGGTGTTGGTGGGTGTTGGTGAGTGATGATGAGTGTTGGTGGGTGTTGGTTGGTGGCGGTGGGTGTTGGTGGGTGTTGGTGAGTGTTGGTGGGTGGCGGTGGGTGTTGGTGGGTGTTGGTGGGTGTTGGTGGGTGTTGGTGGTGAGTGTTGGTGGGTGTTGGTGGGTGTTGGTGGGTGTTGGTGGGTGTTGGTGGTGTTGTGGGTGATGTGAGTGTTGGTGTGTGTTGGTGGGTTATGGTGGGTGTTGGTGGGTGTTAGTGGGTGTTGGTGGGTGTTAGTGGGTGATGATGAGTGTTGGTGGTGAGTGTTGGTGGGTGTTGGTGGGTGTTGGTGGTAAGTGTTGGTGGGTGTTGGTGGGTGTTGTGGGTGATGTGGGTGTGGTGAGTGTGGTGGTGAGTGTTGGTGGTGTTGGTGGGTGTTGGTGGAGTGTTGGTGGGTGTTGGTGGGTGTTGTGGGTGGGTGGGTGTTGGTGGGTGTTGGTGAGTGTGTGATGTTGGTGGTTTGGTGGGTGTTGGTGGGTGTTGGTGGTGAGTGTTGGTGGGTGTTGGTGGGTGTTGGTGGGTGTTAGTGGGTTGATGAGTGTTGGTGGGTGTTGGTGGGTGTTGGTGGGTGTTGGTGGGTGTTGGTGGGTGTTGGTGAGTGTGATGAGTGTTGGTGGGTGTGGTGGTGTGGTGAGTGTTGGTGGGTGTTGGTGGGTGTTGGTGGTGAGTGTTGGTGGGTGTTGGTGGGTGGTGGTGGGTGTTGGTGGGTGTTGTGGGTGTTGGTGGGTGTTGGTGGTGTTGGTGGGTGTTGGTGGGTGTTAGTGGGTGGCGGTGGGTGTTGGTGGGTGTTGGTGAGTGATGATGAGTGTTGGTGGGTTTTGGTGGGTGTTGGTGGGTGTTGGTGGGTGTTGGTGGGTGTTGGTGGGTGTTGGTGGGTGTTGGTGGTGTGTTGGTGGGTGTTGGTGGGTGTTGGTGGGTGTTGGTGGGTGTTGGTGGGTGTTGGTGGGTGTTGGTGGTGTGTGGTGAGTGTTGGTGGGTGTTGGTGGGTGGTGGTGGGTGTTGGTGGGTGTTGGTGGGTGTTGGTGGTGAGTGTTGGTGGGTGTTGGTGGGTGTTGGTGGGTGTTGTGGGTGTTGGTGGGTGTTGGTGGTGAGTGTTGGTGGGTGTTGGTGGGTGTTGGTGGTGAGTGTTGGTGGGTGTTGGTGGGTGTTGGTGGTGAGTGTTGGTGGGTGTTGGTGGGTGTTGGTGGGTGTTGGTGGGTGTTGGTGGGTGTTGGTGGTGGTGTTGGTGGGTGTTGGTGGGTGTTGGTGGGTGTGGTGGGTGATGATGAGTATTGGTGGGTGTGTGGTGGGTGTTGGTGGGTGTTAGTGGGTGTGATGGTGTGGTGTTGGTGGTGAGTGTTGGTGGGTGTTGGTGGGTGTTGGTGGTGAGTGTTGGTGGGTGTTGGTGGGTGTTGGTGGTGTGGTGGGTGTTGGTGGGTGTTGGTGGTGAGTGTTGGTGGGTGTTGGTGGGTGTTGGTGGTGAGTGTTGGTGGGTGTTGGTGGGTGTTGGTGGTGAGTGTTGGTGGGTGTTGGTGGGTGTTGGTGGTGGTGTTGGTGGGTGTTGGTGGGTGTTGGTGGTGAGTGTTGGTGGGTGTTGGTGGTGAGTGTTGGTGGGTGTTGGTGGTGAGTGTTGGTGGGTGTTGGTGGGTGTTGGTGGTGAGTGTTGGTGGGTGTTGGTGGGTGTTAGTGGGTGATGATGGGTGATGATGAGTGTTGGTGGTGAGTGTTGGTGGGTGTTGGTGGGTGTTGGTGGGTGGGTGGTGTTGGTGGGTGTTGGTGGGTGTTGGTGGGTGTTGGTGGTGTTGGTGGGTGTTGGTGGGTGTGGTGGTGTTGGTGGGTGTTGGTGGGTGTTGGTGGGTGTTGGTGGGTGTTGGTGGGTGTTGGTGGTGAGTGTTGGTGGGTGTTGGTGGGTGTTGGTGGTGAGTGTTGGTGGGTGTTGGTGGGTGTTGGTGGTGAGTGTTGGTGGGTGTTGGTGGGTGTTGGTGGGTGTTGGTGGGTGTTGGTGGGTGTGTGGTGTGGTGAGTGTTGGTGGGTGTTGGTGGGTGTTGGTGGGTGTTGGTGGGTGTTGGTGGGTGTGTGGTGTTGGTGAGTGTTGGTGGGTGTTGGTGGGTGTTGGTGGGCGTTCGTGGGTGTGTGGTGTTGGTGGTGAGTGTTGGTGGGTGTCTGTGGGTGTTAGTGGTGATGATGAGTGTTGGTGGTGAGTGTTGGTGGGTGTTGGTGGGTGTTGGTGGGTGTTGGTGGGTGTTGGTGGTTAGAGTTGGTGGGTGTTGGTGGGTGTTGGTGAGTGTGATGGGTGTTGGTGGGTGTTGGTGGTGTTGGTGGGTGGTGGGTGTTGGTTGGTGTTGGTGGGTGTTGTGGTGTGAGTGGTGTGGTGGGTGTTGGTGGTGTTGGTGGTGAGTGTTGGTGGGTGTTGGTGGGTGTTGGTGGTGAGGTGTTGATGGGTGTGGTGGGTGTTGGTGGGTGTTGGTGGGTGTTGGTGGGTTGTGGTTGTGTGAGTTGGTGGGTGTTGGTGGGTGTTGGTGGGTGTTGTGGGTGTTGGTGGGTGATGGTGAGTGTTGGTGGGTGTTGGTGGGTGTTGGTGGGTGTATGTAAGTGTTGGTGGGTGTTGGAGGTGTGGTGGTGGGTGTTGGTGGGTGTGTTGTGGTGAGTGTTGGTGGTGTGGTGGTGGGTGTTGGTGGGTGTTGTGGGTGATGATGGGTGATGATGAGTGTTGGTGGTGTGTGTTGGTGGGTGTTGGTGGGTGTTGGTGGGTGTTGGTGGGTGTTGGTGGGTGTTGGTGGGTGTTGGTGGTGTGGTGGGTGTTGGTGGTGTTGGTGGGTGTGGTGGGTGTTGGTGGGTGTTGGTGGGTGTTGGTGGGTGTTGGTGGGTGTTGGTGGGTGATGGTGGGTGTTGGTGGGTGTTGGTGGTGAGTGTTGGTGGGTGTTGGTGGGTGTTGGTGGGTGTTGGTGGTGTTGGTGGGTGGGTGTTGGTGGGTGTTGGTGAGTGTGTGAGTGTTGGTGGGTGTTGGTGGGTGTTGGTGTGAGTGTTGGCGGGTTTTGGTGGGTGTTAGTGGGTGTTTGTGGGTGATGATGGGTGATGATGGGTGCTGGTGAGTGTTGGTGGGTGTTGGTGGGTGTTGTGGGTGTGATGGTGATGATGGGTGTGGTGAGTGCTGGTGGGTGTTGGTGGGTGTTAGTGGGTGATGATGGGTGATGAGTGTTGGTGGTGAGTGTTGGTGGGTGTTGGTAAGTGTTGGTGGGTGTTGGTGGGTGTTGGTGGGTGGCGGTGGGTGTTGGTGGGTGTTGGTGGGTGTTGGTGAGTGTTGGTGGGTGTTGGTGGGTGTTGGTGGGTGTTGGTGGGTGTTGGTGGTGTTGGTGGGTGTTGGTGGGTGGTGGTGGGTGTTGGTGGGTGTTGGTGGTGTGTTGGTGGTTGTTGTGGGTGTTGGTGGGTGTTGGTGTGGTGTTGGTGGGTGTTGGTGGGTGTTGGTGGTGAGTGTTGGTGGGTGTTGGTGGGTGTTGGTGGTGAGTGTTGGTGGGTGTTGGTGGGTGTTGGTGGTTTTTGGTGCTGGGTGTTGGTGGGTGTTGGTGGTGAGTGTTGGTGGGTGTTGGTGGGTGTTGGTGGGTGTCAGTGGGTGTTAGTGGTGATGATGAGTGTTGGTGGTGAGTGTTGGTGGTGAGTGTTGGTGGGTGTTAGTGGGTGATGATGGGTGTTGGTGGGTGTTGGTGGTGAGTGTTGGTGGGTGTTGGTGGGTGTTGGTGGTGTGTGTTGTTTGGTGTTGGTGGGTGTTGGTGGTGTTGGTGGGTGTTGGTGGGTGGTGGTGGGTGTTGGTGGGTGTTGGTGGTGTGTTGGTGGTGTTGGTGGGTGTTGGTGGGTGTTGGTGGTGAGTGTTGATGGGTGTTGGTGGGTGTTGGTGGTGTTGTTGGTGGGTGTTGGTGTGTGATGATGAGTGTTGGTGGGTGTTGGTTGGTGGCGGTGGGTGTTGGTGGGTGTTGGTGAGTGTTGGTGGGTGTCGGTGGGTGTTGGTGGGTGTTAGTGGGTGATGATGGGTGATGATGATGTTGGTGGTGAGTGTTGGTGGTTGTTGGTGGGTGTTGGTGGGTGTTAGTGGGTGTCAGTGGTTGTTAGTGGGTGATGTTGAGTGTAGGTGAGAGTTGGTGGGTGCTGGTGGGTGTCAGTGGGTGTTAGTGGGTGATGATGAGTGTTGGTGGTGAGTGTTGGTGGGTGTTGGTGGGTGTTAGTGGGTGATGATGGGTGATGATGAGTGTAGGTGGTGAGTGTTGGTGGATGTTGGTGGGTGTTGGTGGATGTTGGTGGGTGGCGGTGGGTGTTGGTGGGTGTTGGTGAGTGATGATGATTGTTGGTGGGTTTTGCTGGGTATTGGTGGGTGTTGGTGGTGAGTGTTGGTGGGATTGGTGGGTGTTGGTGGGTGTTAGTGGGTAATGATGAGTGTTGGTGGGTTTCGGTGGGTGTTGGTGGGTGTTGGTGATTGTTGGTGGGTGTTGGTGAGTGATGATGAGTGTTGGTGGGTGTTGGTGGTGAGTGTTGGTGGGTGTTGTTGGGTGTTGGTGGTGAGTGTTGGTGGGTGTTGGTGGGAGGCGGTGGGTGTTAGTGGGTGATGATGGGTGATGACGAGTGTTGGTGGGTTTTGGTGGGTGTTGGTGGGTGTTAGTGGGAGGCGGTGGGTGTTGGTGGGTGTTGGTGAGTGATGATGAGTGTTGGTGGGTTTTGGTGGGTGTTGGTGGTGAGTGTTGATGGGTGTTGGTGGGTGTTGGTGGTGAGTGTTGGTGGGTGTTGGTGGGTGTTGGTGGGTGTTGGTGGGTGTTGGTGGGCGTTATTGAGTGATGATGGGTGATGATGAGTGTTGGTGGTGAGTGCTGGTGGGTGTTGGTGGGTGTTGGTGGGTGTTAGTGGGTGATGATGGGTGATGATGGGTGCTGGTGAGTGTTGGTGGGTGTTAGTGGGTTTTGTGGGTGATGATGGGTGATGATGGGTGGTGGTGAGTATTGGTGGGTGTTAGTTGGTGTTAGTGGGGGATGATGGGTGATGATGAGTGTTGGTGGTGAGTGTTGGTGGGTGTTGGTGGGTGTTGGTGGGTGGCGGTGGGTGTTAGTGGGTGGCGGTGGGCATTGGTCGGTGTTGGTTGGTGGCGGTGGGTGTTGGTGAGTGTTGGTGGTGAGTGTTGGTGGGTGTTGGTGAGTGATGATGGGTGTTGGGGGGTGTTGGTTGGTGGCGGTGGGTGTTGGTGGGTGTTTGTGGGTGGTGATGCATGTTAGGGAATGTTGGTGGGTGTTGGTCGGTGTTGGTGGGTGTTAGTGGGAGGCGGTGGGTGTTTGTGGGTGGCGGTGGGTGTTGGTGGGTGTTGGCGAGTCATGATGATTGTTGATGGGTTTTGGTGGGTGTTGGTGGGAGGTGGTGGGTGTTGGTGGTGGGTGTTGGTGGGTGTTGGTGGGTGTTAGTGGGTAATGATGAGTGTTGGTGGGTGTTGGTGGGTGGCGGTGGGTGTTAGTGGGAGGCGGTGGGTGTTAGTGGGTGATGATGGGTGATGATGAGTGTTGGTGGGTTTTAGTGGTGAATGTTGGAGGGTTTTGGTGGGTGTTGGTGAGTCATGATGAGTGTTGGTGGGTTTTGGTGGGTGTTGGTGGGTGTTGGAGGTGAGAGTTGGTGGGTTTTGGTGGTTGTTGGTGGGTGTTAGTGGGTAATGATGAGTGTTGGTGGGTGTTGGTGGGAGGCGGTGGGTGTTAGTGGGAGGCGGTGGGTGTTAGTGGGTGATGATGGGTGATGGTGAGTGTTGGTGGGTGTTGGTGGTGAGTGTTGGTGGGTGTTGGTGGGTGTTGGTGGGTGTTGGTGGTGAGTGTTGGTGGGTGTTGGTGGTGAGTGTTGGGGGTGTTGGTGGGTGTTGGTGGTGAGTGTTGGTGGGAGTTGGTAGGTGTTGGTGGGCGTTAGTGGGTGATGATGGGTGATGATGAGTGTTGATGGTGAAAGCTGGTGGGTGTTGTTGGGCGTTAGTGGGTGATGATGGGTGATGATGAGTGTTGGATGGGTTTTGATGGGTGTTGGTGGGTGTTGGTGGGTGGCGGTGGGTCGGTTTTGGTGAGTGTTGGTGGTAAGGGTTGATGGGTGTTGGTGGGTGTTGGTGAGTGATGATGAGTGTTGGTGGATATTGGTTGGTGGGTGTTGGTGAGTGTTGGTGGGTGGCGGTGGGTGTTGGTGAGTGATGATGAGTGTTGGTGGGTGTTGGTTGGTGGCGGTGGATGTTGGTGGGTGTTGGTGGTTGTTAGTGGGAGGCGGTGGGTGTTAGTGGGTGGGTGTTGGTGGGTGTTGGCGAGTCATGATGGGTGTTGGTGGGTTTTGGTGGGTGTTTGTGGGAGGCGGTGGGTGTTAGTGGGAGGCGGTGGGTGTTAGTGGGTGATGATGGGTGATGATGAGTGTTGGTGGGTTTTAGTGGTGAATGTTGGTGGGTTTTGGTGGGTGTTGGTTGGTGTTGGTGGTGAGTGTTGATGGGTGTTGGTGGAGAGTGTTGTTGGGTGTTGGTGGGTGTTGGTGGTGAATGTTGGTGGGTGTTGGTGGGCGTTGGTGGGTGATGATGGGTGATGATGAGTGTTGGTGGTGAGTGTTGGTGGGTGATGATGAGTGTTGGTTGGTGTTGGTGGTAAGGGTTGATGGGTGTTGGGTGTTGGTGGGTGTTGGTGGTGTGTTGATGGGTGTTAGTTGTTAGGTTCTGAATAATAAGTTCTATATACAGGAGAGAACACAAACACCTGTATAGTTTTGTAGGTTCGGTTTACTGGATAAGAGTATGTACACAAAGGAGAGCAGCGGTCTCCCTGGCTAGGCTCCTTGTCAACTGCTATAGACGACGTATGGCAAGTGATACATTAGCAGCTTCCATACGTCGCCAGGCACATTAATTAAGCATGTGGGACATGGTAATAACATTGCCACACGCTGCTAGCTACATAAATGGAGCACATACATAATATGCATACATAAAATATAATCCAGAATACATAATATACATACATTAGTGGTGATCGTTGGTGGGTGTTGGTGAGTGATGATGAGTGGTGGTGGGTGTTGGTTGGTGGCGGTGGGTGTTGGCGAGTGTTGGTGGGTGGCGGTGGGTGTTGGTGGGTGTTAGTGGGTGATGATGGGTGATGATGAATGTTGGTTGTGAGTGTTGGTGGGTGTTGGTGGGTGTCAGTGGGTGATGTTGAGTGTTGGTGAGTGTTGGTGGGTGCTGGTGGGTGTTAGTGGTTGCTAGTGGGTGTCAGTGGGTGATGATGAGTGTTGGTGGTGAGTGTTGGTGGTGAGTGTTGGTGGGTGATGATGGGTGTAGGTGGTGAGTGTTGGTGGATGTTGGTGGGTGTTGGTGGATGTTGGTGGGTGTTGGTGAGTGATGATGAGTGTTGGCGGGTTTTGGTGGGTGTTAGTGGGTGATGATGGGTGATGATGGGTGCTGGTGAGTGTTGGTGGGTGTTAGAGGGTGTTAGTGGGTGATGATGGGCGATGATGAGTGTTGGTGGTGAGTGTTGGTGGGTGGCTGTGGGTGTATGTTAGTTGGTGTTGGTGGATGTTAGTTGGTGTTGGTGGGTGATGATGGGTGCTGGTGAGTGTTGGTGGGTGTTAGTGGGTGATGATGAGTGTTGGTGGTGAGTGTTGGTAAGTGTTGGTAAGTGGCGGTGGGTGTTGGCGGGTGGTGGTGGGTGATGATGAGTGTTGGTGGTGTTACGAGTTGGGGATTTAGAATATAGTTATACGTCTACCCAGATCCCAACAGGTAACAACAAAAAAAAACAAAGACAATCGGACTAAAAAAAGGGTAGACAAAGGATGCGAGTTTTCGTTGTATATAATAAAGTACCATAAATTCCTTAACAAAATATTCAGCTTATAAACTACCCTTAACCAAACTTAACCTAAACACGAACAGTATATACATAGTAATAAAACAATAGTGAAGCAATGTGGAGGGGGGAGAGGCAATACAAGATTACAAATACTTAAGTGAGGAGCTGAGATGGCTGACGAGCAAGGCTGAGTATGGTAGAAGACGGTAAATAGTCACTGTGCCGTAGGTTTCCAGGATAGGTGATCCTGTGGTCGCTTCCCAGAGTGAAGTGTCCTCTCCTCGAATTGGAGCTGACAAAGTAGACTGAGGCGGAAGTGACGCAACAACCAGGATATGGAGAAGGGAAACCCGGGAGTGGTAACTAAGACGAGCCATACTCGTGTTTCGTCCCTAGATGGCGTTGCTCGTGGTGCTGGGTAGGTAGATGAAGACAATCGGTGGAGGGGTTCGTAACACACCCCCCCTCCAAAGACCTTCGTAGCGCGGGCGCGAAGGAGGTGATCACCTGGTGCGTCTGGAGAGTAGCTGCTACATTTCCACTGGAGCTCGGGATAAGGAGTCTGCAATCAGGTTTTCCACCCCCTTTATGTGCCGGACTTGTAGATTATAGGGCTGGGTGAGGAGAGCCCAGCGGAGGATTCGCTGGTTGGAGGTCTTGTTGGTTTGGATGAACGTGAGTGGGTTATGGTCGGTGAAGACCAGGGTTGTTTGTGGGCAAGACTGGAGGTAACATTCAAACTTCTTTATTGCCAACACCAGAGCCAGGGCCTCCTTCTCTATGGTCGAGTAGTTGGTCTGATGTTTTTTCAACTTGGCGGAGTAATATGCCACAGGGTGAAGGACATCAGTGGTTGGGTCGGGTTGTAGGAGCACAGCCCCCACTCCGACACCACTAGCGTCGATTTGCAGATGGAAGGGCAAGGTGTAGTCAGGGGGGTGGACTACAGGCTTAGAGGCAAGGAAGGCTTTGAGGCGGTGGAAAGACTGGTCGCACTTCTGGTTCCAGATGTAAGGGACCGCAGAACTGGTAAGGTCTGTGAGGGGTCCGGCCACGCTGGAGAAGTTACTGCAGAACCGACGGTAGTAGCCGCACATCCCCAGGAAGCGCACGAGTTCCTTCCTCGTCCTTGGAGTGGGGAAGGACAAGATGGCTTCAACGTTTGCGTCCTTGGGTCTCACCATACCATGCCCAACGATATGTCCCAGGTAAGTCACCGAGGCCCGGCCAAAAGCAGATTTAGCCAGGTTTATGGTGAATCCAGTCTCTTGCAGTCGTGCAAACAGTATCTCCAAACGCACCAGATGTTCGTCCCAGCTGTCCGACACCACCACCAGGTCATCCAGGTAGGCGAACGTCCCACCTAGGTCTTGAATAAGGTAGTTGATGGCCCTCTGGAATGTGGCCGGAGCATTAGAAAAGCCAAACGCCATAACCAAATATTGAAAAAGACCAAATGGAGTTATAAATGCCGAGATTATTTTTGCCCTATCCGTGAGTCCTACTTGATAATATCCTTTCAACAGGTCTATGGTACTGATAAATTGGGCACAGCCTATGCTGTCTATTATATCTTCAATCAAAGGTAAAGGGTAGGAGTCTGAGACAGTGACCTGGTTCACTTTACGATAATCTGTACAGAAACGAAAGGTGCCATCGGGTTTTGGAATGAGAAGGCAAGGTGAAGCCCAGGGGGAGGTACTAGGCTCAGCTAAGTTATGTTTTAACAAGAAGTCTACCTCCTTTTTCATAATCTCTTTTTTGTGGATTTAGTCGATATGCTGATTGCCTAATGGGTTGTACATCATCTGAGATTAGCTTAATATCATGTTTAAGTATATTGCAAAATCCTGGGAGGTCTGATGTGACTTTAGGAAATGTTGATAATAACTTAGTGAGATCTTTTGCTTGAGATGGATTCAGAACAGAAAAATACTCATCCAAATTGTTGAGTATGTGACTGTTAGCAGGGTTCTCTTTAGGTAGAGGGAAGTCTAAATTCTCCAATAGGTCCATGTCATCTGTCTCCGGCTCCGACAAAACCGTATGCAATACAGGTAAGCTTATAGCCTCTGGGATGTCTTCCTCTGACTGCCTGGAATGGTAAAGTTTCATGAGATTAATGTGAACAAGTTGTGAATCTTTTTTGCGATCAGGAGTATGGACTATATAGTTGAGAGGAGATAGTTTATTAGCATTGATTTGAAAGTCTTGATGGAACCGTTCCAAGCAACCTTGGGACGGTGGGTGGTAAGCCGAAGATGTACAATGGTCCACACTGAGGTCTTTCATCACCTGTTTGAACAAAGATGGATCAGATTGTTGGGCTGAAATGAGCTCATCCTTAATAATGGTCTTATTGTACAGATCTTCTGTGGGTAGGAAGATATTGGAGGTGGTTTTAGATGAAGAGGGCCCATTTCGCACACTCTGCGACCGGGTGACAGCACAAGATGGGAAAAGATGAGGAATAGTTTCTTTAAGGTCAGTGGTGGAGTTGACAGGTAAGGGAGAGTCGACTGTCTTTATGTTAGGAACCACTAGATCTCCTACCAAGTCATTACCCAATAATAAATGAATGCCGCACACAGGCATTGGGTCTTTCCGAATGGCTATTTGCACTTCCCCAGTAATCAAGGGACATTGGAGGTGCACTTTAGCTAAAGGATAGGAAGAATGGGACGAGAGATCTGAAATTAGAACACTCATTTGTAAATGCGGTAGATATATCAGGAATGACGTTAAACAGGAGGATAGATTGTGCTGCGCCCGTATCACGTAGTATACGAATAGGGAAAGAACGAGACCCTTCTATGATTGAAATTTTTCCCTCATAGGTGAATGAAGAGAAGAGATCCTGATGGGGCCTTGCCACATTGGCATTTGCTATTGGTTTGGATTTGGGATCCAGGGAACTACTTTTAGCAATTCGACACTTTGGGTGTTTACAATTCTGGATCGTATGGCCTGGGTTTTTACAGTAAGAACAAGTAAGCTTGGTTGCATCGGGGGAGTAGGTGTGGGACCTTTCGACCTACCACTCACGTCCCCAAGGTTATCAGAGGAGGACCTAACATGTCGGGAAGTACCACGTTCTCTACTGCCCAGTGACTCCACCAACAAAGCATACGCATCAGCCAGCTCAGCAGCACGCCCTAAATTAACCTCTCCACGCTCCTCCACATGCTTCAAGATATGAAATGGTATCTTGCTTTTCCACTCCTCCAGGACTACCAAATTTAACAAATCCTGAAATGTGGAGGTCTCTGTAGCCTCTAACCACTTCTTAAAAAACCTAAGCTTTTCTTGAGCAAACTCAACAAAGGTGTGTGAAAATGGTTTGGTTAGTTTACGAAACTTCTGCCGGTATCCGTCTGGCGTGATAGCATAAGAGGTGAGGATATTCTTTTTTACGTTATCATAGTCATCAGTCTGGTCTAAACAGTTATAAACTCTACGAGCCTTACCATATAATTTAGGAACTAACACTGACACCCACTGGTCCTTTGGCCACTCATTCTTCCCGGCTATTTTCTCAAAAGTCCTAAATGACCCGTCCATATCGGATTCATCAAACCCGGGAACAAGGGAAGAAGCAGTAGCAGGGTTAAAAGCAGCTAGTTTCTCTTTTAATGCCACTTCCTTTGATTTAAACTCCGATGTTAAGGTGACTTCTGTCTCTCTCACCTGTAGTTCTTTCAGTTTAACCGCCTGCACCAACTTGGCCTGTTCCATCCTTTCCTCATGCTCCAACTTGGCCTGTTCCAACCTTCCCTCATGCTCCAACTTGGCCTGTTCCAACCTTCCCTCATGCTCCAACTTGGCCTGTTCCAACCTTCCCTCATGCTCCAACTTGGGTTCTTTCATTTTGATTTGGAACTCGAACCTAGCTCGTTCTAGTTCTAAGGGGTCTATTCGTTGTGTTTCTTCTTGAGGGCTAGCCAGACCTGAGGCAACTTCTGAGTGAGGAGGGGTGGTGGATAGTGGTTGAAGTTTCTTGGACATGGGCGTTAATCTGTCAACAGCGGATTCTTTTAAAACTTCTTGTTGAACCAACACTTCAATCACATGATTTTTTAACATTTCCTTAGTCAGTTGCTGTGAAAATGGGATATTGTAATAGTTGGCTATTTCTTTCCATTCTTTCTTCAGGATATTAACACGTAATTTAGCTACGGAAGGATTTTCAATAAAATCCTGAAGATCAAAACCTGAGGTGGCCATTGTTAATAAAAATAGGATAAATTAACTAATGGTCAAAAGATAAGATAAGTGGATAACCCTAGAAAATATCACGGCAGTGGATAACCAGAAAGTCCCGGAAACTAACCAAGTTATACCTAGGGAAATTACACTTATGATTATTGTTCTTCCGAGAAGATCCTTAGATAAGGATAAGAGACTTGAAAGAGGTAGGGCGTATTACGGCATTAATATAAAGATCCGGATTAACAACCCTGATATACTTGAAAGAGGTAGGGCGTATTACGGCATTAATATAAAGATCCGGATTAACAACCCTGATATACTTGAAAGAGGTAGGGCGTATTACGGCATTAATATAAAGATCCGGATTAACAACCCTGATATACTTGAAAGAGGTAGGGCGTATTACGGCATTTAAATACAGATCCGGATTAACAGCCCTGAATGAGATAATGAGAAGAACAATAATTGAGGCTTTATAATTATGGGGTCCTGGTAGAGCGGGGCGTCCCAAGATATCACTTCACTCTAAACTAGTAACTATGGAACAGCTTACTCTGGAGTGAGGGTACGGCATTAAACAGATCCGGATTCTTCCCTACACTCGATAAGACTTACCACACGACTGCCACGTGTAATAACAGGTAAGCCTTATGACACTTGGAACCTATTATCCTACGTCTGTCACTCTTACTATACGGTAATACCAATATATGCACACACATATGAAGGAAACTTTAAACCACCGTAAAGCAATTGTAAACAGAAGTGACTGGGAGGGGTAATTAACACTGAGTAACAAGGGAGGAAGGAATATGGTACTTAAGGTCGTGTCCTGTCACGGTCGCCATTTGTTACGAGTTGGGGATTTAGAATATAGTATACGTCTACCCAGATCCCAACAGGTAACAACAAAAAAAAACAAAGACAATCGGACTAAAAAAAGGGTAGACAAAGGATGCGAGTTTTCGTTGTATATAATAAAGTACCATAAATTCCTTAACAAAATATTCAGCTTATAAACTACCCTTAACCAAACTTAACCTAAACACGAACAGTATATACATAGTAATAAAACAATAGTGAAGCAATGTGGAGGGGGGAGAGGCAATACAAGATTACAAATACTTAAGTGAGGAGCTGAGATGGCTGACGAGCAAGGCTGAGTATGGTAGAAGACGGTAAATAGTCACTGTGCCGTAGGTTTCCAGGATAGGTGATCCTGTGGTCGCTTCCCAGAGTGAAGTTCCCTCTCCTCGAATTGGAGCTGACAAAGTAGACCGAGGCGGAAGTGACGCAACAACCAGGATATGGAGAAGGGAAACCCGGGAGTGGTAACTAAGACGAGCCATACTCGTGTTTCGTCCCTAGATGGCGTTGCTCGTGGTGCTGGGTAGGTAGATGAAGACAATCGGTGGAGGGGTTCGTAACAGTGGTGAGTGTTGGTGGATGTTGGTGGGTGGTGGTGGGTGTCAGTGGGTGTTAGTGGGTGATGATGAGTGTTGGTGGTGAGTGTTGGTGGGTGTCAGTGGGTGTTAGTGGGTGATGATGATTGTTGGTGGTGAGTGTTGGTGGTGAGTGTTGGTGGATGTTGGTGGGTGTTGGTGGGTGGTGGTGGGTGTCAGTGGGTGTTAGTGGTGATGATGAGTGTTGGTGGTGAGTGTTGGTGGTGAGTGTTGGTGGTGGCGGTGGGTGTCAGTGGGTGTTAGTGGTGATGATGAGTGTTGGTGGTGAGTGTTGGTGGTGAGTGCTGGTGGGTGTTGGTGGATGGTGGTGGGTGTCAGTGGGTGTTAGTGGTGATGATGAGTGTTGGTGGTGAGTGTTGGTGGTGAGTGTTGGTTGTTGGTTGGTGTTGGTGGGTGGTGGTGGGTGTTAGTGGGTGTTAGCGGTGATGATGAGTGTTGGTGGTGAGTGTTGGTGGTGAGTGTTGGTGGGTGTTGGTAAGTGTTGGTGGGTTTTGGTGGGTGTTGGTGAGTGTTGGTGGGTGGCGGTGGGTGTTGGTGGGTGTTGGTGAGTGATGTTGAGTGTTGGTGAGTGTTGGTGGGTGTTAGTGGGTGTTAGTCGGTGTCAGTGTGTGTTAGTGGTGTGATGATGAGTGTTGGTGGTGAGTGTTGGTGGTGAGTGTTGGTGGGTGTTGGTGGGTGATGATGGGTGATGATGAGTGTTGGTGGTGAGTGTTGGTGGTGAGTGTTGGTGGGTGATGATGAGTGTTGGTGGTGAGTGTTGGTGGATGTTGGTTGGTGGCGGTGGGTGTTGGTGGGTGTTGGTGAGTGTTGGTGGATGTTGGTGGGTGTTGGTGAGTGTTAGTGGGTGGCGGTGGGTGTTGGTGGGTGTTGGTGAGTGATGATGAGTGTTGGTGGGTTTGGTGGGTGTTGGTGGGTGTTGGTGGGAGGCGGTGGGTGTTGGTGGGAGGCGGTGGGTGTTAGTGGGTGGCGGTGGGTGTTGGTGGGTGTTGGCGAGTCATGATGAGTGTTGGTGGGTTTTGGTGGGTGTTGGTGGGAGGCGGTGGGTGTTGGTGGTGAGTGTTGGTGGGTTTTGGTGGGTGTTGGTGGGTGTTAGTGGGTAATGATGAGTGTTGGTGGGTTTTGGTGGGTGTTGGTGGGAGGCGGTGGGTGTTAGTGGGAGGCGGTGGGTGTTAGTGGGTGATGATGGGCGATGATGAGTGTTGGTGGGCGTTAGTGGTGAGTGTTGGTGCGTTTTGGTGGGTGTTGGTGGGTGTTGGTGGTGAGTGTTGATGGGTGTTGGTGGGTGTTGGTGGTGAGTGTTGATGGGTGTTGGTGGGTGTTGGTGGTGAGTGTTGGTGGGTGTTGGTGGGTGTTGGTGGGCGTTAGTGGGTGATGATGGGTGATGATGAAATGTTGGTGGTGATTGCTGGTGGGTGTTGGTGGGTGTTAGTGGGTGATGATGGGTGATGAGGAGTGTTGGTGGTGAGTGTTGGTGGGTGTTGGTGGGTGTTGGTGGGTGGCGGTTGGTGTTGGTGGTGAGTGTTGGTGGGTGGCAGTGAGTGTTGGTCGGTGTTGGTGGGTGGCGGTTGGTGTTGGTGGCTGTTGGTGAGTGTTGGTGGTGAGTGTTGATGGGTGTTGGTGGGTGTTGGTGGTGATCGTTGGTGGGTGTTGGTGGGTGTTGGTGAGTGTTGGTGGTGATTGTTGATGGGTGTTGGTGGGTGCTGGTGGTGATCGTTGGTGGGTGTTGGTGGGTGTTGGTGAGTGATGATGAGTGTTGGTGGGTGTTGGTTGGTGGCGGTGGGTGTTGGTGGGTTTTGGTGCGTGTTGGTGGGTGGCGGTGGGTGTTGGTGGGTGTTGGTGGTGAGTGTTGGTGGGTGTTAGTGGGAGGCGGTGGGTGTTAGTGGGTGGCGGAGGGTGTTGGTGGGTGTTGGCGAGTCATGGTGAGTGTTGGTGGGTTTTGGTGGGTGTTGGTGGGTGTTGGTGGTGGGTGTTGGTGGTGAGTGTTGGTGGGTGTTGGTGGGTGTTGGTGGTGAGTGTTGATGGGTGTTGGTGGGTGTTGGTGGTGAGTGTTGGTGGGTGTTGGTGGTGAGTGTTGATGGGTGTTGGTGGGTGTTGGTGTTGAGTGTTGGTGGGTGTTGGTGGGTGTTGGTGGGCGTTAGTGGGTGATGATGGGTGATGTTGAGTGTTGGTGGTGAGTGCTGGTGGGTGTTGGTGGGTGTTAGTGGGTGAGGATGGGTGATGATGAGTGTTGGTGGTGAGTGTTGGTGGATTTTGGTGGGTTTTGGTGGGTGGCGGTGGATGTTGGTGGGTGGCGGTGGGTGTTGGTGGGTGTTGGTGAGTGTTGGTGGTGAGTGTTGATGGATGTTGGTGGGTGTTGGTGGGTGTTGGTGGTGAGTGTTGGTGGGTGTTGGTGGGTGTTGGTGGTGAGTGTTGATGGGTGTTGGTGGGTGTTGGTGGTGAGTGTTGGTGGGTGTTGGTGGGTGTTGGTGGGCGTTAGTGGGTGATGATGGGTGATGATGAGTGTTGGTGGTGAGTGCTGGTGGGTGTTGGTGGGTGTTAGTGGGTGATGATGGGTGATGATGAGTGATGGTGGTGAGTGTTGGTGGGTTTTGTTGGGTGTTGGTGGGTGGCGGTGGATGTTGGTGGGTGGCGGTGGGTGTTGGTGGGTGTTGGTGAGTGTTGGTGGTGAGTGTTGATGGGTGTTGGTGGGTGTTGGTGGTGATCGTTGGTGGGTGTTGGTGGGTGTTGGTGGGTGTTGGTGAGTGTTGGTGGTGAGTGTTGATGGGTGTTGGTGGGTGTTGGTGGTGATCGTTGGTGGGTGTTGGTGGGTGTTGGTGAGTGATGATGAGTGTTGGTGGGTGTTGGTTGGTGGCGGTGGGTGTTGGTGGGTGTTGGTGAGTGTTGGTGGGTGGCGGTGGGTGTTGGTGGGTGTTAGTGGGTGATGATGAGTGATGATGAATGTTAGTGGTGAGTGTTGGTGGATGTTGGTGGGTGTTGGTGGGTGTTAGTGGGTGTCAGTGGTTGTTAGTGGGTGATGTTGAGTGTTGGTGAGTGTTGGTGGGTGCTGGTGGGTGTTAGTGGGTGTTAGTGGGTGTCAGTGGGTGTTAGTGGGTGATGATGAGTGTTGGTGGTGATTGTTGGTGGTGAGTGTTGGTGGTGAGTGTTGGTGGTGAGTTTTGGTGGGTGTTAGTGGGTGATGATGGGTTATGATGAGTGTAGGTGGTGAGTGTTGGTGGATGTTGGTGGGTGTTGGTGGATGTTGGTGGGTGTTGGTGGGTGTTAGTGGGTGGCGGTGGGTGTTGGTGGGTGTTGGTGAGTGATGATGAGTGTGTGTGGGTTTTTGTGGGTGTTGGTGGGTGTTGGTGGTGAGTGTTGGTGGGTTTTGGTGGGTGTTGGTGGGTGTTAGTGGGTAATGATGAGTGTTGGTGGGTTTTGGTGGGTGTTGGTGGGTGTTGGTGATTGTTGGTGGGTGTTGGTGAGTGATGATGAGTGTTGGTGGGTGTTGGTGGGTGTTGGTGGTGAGTGTTGGTGGGTGTTGTTGGGTGTTGTGGTGATGTGAGTGTTGGTGGGTTTTGGTGGGTGTTGGTGGGTGTTGATGGGTGTTGGTGTTGAGTGTTGATGGGTGTTGGTGGGTGTTGGTGGTGAGTGTTGGTGGGTGTTGGTGGGTGTTGATGGGTGTTGGTGTTGAGTGTTGATGGGTGTTGGTGGGTGTTGGTGGTGAGTGTTGGTGGGTGTTGGTGGGTGTTGGTGGTGATTGTTGGTGGGTGTTGGTGGGTGTTGGTGGGCGTTATTGAGTGATGATGGGTGATGATGAGTGTTGGTGGTGAGTGCTGGTGGGTGTTGGTGGGTGTTGGTGGGTGTTAGTGGGTGATGATGGGTGATGATGGGTGCTGGTGAGTGTTGGTGGGTGTTAGTGGGTTTTAGTGGGTGATGATGGGTGATGATGGGTGGTGGTGAGTTTTGGTGGGTGTTAGTTGGTGTTAGTGGGTGATGATGGGTGATGATGAGTGTTGGTGGTGAGTGTTGGTGGGTGTTGGTGGGTGTTGGTGGGTGGCGGTGGGTGTTGGTGGGTGTTGGTGGGTGTTGGTGGGTGTTGGTGGGTGGCGGTGGGTGTTGGTGGGTGGCGGTGGGTGTTGGTGGGTGTTGGTGAGTGTTGGTGGTGTTGGTGAGTGATGATGAGTGTTGGTGGGTGTTGGTGGGTGTTGGTGTGAGTGTTGGTGGGTGTTGGTGGGTGTTGGTGGTGAGTGTTGGTGGGTGTTGGTGGTGAGTGTTGGTGGGTCGTTGGTGGGTGATGATGGGTGACGATGAGTGTTGGTGGTGAGGGTTGGTGAGTGTTTGTGGGTGTTGGTGGGTGGCGTTGGGTGTTGGTGGGTGGCGGTGGGTGTTGGTCGGTGTTGGTGGGTGGCGGTGGGTGTTGGTGGGTGGCGGTGGGTGTTGGTGGGTGTTGGTGAGTGTTGGTGGTGAGTGTTGATGGGTGTTGGTGGGTGTTGGTGGTGATTGTTGGTGGGTGTTGGTGGGTGTTGTTGAGTGATGATGAGTGTTGGTGGGTGTTGGTTGGTGGCGGTGGGTGTTGGTGGGTGTTTGTGGGTGGTGATGCATGTTAGTGGATGTTGGTGGGTGTTGGTGGGTGTTGGTGGGTGTTGGTGGTGAGTGTTGGTGGGTGTTAGTGGGAGGCGGTGGGTGTTAGTGGGTGGCGGTGGGTGTTGGTGGGTGTTGGTGAGTCATGATGAGTGTTGGTGGGTTTTGGTGGGTGTTGGTGGGAGGTGTGGCTGTTGGTGGTGAGTGTTGGTGGGTTTTGGTGGGTGTTGGTGGGTGCTAGTGGGTAATGATGAGTGTTGGTGGGTTTTGGTGAGTGTTGGTGGGAGGTTCGGTGGGTGTTAGTGGGTGATGATGGGCGATGATGAGTGTTGGTGGGTGTTAGTGGTGAGTGTTGGTGCGTTTTGGTGGGTATTGGTGGGTGTTGGTGGTGAATGCTGGTGGGTGTTGGTGGGTGTTAGTGGGTGATGATGGGTGGTAATGAGTGTTGGTGGGTTTTGGTGGGTGTTGGTGGGTGGCGGTGGATGTTGTTGGGTGGCGGTGGGTGTTGGTCGGTGTTGGTGGTGAGTGGGTGTTGGTGGGTGTGGTGGGTGTTGGTGGTGTTGGTGGGTGGCGGTGGGTGTTGGTGGGTGTTGGTGAGTGTTGGTGGTGAGTGTTGATGGTTGTTGGTGGGTGTTGGTGGGTGTTGGTGAGTGATGATGAGTGTTGGTGGATGTTGGTTGGTGGCGGTGGGTGTTGGTGGGTGTTGGTGAGTGTTGGTGGGTGGCGGTGTGTGTTGGTGGGTGTTGGTGAGTTATGATGAGTGTTGGTGGGTGTTGGTTGGTTGCGGTGGGTGTTGGTGGGTGTTGGTGAGTGTTGGTGGGTGCCGGTGGGTGTTGGTGGGTGTTGGTGCGTGATGATTGGTGATAATGAGTGTTGGTGGTGAGTGTTGGTGGATGTTGGTGGGTGTTTGTGGGTGTTAGTGGGGGTCAGTGGGTGTTAGTTGGGTGATGTTGAGTGTTGGTGAGTGTTGGTGGGTGCTGGTGGGTGTTAGTGGTGTTAGTGGGTGATGATGAGTGTTGGTGGTGAGTGTTGGTGGATGTTGGTGGGTGTTGGTGGGTGGATGTTGGTGGGTGTTGGTGGGTGTTAGTGGGTGGCGGTGGGTGTTGGTGGGTGTTGGTGAGTGATGATGAGTGTTTGTGGGTTTTTGTGGGTGTTGGTGGGTGTTGGTGGTGAGTGTTGGTGGGTTTTGGTGGGTGTTGGTGGGTGTTAGTGGGTAATGATGAGGGTTTGGGGGTTTTGGTGGGTGTTGGTGGGTGTTGGTGATTGTTGGTGGGTGTTGGTGAGTGATGATGAGTGTTGGTGGGTGTTGGTGGGTGTTGGTGGTGAGTGTTGGTGGGTGTTGTTGGGTGTTGGTGGTGAGTGTTGGTGGGTGTTGGTGGGTGGCAGTGGGTGTTAGTGGTTGATGATGGGTGATGAGTGTTGGTGGGTTTTGGTGGGTGTTGGTGGGTGCTAGTGGGAGGCGGTGGGTGTTGGTGGGTGTTGTTGAGTGATGATGAGTGTTGGTGGGTTTTGGTGGGTGTTGATGGGTGTTGGTGTTGAGTGTTGGTGGGTGTTGGTGGGTGTTGGTGAGTGTTGGTGGGTGGCGGTGGGTGTTGGTGGGTGTTGGTGGGTGATGTTTGGTGATGATGAGTGTTGGTGGTGAGTGCTGGTGGGTGTTGGTGGGTGTTGGTGGGTGTTAGTGGGTGATGATGGGTGATGTTGGGTGCTGGTGAGTGTTGTTGGGTGTTAGTGGGTATTAGTGGGTGATGATGGGTGATGATGGGTGGTGGTGAGTGTTGGTGGGTGTTAGTTGGTGTTAGTGGGTGATGATGGGTGATGATGAGTGTTGGTGGTGAGTGTTGGTGGGTGTTGGTGGGTGTTGGTGGGTGGCGGTGGGTGTTAGTTGGTGGCGGTGGGTGTTGGTGGTGGTGGCGGTGGGTGTTGGTCGGTGTTGGTGGGTGGCGGTGGGTGTTGGTCGGTGTTGGTGGGTGGCGGTGGGTGTTGGTGGGTGTTGGTGAGTGTTGGTCGGTGTTGGTGGGTGGCGGTGGGCGTTGGTCGGTGTTGGTGGGTGGCGGTGGGTGTTGGTGGGTGTTGGTGAGTGTTGGTTGGTGTTGGTGAGTGATGATGAGTGTTGGTGGGTGTTGGTGGTGTGTTGGTGTTGAGTGTTGGTGGGTGTTGGTGGGTGTTGGTGGTGAGTGTTGGTGGGTGTTGGTGGTGAGTGTTCGTGGGTGTTGGTGGGTGATGATGGGTGATGATGAGTGTTGGTGGTGAGTGTTGGTGGGTGTTGGTGGGTGTTGGTGGGTGGCGTTGGGTGTTGGTGGGTGGCGGTGGGTGTTGGTCGGTGTTGGTGGGTGGCGGTGGGTGTTGGTGGGTGGCGGTGGGTGTTGGTCGGTGTTGGTGGGTGGCGGTGGGTGTTGGTGGGTGTTGGTGAGTGTTGGTGGTGAGTGTTGATGGGCGTTGGTGGGTGTTGGTGGTGATTGTTGGTGGGTGTTGGTGGGTGTTGTTGAGTGATGATGAGTGTTGGTGGGTGTTGGTTGGTGGCGGTTTTGTGTTGGTGGGTGTTTGTGGGTGGTGATGCATGTTAGTGGATGTTGGTGGGTGTTGGTGGGTGTTGGTGGTGACTGTTGGTGGGTGTTAGTGGGAGGCGGTGGGTGTTGGTGGGTCGCGGTGGGTGTTGGTGGGTGTTGGTGAGTCATGATGAGTGTTGGTGGGTTTTGGTGGGTGTTGGTGGGAGGCGGTGGGTGTTGGTGGTGAGTGTTGGTGGGTTTTGGTGGGTGTTGGTGGGTGTTAGTGGGTAATGATGAGTGTTGGTGGGTTTTGGTGAGTGTTGGTGGGAGGCGGTGGGTGTTAGTTGGATTCGGTGGGTGTTAGTGGGTGATGATGGGTGATGATGAGTGTTGGTGGGTGTTAGTGGTGAGTGTTGGTGAGTTTTGGTGGGTGTTGGTGGGTGTTGGTGGTGAGTGTTGATGGGTGTTAGTGGGTATTGGTGGTGAGTGTTGGTGGGTGTTGGTGGGTGTTGGTGGTGAGTGTTGGTGGGAGTTGGTGGGTGTTGGTGGGCGTTAGTGTGTGATGATGGGTGATGATGAGTGTTGGTGGTGAAAGCTGGTGGGTGTTGGTGGGTGTTAGTGGGTGATGATGGGTGATGATGAGTGTTGGTGGGTTTTGGTGGGTGTTGGTGGGTGGCGGTGGATGTTGGTGGGTGGCGGTGGGTGTTGGTCGGTGTTGGTGGGTGGCGGTGGGTGTTGGTGGGTAGCGGTGGGTGTTGGTCGGTGTTGGTGGGTGGCGGTGGGTGTTGGTGGGTGTTGGTGAGTGTTGGTGGTGAGTGTTGATGGGTGTTGGTGGGTGTTGGTGGGTGTTGGTGAGTGATGATGAGTGTTGGTGGATGTTGGTTGGTGGCGGTGGGTGTTGGTGGGTGTTGGTGAGTGTTGGTGGGTGGCGGTGGGTGTTGGTGGGTGTTGGTGAGTGATGATGAGTGTTGGTGGGTGTTGGTTGGTGGCGGTGGGTGTTGGTGGGTGTTGGTGAGTGTTGGTGGGTGGCGGTGGGTGTTGGTGGGTGTTAGTGGGTGATGATTGGTGATAATGAGTGTTGGTGGTGAGTGTTGGTGGATGTTGGTGGGTGTTGCTGGGTGTTAGTGGGGGTCAGTGGGTGTTAATGGGTGATGTTGAGTGTTGGTGAGTGTTGGTGGGTGCTGGTGGGTGTTAGTGGTGTTAGTGGGTGATGATGAGTGTTGGTGGTGAGTGTTGGTGGTGAGTGTTGGTGGTGAGTGTTGGTGGATGTTGGTGGTTGTTGGTGGGTGTTGGTGAGTGTTGGTGGATGTTGGTGGGTGTTGGTGGGTGTTAGTGGGTGGCGGTGCGTGTTGGTGGGTGTTGGTGAGTGATGATGAGTGTTGGTGGGTTTTGGTGTGTGTTGGTGGGTGTTGGTGGTGAGTGTTGGTGGGTTTTGGTGGGTGTTGGTGGGTGTTAGTTGGTAATGATGAGTGTTGGTGGGTTTTGGTGGGTGTTGGTGGGTGTTGGTGAGTGTTGGTGAGTGTTGGTGGGTGTTGGTGAGTGATGATGAGTGTTGGTGGGTGTTGGTGGGTGTTGGTGGTGAGTGGTGGTGGGTGTTGTTGGGTGTTGGTGGTGAGTGTTGGTGGGTGTTGGTGGGAGGCGGTGGGTGTTAGTGGGTGATGATGGGTGATGATGAGTGTTGGTGGGTTTTGGTGGGTGTTGGTGGGTGTTAGTGGGGGGCGGTGGGTGTTGGTGGTTGTTGGTGAGTGATGATGAGTGTTGGTGGGTTTTGGTGGGTGTTGGTGGGTGTTGGTGGTGAGTGTTGGTGGGTGTTGGTTGGTGTTGGTGGTGATTGTTGGTGGGTGCCGGTGGGTGTTGGTGGTTGTTGGTGGGCGTTAGTGGGTGATGATGGGTGATGATGAGTGTTGGTGGTGATTGTTGGTGGGTGTCGGTGGGTGTTGGTGGGTGTTGGTGGGCGTTAGTGGGTGATGATGGGTGATGATGAGTGTTGGTGGTGAGTGCTGGTGGGTGTTGGTGGGTGTTGGTGGGTGTTAGTGGGTGATGATGGTCGATGATGGGTGCTGGTGAGTGTTGGTCGGTGTTGGTGGGTGGCGGTGGGTGTTGGTGGGTGGCGGTGGGTGTTGGTCGGTGTTGGTGGGTGGCGGTGGGTGTTGGTGGGTGTTGGTGAGTGTTGGTGGTGAGTGTTGATGGGTGTTGGTGGGTGTTGGTGGTGATTGTTGGTAGGTGTTGGTGGGTGTTGGTGAGTAATGATGAGTGTTGGTGGATGTTGGTTGGTGGCGGTGGGTGTTGGTGGGTGTATGTGGGTGGTGATGCATGTTAGTGGATGTTGGTGGGTGTTAGTGGGTGGTGATAAATGAAGGTATGTGTTGGTGTATGATGGTTTGTGGTGATGAATATCTTTGGGTGTTGGCGAATATTGACATGTGTTAGTGAGTGTCTGTAAATATAGAAAAGCGTACCTAGGTGTTAGTAGGTGTTGGGTGGGTGCTGGTGAATGTTAACAGGTAGATGATGAAAGGTGCTGGTAGGTGTAATAATAATAATAATAATAATAATAATAAAAATAATAATAATAATAATAATAATAATAATAATAATAATAATAATAATAATAATAATAATAATAATAATAATAATAATAATAATAATAATAATTAAAGGTTTATTGAAAGAGCATGGCAGCCGGAAGGCTGAAAATATACAGTTACATAATTGGGGAAAGGGTCTCTTGATTTACAAATAATATGCAAGTAACATAAGTGATACAAATATAATATATAATAACTAGGTGGGGAGGAGGTTATACTTCAGGGCATTCAACATAGTGAGAAGTGCAAAAAGTAAGATTGACTGGGAGTGAATACACTGGTTGATTACACGTTATTGATAATTTTTACAATGGTTGGGACTGGGTTACGGGTGAGGAATATTGGTGAGTGCTGCTGGATGTGTGTGGGTGCTGGTATACATGTCTACCAGTATCTTCACACTACTCAAACGCTCCTATAGTTTCTAAAAGTCCACTATAGACCAACTACTCCACAATTATAATTTTACAAGCTAAATACAAATTCACTGTACATTACTCACTCGACTCTAGAAGTTTAAAGCAAGTTTGAGAAGCTCTTTGGTCCTATTGGAAAACATATTCATCATTTCTTGTAAGATTTTTAATTATTTTGCTTGAAGATTTATGTCATGTGGTGGAGAGAATCAAATAATCCAAAATCTTTAGTCAGAATTTCCACGTAGGGGTTGATAACACGCAGACTGAAATGAACGTGATGTCCTTGTTACTGACGGGAAGGTGAGGGTGGGAGTGCTCTCTACGCTTCTTTACTTTGACTCACATACACACTCTACATACACAGTACTGCCACCCTGGACTAAAGTTTATCTTTGATTTAATGCGCCATCCACCAGTACGTGTCAGTGTATCTTAAACGAATCAACCAACACTGAGCATATGGCAGACTTGGGCCTCTCGACTTATGACTTACTATGCAATCAATAGTGGAATCTCACTCTGTCATTCTGAGCCATCTTGCTGTGTTATCAAGAACATTTGTACTCCCTGTTACTCAGACCTAATTATTCATGTCTCAAAAAATTAAGGTCTAAATTCTCAATCATCTGCAATAAAATTTTTACTTCAAGCTGTGAGAACTCACTTTACTAACTTAATATACTACGAACAAAATGTTGGCAGCAAAATTACGTCAGATTTCAGACTGAAATTTTCCCCACGCAGCCCGGAGCTAGTTTACTGAGCACCTCCTAATAGCCTGTACTAGGCGAACTGCATGAGTTGTTCAGTCTTGCCCTTTATTACTTAAATATTTTATGGACGTGAATACCTAAGGGACCATTGGTTGTGTTAGCAATTTACATGAAATTATGGGAGAGTGTGTAAAGAGACGTGACCCTGTATTTTTCAACTGTTTTTGACAAACAGTAGTAGTTCCTAATGTTATGTGCCAGGCCTGTCTCTCGGAGGAGGGATATTGGCCAGGGAGGGACAAGGTGTTGGTGACGGCTAGGGAGCTGTAGGCGGAAGTCTCAGGACATGTGAGGATGTAGTGAGAGAGGTGTGAGAGTCTGGTCACACACAAAGTTTACATGTAGGCTCGGAGTTGACATTGTATTCCCAGGGGTACATACCTGTAGCCCAGGTGCAGTCTTATGTATAAAATCTGTTGATACCGAGTCAGGGGTTGAAAGTATCTGTAAAGGCAGGGTTGTCGTCTCCGGTTACTGCGTCATAGTGGTGTAGTGTGGCACTTCCCCAATGTTTTAGGTGTGTCCTGTGTTCGTCGAATGCCTCGCGTTGTGTTATGTGTACTAGGGTGTGTCAATTTAGGGGGTGAACTGGCTAAATTGAAAATCGAGTAATTTGGTAGCAATTTATTGTAGTCTTTAAGCATGCAAAACAATATTCTGGCATAAATTTTTTTTTATAATAAGTCCTACCTACATCAAATGGATTTTTAAATGTACATATTTGTGAATTTATAACATAACCAGCGTTTGCACACATGTTACTGTTTCAAGTTTCAAATTATTATATTTTATTATCCGTAGTCTATTTGAAAGTAACCAATGCCTTCATACTCTCTTTGCTTTGGTTTCTTGTCATCGGTAGTCTGCTTGCTATTTGTGCTTTGATGTAACCTTCTCGCCTCTCGTGGCTGTAAACATGGCCCTCTGCTTCTGTGACCATTTTCACACATCTCTCCACACTTTGAGTGTGGGAAGGCCACTTCGGCACCTGCATTGGAGTCTCTTTAAGGTTTCTCAATTCTTGGCTAGTTAGACTTGTTGTCAATGGTGGCTCTAAGACTTCCAAACTCAAGTCAACCAATTCTGACAATTTGGTGGCATTGACGTTTATTGGGGGAACTTTTCTTGAATGAAACGAACAGTCTCCCAACTGGTCGTCATCTATTAGCGTTCCTCTAATCTTTTGAATGACTTCTACAGCCTCGGTTCGGAGATTGGTACATTGACTGCAAAGCATTGCTTGCAAAACTGCTTCTGATCGAGCATACCAAGCGGACCTTCTTGCCACAGGTAACACGATGTCCCTCACTACCTTCCTCTGTGTTCTTACTAGCTGCAATTGAAACAAAAGGTGATTGGGCCCATCCACCCACATAGGATTAAGTTTCACACTAAACCACTGGGGAAGATAAACTCCAATAATAAATTCAACAATTAACCTCAAATTCTTCAGCACTTTGCCCTTCAATTCGTGTTTGGAAATCCAAATCCTGCAGAAACGAAGAGCTGTAGTTAACCAACGGCTGTGACTGACAGGTCCAATCTCCAAGAGAGCCAATGACTGAGGCACTTCTCCTGATCTTATTGCTTGGGCAATACGATAAGCATAGGATTGATCTGTGCTGAGATCTTTGATGACTCCTTCAGACAACGCCGGAAGGGGAGGGCCAACTTCGACCTTTGGAAAGGTTGTATTTATTTCTAGTTGTGTTGCTTCATCCAGCATGATGCCAAGGGGACCTGACCACTTGTTGTTGCTCTTTGTAGGACCATCAAGTTCCTGGATGAGATGACGAAGAGGTAGCTCGCCTGTATGTAAATCACATACAATCCAAACAAGTCTTCTTCCTAGTTTTTTCTCTAAATGCGTCATTACACCCCCCTGCCATCCGGTGTTCACTGCAGTTGAATCTCCACCAACAGCCTGCAGTGAACTGCCAAGTCCTCTCTCCTGAACCCAACATAAAATATGATCAGCAATGACCTCTGCATGTTTCTTCCCTTCTACTTCAGTTTCGGGAGCAAAGTGAAACAAAAACCGACCACCAGGCTCAGAACAGACAGAGTAGTGTTCTTCTTTGATGAGACCTGGAAACTTTCTGTTCACTCCCTCTACTTCTAGCAAAACTTTTGTGCCATCTATTCTTCCATCAAACAAAAGACAGGAGAGCCCTCCCTCGCTTAAATCTTTTTCATGCTGATCAGATATTTCCTTCATTATTTTTTCTTGTGCTCTTCTAATTTTATTATGATCTATCACCAAAGATACATCCTCTCGGCTGATGAGGCCTGCATCTATCCAAGCGGCAGTTGCAATTTCTGCAGCCTCACGAAGTCCAGCATGGTGGCGAATACTAGCTAAAGCAATGTTTGAAATGTTTCTTGTGTTGTATTTCATTTTCTTTGGTAAAGGTTCAGATGGCTCTTTGGAACTATCATTTGATGTTGCTTCCTGTTCATCAGAAGAACTATCAAAGAAGTGATAAACATCTTGACACAGCTCTTCCTCTCTTTGGATGGCTTCTTCACTCTTCATTTTCTTCTTTTGTTCCCTCTCTCGGATTTGTTCTCTCTTCTTGGCATTAGCAATCTGCTTCTTTGTTTCTGAATAATCTATTGAACCCATTTGCATACTTCCTTGGCCTTCTGCCTTTGTCCTCTGTGCCTTTATAAATTCAAGCTCTAAAACAGGGATCTTCTTTTCACGAGGACAACCACAATCAATGTGGGAATTATTTTCTCTCTTACCTGAGTGAGAACAGTTGGATTCAGAACATAATTGTATGGAGCACTTGCAGGTCAAAATGTCAAACAGAGTATCAAGTGTGTGCAGAAATTCATTTTTCCTGGCCAAGTTTCCTTTACCAAGTGATGTTTCAACTGCTTTGTGCCATAATTTCGTTAGTTTTAGCTCAATAGTTCGACACTGATTAATCACAGGTGGTTTGAATAGTGCACTAGCTTTTGTCCATTGATGCAGAAGAGGGACTATCATGTCATTTATGAGTTCTTTATCTGTATAGTTCCTTCTGTCCTTTGCATTTTTTTCTCGAAGGAGTAACCCTAATCTTAGCATGTCTCTCACTGTTGGAAGTTCTGATACAGGAAGCTCCTTCCCTTTACCAACTAGCAGGCTCAAGTGGTTTGACAACTGACTTCTTGTCTTCAATTTTGACATCTTCACACTATCTGACAAATAGAAAAATATTTCAATGTTTCATAATTCAATTGTTGTTTCAAAAAATATCAATTTGTTTATCAAAAATGCTGTAACAGAAATAACATAATAATTTCTTAGAACATAATGTTTTATACAATGATATAAGTAACTGCGACAATCAATATGCCCTACTTACAATAATTAAAATGTAGAATTCGTCTGGTAGAGTAGGTGCAAGTGCAATGAGAGCAAACCACCGTCTATGATATCTAGAAGGAGAGTGAGCCGGACGCCTTATCCTCACGCTTGGTACAAGTCAAAACAAGAATTAAACTGTCCCACACGGAGAGCCTGTTCATGTTCATGTTCTGACATGCATATTGTACACAAGCTATAGAACCATAAAATACTCCATAATCCATATGCTTACATGAGATTAGTTAATATCAAGTGAATAATTCTAATCAAGTCTCATTAATTTGTTGAAATACTGATATTTGAAACTTTAAGGTATAATTGATGTAGGTGAGGGTTATTTCAATTCATTTTTGTTTGCTAATCTCAAGTTTAGACATAAAGAGGCACAATATTTTGGCTACCAAATTTGATTTTTAACATGTTGACAAAATTGACACACCCTAATGTGTACCCGAAACTTGAGATGGTTGGGGACGAGGTTGGCTTCTATACCTCTTCTCTTGGTGCTTCTTTGGCAAGACGACCAACAGTGTCACAGGCAGATATGTAAGTGACGGGATCTAGAGAAACATGACGCGGATGTTATCAGTTTGTTCTAACTCGGCAATAATGGCGAGGGATGTTGGATAGCATGAGAGGAGAGAGAGGGGGATTTGAGTCTTGCTAGCCCAGAGATGGTATTGTTGATGATGAGGCTCTCTCGTTCAGTGCTGGCGTAGTAGCACCTTTGTGGACCCCCGTGAGGATGGCTATATTCTCAGGATTACCGGAGGAGGTCCAGTCATGGACCAATTGGACCATGATCTTCCTGAAGGCCTGGCTCTCAGGGACTCACACAGCTGGTCCAGCCTAACATGTTGTGGGAACTGCATTGAGAGTCTCACATAACAAGAACCGTTACGGGTAGAGTTTCTCTTGGGAGTTAGAGGAGGTGGGTTGTTAATGCATATTCTTAATCTTTGGGGAGGTCAGAGGTCAAACTGAGGTCATGGTGAGTGGGAATGTGATGGATATGTAACTTATAAAGGGCGCAGGTGGTAGATCGGTACCGGTCTTCCCTCGCAAGCGAGATGTCACGGGTTCGATTCCCGGGCCGGTGGAAAGTTGTTCGGACACACTTCCTAGCAGTAAAGTAGGTACTTATTGTAAATCGAAAATTGCGAATTCATATTCAGGGAAAGTTGTTGGAGCTTCCAATAACTTGCTGACAAAAACCTATGACTCTTTAGGCTTCTACGCCCATGACAAAAAAAACTATGACCCTTCAGGCTTCTACGCCCTTAACTCATGAGACATAAAGGCAAGCATAAACTTAGCATGCTTCCCAGTTGGGCGCTGTAGGCGCTTCTGCGCTTCACCTTGCATAGGATGTAGGGGGGGTGCCCAATAAAGAAAAAATATATATATAACTTATAGAGAAAGTAAAGGCATGTCCATGTAGGTGTGTTCCTGAGCTTAAACCACGAGTGATATGACGTAAAACAGAGCAACTTAACCTAACCTAACCTAACATAACCTAACCTAACCTAACTTAATCTGACCTCCCACTATCTGGTAAATTATCCACACACACATGTTGTATGAGATTATTTCCATTACATACATGTACATTAGTTTTCCCGTCAAGTGGACACAAAGTTCGTAACTCCTTGTTCAGTGGCAGCTTACTTGTGCCCAATCACACTCCCGACACAAGAGGTGACGTCATCGTTCTCATAAAAGCTAAAACTTCACTATCCTTTGTAAATCTTCTCTAAATATGTTTCATAATGGCATATAGAATCTTCAGTATTAACCCGCGACCTTCAAGAGATATTACTCTGTTCACCACAGGACAGTCTTGACGGATCATGGATCAAAATCAGCAGATATTAGGGGTGAGGAAGGATCATACATCACCAAGGGAGCACACGTGCCCTGGTGGTCTGATGAGAGAGAGAGCGAGAGAGAGAGAGAGAGAGAGACTCCTGTGTAGGATAAAATAATTTAAAAACAATGACAGAACAAAAAAAATATTAATTTACCTATAGACAGAAAAAACAACAACAAAAACTGAAATAAGCATAAACATGGAGATTAAAGATGGTTCAAAGAGCAGACAAGGCAGGTATTTACCCGTGGCGTCACGTGCTAGAGGCACCAAGTTCTAGGGAAGAAAATAGAAAATGAAAAATCTAAGTACAGCAGGAATGAGATAGAATAGAGAAATACACGAAGGCAAGAAAATAGGCACAGATAACAAAGGAACATATAATAATAAAATACAGGAAAATTGGTCTTACTGATTAAGAATATAGACACACAAAAGACCAAAAATGTATAAAAATAAGAATATATGATAAGGGAGAGGGGGAATGAAATACAAAAAAGAGAAGTTGTAAGAAAATAGAAATAAATAAAGAATACAAAATAAACGAGAGACCTATAAGGCAGTAAGGTAATGAAAATGGAGGGTGACCAAGGGGTAACTATGCTAATGTTGGCTCAGGTGTGCGGCAAGGGTGGAATACAGGTGTTTGAATGGTCGCTGATGATTATCTATACAGGTCTGATTTACGAGACGAGGGCCAGATTTAAGATGCCAGATCTAATGATGCCTGTAACTGAGGGAGATATGAGAGGGAGAGGGATAGGGAAGGGAGGTACTGGGAATATGGAAGGGGGAGGGAATTACTGGGAGGATGGAAGGGGGAGGGAAGGACTGGGAGGATGGAAGGAGAGGGGGAGGTACTGAGAGGATGGAAGGGGAGGGAGGTAATGAGAGAATGGAAGGGGGAGGGAATTACTGGGATATTGGAAGGGGAGGGAGGTACTGGGAGGATGGGAGGGGGAGGGAAGTACTGGGATATTGGAAGGGGAGGGAGGTACGGGGAGGATGGAAGGGGAGGGGGAGGTACTGAGAGGATGGAAGGGTGAGGGAATTACTGGGATATTGGAAGGGGAGGGAGGTACGGGGAGGATGGGAGGGGGAGGGAATTACTGGGATATTGGAAGGGGAGGGAGGTACTGGGAGGATGGAAGGGGAGGGGGAGGTAATGACAGGATAGAAGGAGGAGGGAGGTACTGGGAGGATGGGAGAGGGAGGGAATTACTGGGATATTGGAAGGGGAGGGAGGTACGGGGAGGATGGGAGGGGGAGGGAATTACTGGGATATTGGAAGGGGAGGGAGGTACGGGGAGGATGGGAGGGGGAGGGAATTACTGGGATATTGGAAGGGGAGGGAGGTACTGAGAGGATGGAAGGAGGAGGGAGGTACTGGGAGGATGGAAGGGGAGGGGGAGGTAATGAGAGGATAGAAGGAGGAGGGAGGTACTGGGAGGATGGAAGGGGGAGGGATTAAATGGGAGGATGGAAGGGGGAGGGAATTACTGGGAGGATGGAAGGGGGAGGGAAGTACTGGGATATTGGAAGGGGAGGGAAGTACTGGGAGGATGGAAGGGGGAGGGAGGTAATGAGATGATGGAAGGGGGAGGGAAGTACTGGGAGGATGGAAGGGGGATGGAATTACTGGGAGGATGGAAGGGGGAGGGAATTACTGGGAGGATGGAAGGGGGAGGGAAGTACTGGGAGGATGGAAGGGGGAGGGAAGTACTGGGAGGATGGAAGGGGGAGGGAAGTACTGGGAGGATGGAAGGGGGAGGGAATTACTGGGAGGATGGAAGGGGGAGGGAAGTACTGGGAGGATGGAAGGGGGAGGGAATTACTGGGAGGATGGAAGGGGGAGGGAATTACTGGGAGGATGGAAGGGGGAGGGAAGTACTGGGAGGATGGAAGGGGGAGGGAAGTACTGGGAGGATGGAAGGGGGAGGGAAGTACTGGGAGGATGGAAGGGGGAGGGAATTACTGGGAGAATGGAAGGGGGAGGGAAGTACTGGGAGGATGGGAGGGGGAGGGAGGTACTGGGAGGATGGAAGGGGGAGGGAAGTACTGGGAGGATGGAAGGGGGAGGGAGGTACTGAGAGGATGGAAGGGGGAGGGAGGTACTGGGAGGATGGAAGGGGGAGGGAAGTACTGGGAGGATGGAAGGGGGAGGGAGGTACTGGGAGGATGGAAGGGGGAGGGAAGTACTGGGAGGATGGAAGGGGGGAGGGAGGTACTGAGAGGATGGAAGGGGGAGGGAGGTACTGGGAGGATGGAAGGGGGAGGGAAGTACTGGGAGGATGGAAGGGGGAGGTAAGTACTGGGAGGATGGAAGGGGAAGGGAGGTACTGGGAGGATGGAAGGGGGAGGGAAGTACTGGGAGGATGGAAGGGGGAGGGAGGTACTGGGAGGATGGAAGGGGGAGGGAGGTACTAAGAGGATGGAAGGGGAAGGGAGGTACTAGGAGGATGGAAGGGGGAGGGAGGTAGTGGGAGGATGGAAGGGGAGGGAGGTAATGGGAGGATGGAAGGGGAGGGAGGTAATGAGAGGATGGAAGGGGGAGGGAAGTACTGGGAGGATGGAAGGGGGAGGGAGGTACTAAGAGGATGGAAGGGGGAGGGAGGTACTAAGAGGATGGAAGGGGGAGGGAGGTCGTAATTTGGTGGGATTGATGAAAAGAAAGGTGGAATATGAGAAAAGAAGATAATTGTAGAGAGAGAGGGAAGAAAGGAGGACAACAGGGAGAGCTGAGATAGGGAGGGAGTTAAGAAGGGAGGGTAGGGAGGGAGGGCGAATAGGGAGGGAAGAAAAGAGGGAGAGGAGGGAAGGAGGAAGATAGGGAGGGAGAATAACAAGGGAACAGACACTATAAAGGAAGAAGGGAGGATTCATAAGCGCGCCCGCGAGAGAGAGAGAGAGAGAGAGTGCAGGTGACCGTGAAGGATCAGGTTCGTGTGGTGTTTCCTAAGCTCCACATACTTGGTGACCAGTTAGTGTACAGGTGTGGAACCGGTCATTAATACCTGAGCGAACTGGACACCTACGCATTAATCTCTTTCCTTCTTTCTTTCTTTCTTTCTTTCTTTCGTTCTTTCTGTCTTTAATTTTTCTTTCACGTTTTTGCGTATTTTCTATTTCTATCTTTCTTTCTCCCTTTATTCCTCCATATAGCTTTCTCTTTTCTTTCTCCCTATACTGCCTCCAAAGCGCTCGTTAGTTATCCTCAGCCGTTCAAAAATCAACGTCCACAGACAACAAATTCGTCCAAGCATTCAGTAAACTTTTTCAATCTGCTGTCAACACATTCCTCGTCCCTGGCTGGTTACAGTCAGCACTTCTAAAGGTAATACCACGGATCCAATAATCGTTTCCAATATCAAATATCACTACCAATCCTCCCTACAGGATGCAATAAACTTTCTAATCTACAAAATTATTAACAATTATTATAAGTATCCAAGGGCCTTACAAGGAACTTTGCAAGATATCATGCAGCCTGGAATGTTATTCATTAGGTAATCGCCACGAACCCACGTAGTAATCATGAAAATAACCGTAAAATGTTGGTGTTGATAAAATAAAAATATCAACATCCACAAAGACCCAAAAATATTTTCTTATCTCACAAATTATACCAAACGATTTCAAGGAATCCAATAATCTAAACTACTATCTATTGCATTACATTTCTCCATCCATCTCTCTGACAATCTTTCTCAGACTCAAACACCTGAGTGAGCAGTTTACTTGCCTCTAACGTGGGTCTTGTTATGTGGGAAAATATAGATTGGAAGAAAGAGAAAAAGAGGAAAAAGCTGAAAAGAATGAGATAACGAAGAAGAAGAAGAAGAAGAAAAGTTGTGTTTGGGAGCTTGAACTCTTCTCTCTGCTTGTCAGGAAATTTTTTGAGCGTGTTCAGCACATTACGATGGATAGTTTCAGTCATAAATTTATATATTGATCTTATGTGCTATAGGCGGATGTGGAATCATTATATTATCAGTCAAATATTACCTTGTTTTTGAATTATCACGTAACAGTGCCTTGAATCGTTCCGAAACATATAGTTAGATGAATCAAGCATCCTCAAAACTAAGAAACGAGCCCAAGATCATCAAAATCGGCCCAGTAGTTCCTAAAAAATATGGTATTTTATAGTTTGGGCTATGGAATTAAGGCGGTCAAAGTGAATTTCCCTATCCCTGGAAATGTTTCTATAGAACAAAAGTTAACTTCTTGCTAAATTTCACACTTTCTACCAGCTCTGAACGAGTTTTACATTAATCCACCCTACTAAGTGGGTAATTATTCCTTTTTTACGAACACACACACACTCTACTACTACTACTTTGCTGGCACTCGGAATCGAGTATGACGATCATCCAGCTATGATACAATGATATGAGTTATTAAAGATGTCACCTTCGTTGGTGAGCTTTAAGGTGACTAAATAGACAGATACGGAACCGGCAGGGTCGTTCACAGATGTTCCAAATGTGGATGTCTCCATCTAGTGCGGGAGGGGCGGCAGCAGCGTCATTCCGGCGTTGGCGCTTGTGTGCCTCGGTTTGCAATCGAGCTAACTCGAAAGTATTGACAGCTTCTCATGTACTGCTCCTCCAAGCGTTACGGTGTGAAGTAATCGTCTCCCAGGTGAAAGGGTCGATTTGGCACCTATTCACATTTGTCTTAAGACTATCCTTTTCAGTTGCCCGCCAGTACTACGTTTACTCTTCGTTAGGTGACTGCAAAGTAGCTGCTTTGGTAGCCTACTGTCGTCCATGCAAGTAACATGGCCAGCTCAACGTAGTTGTTCGTAGATAATGGTAGCCTCGATGAACCTACAATTAGTGTAAACGAGAATGCTGGCGTTGGTTCTCTTGTCTTCCCAGCGAACTCGGAGGATGGAACGTAGACTACGTTGGTGAAAGTTTTTAAGTGCCTTGAGGTGCCTCCTGTATGTAATAATAATGGTTGCCCCCCGCGTAACGAGGATGGCCTGCCCAAGGGCCACCTAGGCGTGAATTTGTTTAAGGTATAGCAGTTGTCGCCAACACAACAATTATACCCTGAGTTAACGAGTGGCATTCAACAGTGTCAAGGAATAGTCCAAGAAGACCAGACAACTCGCCAACTGCACTGGCTAACCATTACCCCGGAATACGATCAGCAAATCGATTAACATCCAGGTTCCCAACTGCTGCTGCTTAGACAGAAGCAAATGGCGTAAAGAAACTTGTCTATAGTTTCTCCCTGCTCCGGGATCGACCCTGGGTCCGCTCGCTTGCGAGGCAAGCATACTGACCATTACACCATATCTCACTGCCATATAGCAGGGTGGGGGAAGACCACTGCTCAATATATGTGCAACTTTGTAGATAATTTCAACTCCCTACAGCTGAAGACACGGGTACGGAATCTGCCAAAGGTTTGAGATACAAACCCTGATCCGATGTTGAATCTCTTCATTGATGTCCGCGGTGGTGGACAGGTTGGAGCCGAGATACTGATAGTGGGTAACAATAGAGTGGGTAGCACCATGGAGCCATAAAGGGTGGAGGCAGCATCAACCTGACTGATTGAAGCCAGCGACCTGACTGGCGGCCATCTTGCTGTGGGCTGTTTGTCACAGATTTATGTGTGAATGGATAAAATATTATGTGTTTCTTAATTTCTTACCATAGAGTTAGATACCTTCACACTGATTACTCACATACCCACTAATGAAATAGTGATGACGGAGTCACGGCTCGCCTGGTGTCTTATCACCCATAAAACACACATTGGAGTTGGGTAACGCTGGTAGGCCCAACGCAACCCATGACACGCTGCTCTCAGGTCAGGTTAAGCTTGCTCTCCTTATGGCCCACACACTTTCAACATGTTCAGTAATAACTCAGCAGTGAGTTTTAAAGGTTATGGCTGCAGTATCTACACAGCAGTGATCGGGTATTCTACAATGCCTACCAGTTGTATTGCATTTGGGTGCAATGAAAGGGCTAACAAGAAATCTGATCCGTCTATTACATTTCACCAGTAAGTTAAATTTTAATTTTGTTTTTGGTTTGCTTCCCAGAACAAATGTGCTTAATAGTAAACAGGAAGGTCTTTCTTGTAAACACACATGGGATGAAAGAGGATTAATATTACATCTCGATATTAATCTTTTTCACAGGCTGCCGAAGGACCCGTGTAGAAGGCAAAAATGGGTTTTGGCTTTATGAAGAGACAAGTACACATCGGGCAAACAAGCACGTCTCTGCTCTAAGCATTTTGCCCCTGAAGATTTTGACAGGACTTCTTTGTCTTGCGTCAGACTAGGAGAAAATCCTGCTCCTAGTATATTTGAGGCTTTCCCTGCTCACCTACAGAAAAAGACTAATAATTGGAAGCCCCCAAATTTCGGACTGTTTGTGAGCCTTCTTCATCTGAAGCTGCAGCTTCCACTCTTACTGTAGCAGAAAATCACCTAGAAGCTAATTTAACACGACGACTGAAAAAAAGAAAAATGCCGACTTGTTTTCTGTGATTAGTGTATTAAAAGAAAAAAAAAACCTAGTGAGTGAAGACAGTCTGACTATTTTAGAATCCTGTGCTGGTGGAGTGAATGACCTTGTGAAAGGACAGATTGCCAAGAATAGCGGTAAGCCAGTACATGCTCAATATGCCCTGCTTTGAGAAGTTTTACTCTCACTTTGAACTTTTACTCTCCACAAGCATATAAATTCATAAGAAAAACCTTTGATACTCGTTTGCCGCATCCACGAACGCTGGAAAAATGGTACAATACAGTAGAAGTGAAATCCGGATTTACTGAGGCATCATTCAGTGCACTCAAGCAGAAGGTCAAAAAATCCACAGACGAAACTTCTGACAATATTATTTCTTTGATGATGCATGAAATGGCTATTCGTCAACATGTTGAATGGGATGGCAAAAAATATCACGGGTTTATCGACATGGGGACTGAACTAGATGATGATTGCTTGCCTGTAGCTAAGGAAACTCTCACTTTTACGGTAGTGTCACACAAGCCTACGTTTAAATTAACAATTGGATATTTTTTTATAAATGGACATTGCGGTATTGAACGCAGTAATTTAGTTTTGCAGGCTTTGTACAAAATTCATTCAGTTGGAGTGAACATTGTATCTCTTTTGATGGTGTAGCTCATAATTTAGCTATGGTGCAAAATCTTGGTTGCAGCTTGAATCCTGAAAATATAAAGTTATATTTTGATCATCCTTCTACAGGAGAGCCAGTGTGCATTTTTCTTGATCTATGTCATATGTTGAAGTTGTTAAGAAATTCTCTTGGCGATCTAGGCAATTTTTTCGTTGCAGAAGGTAATACAATTGAGTGGCGATTCATTGTCAGTCTCCACCAGTAAAGAGAAAATTAATGTAAAATTGGCCGTGCAGTTACTAAGTAACTGTTGCTGACTCCCTCCAATTTTGTATGGATGAGAAGATAGCCTGATTTCATGGTTGCCAAGGAACAATAAAATTCATACTTACACTCAATGCTCTGTTTGACATCATGAACTCTCGGAATTTGTATAGTTGCGGCTGGAAGCGCCCTTTGCAATCAGATGATAATTCGTAGGTACTGTAATGAAGTTCATTGAAAGTGTACAACAGTATCTGGTTTCCTTAACATTACTGCCCTGATAAATTGTCTATTGTTCAATCCAGAAGAAACACAGGATTTATTGGATTCCTTGTTTGTTGCAAAAGTTTGCAAAAAAATAGCGAAATGCTAATTGTTACTTCAAAACCACTTTTGGATTCATTTTTAACTTATAAGATGAGTCAGGATCATATAGAACTATTTTTTTGGCAAAATTAGAAGTATGGGAGGATGGAACAACAATCCCATGGCTCGGCAAGTCTCAGCAGCCTACAAGAAGGTGTTATCTCACAATGACATTGAAGAAGTGACTCGTGGAAATTGCTTAGCTTTAGAATCTATCCCAATCCTAACTGCCTCTAGTATCTAAAGGATCTTAATGCCAATGCTCCATCGAACAATTTAATTAACTTCTCTTGATAAAAGCAGGGTCTTTGAGCAAGATAACATTTATCAAAATGAGGAGTCTGATTTGCTCTCAGAAGAGGGAAATACTAACTAAGTTTCATCTAGTGTGGTGTCTACTTGTACTGAGAAAATAGTTGCATTTGTAGCTGGTTTTGTTTCTGTGAAACTTAAGAAATCTTTGAAGTATGAAAATGTTGATGATGGGGAATAACTCAGACTTGGTGTCATTATGCAGGACACTGCCATTCATGCCATCATAGAGTTGCCTCACAATGGCAATGAATTTTGTTGGGCAGCCAAAACGGCTGAGGGTCCGCCAGAGGAATTCCCTGTTGAACGAGTCCAAGGCCTTGGTTAGGTCGATGAAGGCCATGTACAGGTCACAACGCTGTTCACTGCTAGAAAATTCTATATATTTTACATGTTTCTTCTGTATTTACCAACAGGGAAAACGTAGTAATTTAAATTACAGTATTTTTCTGTAAACTTTTTCATACTGTCTCTTCCTCTCTCTTAATTTGCTAGATTATCAATATAAACTGACATTTTATAATACTATATACACTTCATAACACAAAGAACATTTGAAATTGCATGTTAATGCTGTAATTCCTTTATAGAATTACTGAATATGCGTTTCGCGGTTGTTTGTGGTTCGCGTTCGTCGTATGTCCATGTTTGTTTACATATTTGAAAGAGAGCCACATCATCACATGGCCCGTTGAAACGGAAGGCAGCTTAAGGTCAGTGTTTTCTCTCTTAAGTATATTCTAAGGAGATATGCCCTAGCATTTTTGCTAGATTAATGGTAAAGCTTACAATAGATTACAGATTTATGCTTGCCATCGACGGGATAATTGTCAACGACCAGGTCAGCACCTTTGATTCTGGTTTAGCTATGCTGTTTACTGCATATTACATCTTCAACATCAAATATCCAATTGAAACTGCAGCAACACTGGAGTTCACTCAAAGGTAATTCCTGACTGTACATCTAAAATTAAGGAAGTCTAATCAATACTGAGAAACTAATGTATCAATACCTGTTGATATACTATAATAACAGTGTAATAAAGTAGCATATTATTGCAGGTGTTTTGTTGGAATCAACCCGGATAGAGGGAGCAGGATTGAGGTGAAGATGAAGGGCAAGAGATATTCACAAGTGCATTCCAAAGTTCTGTCATTTATAAACACGCAGTATTGCTGATGTTGAATGGAGGAGTTGACAGTCAATAAAAATATTGGAAAACTTGCAATTCTCTGCACTTTTCCTGTATATGACGGGCAGCAAATATCATGTCAGTGGTAGCATATGGTGGTCTAAAGCCACATTGAGATTCTGGGGGGAAGTTTTCCGCCTTAGGGAGAAGTCTGTTTAGGAGGACTCTGGCGATATACTTGCCAGCTAAGGAGAGCAGCGAGAACCCGTGGTAGTTGCCATAGTCTGACCGGTCTCCCTTGTTCTTATACATATTGACGATGGAGACGGCTGGTAAGCAGAGGTCCTCCTGCTTTATACACCTCGGCTGGGATTCCATCAGGCCCTGAGGTTATGTTATTGTCCGTCTATATGATGGCAGCAGCTACCTCATCCAGGGATGGAGGATAGCTGAGATGGATCAGCTCTGGATGCTGAGGGACCTGCTGGGTAGTCAGGACGTTCACATTGGTGTTTCTGTTGAGTAGCGGATGGTGGTGCTCTTTCCAGCGCTGACAGATGCCTACTTCATCTTTAATTAGGGAGTTACGGCAGGGTGAGTGGAGGGGGGGGGGGGGGAGGGGGCTGTGCTATGAGTGATTGGGCCCATAAAAAGGTTTTAGTGGAATTGAAAAATTCGCGCATCTTGTGTTGACCTACAAGTTTTTGTTCTTCACATGCTTTATTTTTAACCTGTCGTTCTTTAGTTCGCGAAGTTTACGCTGGGCTGCTGCTTTCTACTTGTGGAAGGTGTCAGTTTTAATCCGAGACTGAGGGTTGTTCTGCCAGTAAGTTAAAGCAGCACTTTTATCATCGACGAGTACATTGATTTCCGGGTCATTTTCATCAAACCAGTCCTGGTGTATTCTTTCGATCTGGCCGAGAGTCTCTCTGAAGGTTATTGTCGTGACAGTGTCAAGAATACCTCATTCGGCACTGGGAACTGGGTTGTTTGTTGGACACACACACACACACACACACATTCAGCCAAGTGCAGAGACCCTACATCAAGACCTACAGGCCGATCACTGACTGCAGTGCGCCTCTTCAGGTAGTGGATAGTTCACTATCCCTTGACTGAAGTACTTAGTATGGATGACATGGACACCAAATGGATAAATTATACCAACACTACCCAACCAAGTTGCAGCACCTGAAGCAGACGAATCTAGGTAAATTTCTCGAAATCAATTGCTCGACAGTAAATTGCTCGAAATTAATTGCTCGAAATATAATTTCTCGAACTATCAATTGCTCGACAGTAAATTGCTCGAAATAATTTCTCGAACTCGACAGTATATTGCTCGAAATCAATTATTTAACGGTTGAATACTGTAGCAGTTCGAAGCTCGAAGCACCACGTCAGTTGAGCACTGCGCCTGCGCCGTCTAACCTAACCTAACCTAACCTAACCCGTTCTTAATTTTAACTGTTCAATTACCAATAATAAAGTTGTATTTTTTAACTTATTTTTGGATATTCTTCATTAAACCACTATTTTCGAGCAATCTGCCTTTCGAGCAATTGATCGTTCGAGATATTATTTTTCGCGCAATTGATTTCGAGCAATTTACTGTCGAGCAATTGATTTCGAGAAATTTACCGGATACCGAAGCAGACCAACATCAGTAAGCTTAAAGAACTCTATGGACGAAACAATATGACACACACCCTCTCCTTCCGTAGCTATCTCACTAATGGTGACGCAGCTGAGCAATCAAACAATTATTTCGCAACTATATGCCAGATGTTCCCCCTGCTTGACACAAACAGTCTCCCTGCTAAACTACCAGCCCCCTTTCCCACTGACTTAGTGGAAAAATTTGAAGAAATAAAACGTTTGGACAAATTGAAGCTAAAGCGCTCCACCACCTACAGTGACTTACCATTGAAACTCTTCAAGGAGTTCTCCTCGGAACTAGCTAAACCCCTCGACTATATCATCAATGCTTCCCTCAGCCAAGCAGGATGCCTAGCTGGCTGGAAGACCTCATATGTGTCACCAGTGCCCAAGTCAACCAGCCCACAATCCTTAAATGAGCTATGACCCATTGCCATCACCCCAATACCCAGCTAAATCTGCGAAAATTTCGTGTTTGACTGAGCCTATGCTGATATGGCAAGCGCCATAGATCCTCAGCAATTTGGCAATATTAAAAACTTCCTTCACCATTCACTATCTTGTCAGCTTTCTCTACCATATATACTGCCTCCTCCGCCTACTCAAGTCCCTCGGAGTTCTTGCGCCCTAGCTCCTCAGTGTTTACTCAACATTCAAACTTACCCTGCCTGGTCACCCTCCTCAAATGACACACAAGGGAAACATCTAGAAAAGGAGCAAAACAAGGCATGCAAGATTATTCTCTCCACCTCCTACTCCACATATCAAGAAACGCCCAACACATTAACTCTCTCGGTTCTCTTTGATCATCACCATGATCCCATCTGCAAATCTGGTGAGAAGCTTTGGCACCATCCTCGACACCGGCTCCTACTTCCACCAGAGATCCCTCGTCTGCGCATTGCTGTTCGACACTACAACCGCATCCAGCCCATACGAGCAAGGACGTATTCAACCAGTGTATTCACTCCCAGTCAATCTCAATCTTACTTTTTTGCACTGTCACTATGTTGAAATGCTCTGTAGTTAACCCTCTCTCCACTTAAATATTATATATCATATTTGTATCACTTATGTTACTTGTATATTATTTGTCAATCAAGTAACCCATTCCCCAATTATGTAACTGTATATTTTTAGCCTTCCAACTGCCATGCTCTTTCAATAAATCATTTATTATAGTCTTCTTCTTCTTCTTCTTCTTCTTCTTCTTATTATTATTATTATTATTATTGTTGTTGTTGTTGTTGTTGTTGTTGTTGTTGTTGTTACATCAGTACATAAACACTTAAAATAATAGTATACTCATTGTCTGCAAATTCTCAGCAAAAAGAAAAAATGTAAAGAAATTAAGAACCTGTACACCTAAAACGCCTCCCAGAATTCTGAGTAAATGAAAGTACTATAGTCACAAACTCCGCCCGTATAAGCCTCAGCAAATTAAAGTGCAGTCCCAGAACCCCTCTTGGAAAACTCTTCAAATCCCACAAAAATTACAAGAAAACAGGAATGCTTGTGTCGTGTAAATAGCCACAAGTGGGCCGTAAAAAAACATTGGTGTGTGTGTGTGTGTAGAGGAGTGCCAAGATCAACCGTGTGTGTGTGTGTGTGTGTGCACTACACTTACGCCTACACCACCCCGCCCACACTCAAAACATTTAGGACAATTAACATGAAGGCCGAGACCAAACATCGCTCCTGGCTACTGGCTGTCACCTACCCCAGCTCACCGGTGTCAAGAAGAGGTGATGAGAGAGGCAGGTGAGGAGGTAACGGAGAAGAGAGAGGTCGTGCGGGAGAGAAAAGAGTAAGGGATAAGGGGGAGAAAAAGAAGAGTAGGAAATAAGAAGGGAGGAAAAAAGGAGTAGGAAATAAGAAGGAAGGAAAAAGAAGAGTAGGAAATAAGAAGGAAAGAAAAAGAATAGTAGGAAATAGAGGTGAAGGAATGTAGGTGATTTTTGTTTGATGCTACATCTGAATTTTTTTTCTTATTAAAATAAAAAAATAGGCCCTAAACTGAGAACATTTACATTGTCTTTCTCAAAGAGTATTCATAATATTTACCAAACACCTCACCCGTCCTCTGCAGAATTGTACTAGTGCTTCTTTGTGTTTAACTAACTACAACACGCTTAAAATAACATGCCATTTATTACCTTAAGGGGCCTCATATGCGTTTATGTTATACAGTAGTACACTTGTCCCTCATTAAGCACTTCTCAGGGCATTTTTTCCACAAATGTGAATACAACTATGGAGAAAAAAATCTTCTCTCTTAAAATTACGCAGTTCGAGACACATTTTACGCTATTTGAAAAACTGTTGCAATTTTCTAAGGCTTAGCAGAAATAATGAGAGGTTAATCTTCTTCAAGTGGAGACGTGAAGGCAGACAAGCACCTGGATGACTGCCGCTCTCCGTCCTACCCCAACCTTCCCCCTCCTCCACAAAAGTATTACTAGCTGACAGGACAATTAGAGCAGAGGGTTTAAGGATCACCAGAGATAGACAGGAGGAAGTGAGTGACCAGCTGACGAGGACGAGCAAGCTGGAGGAAGTAGGAACAAGAAGAATGGTTTATTTTTCGTAATTATACATTACTGTACGTTCTATTTATCCAATACACACACACACACACACACACACACACACCAGGTACCAGACGCCCATCATGCAGGATGATGCACCACACAGCCTCTGAGCAAACACGTCTGTCACTGTCTGTCTCGACGACGCTGCAAGAATTTCGCCTGTTGGTTTAGGCAGCACGCAAGTGGAGCGGCTGGCGGCCGCCGACACGATGAGACGTGCAGCTTAAATGCGAAAAGAATGAAGGCTTCCTCGACAGCTTAAAACCATTCCATGAATAAAAGTCGAAGAAGCACAGGAAGAGAAAAGCGAATTAAGGGGTTGAAGAGGGAAAAACAGGCAAATGAAAAGGAGAACTAAAACGATAGAGAAAAAAGCTATTAAGGAGAAATGCAGGGGTTGGATGGTTCTATATACTGTACAATATCTATAAATGAAACTGAAAATATAGGGTGTCCGTAAAGTCCTACTGTAGTTTAAAATATTAATAACTTAGGTTCTATGGAAGATGAAAACAATCTGTAAAATTAATTAGAGAGATAATTTATTCAAGTTTTAGCTTCCTTAATCATAAAATTGCTAGGTTTCAACATATCCACCATCACTACGGATACAAAGCATAGTACTATTTTGAAGTTCAACAAAAACGTTCTGCAGTTGTGTTTCAGTTATGGCATTGATCACATCAATTATCCTAACACGAAGATCGTCTTTAGACCGAGGTTATGACAAGATTTTCAGCAAGATGGTGCACCTTGCCACCTTGCTCGTAGTGTTCGACAGTTTTTAAACGAAGTTTTCGGGATAGTCGGAAGAGGTGGGGACATGTTGAAACTGTAATTTACTCATCAAAACCTTGTTCTTTAGACGATCTTCGTAGTAAGAGAACTGATGTGATCAGTGCCATAAATGAAACAAAACTACAGAACGTTTTTGTTGAACGTCAAAAAAGTACTATGCTTTTTATCCGTAGTGATGGTGGATATATGGAAACCTAGCAATTTTGAGATTAAGGAAGTTACAACTTGAATAAATTATCTCTCGAATTCATTTTACAGATTGTTTTTATCTTCTATTGTTTTTATCTCCTATAGAACCTAAGCTATTAATATTTTAAACTGCACCAAGACTTTACGGACACCCTGTAAACCACAGTCTATATTTGACTAAAGAGAGTGAGTGAACCTTCATATGGAGAAAGAATACTAGGCAAATAATATCTTCTCTATTACCAGACCCTTGTTATAGAGATTAATGAAGCGAAATCCTTCAATTATCATCAGTGAGTATGGTTATCTAAGAAACTCTAATAAGATGCAAATCTTCCAACATGAGATGATATGAGTAATGGTGATGCGCCAGATAACACGGGCACCTCGTGATACATAAGTCTCCCTGTGAACATAAACAACATGGAAAGCGCCTTCACGTGTAATGAGATGCAAAGTTATTCTCGTCTTTTATGAAGGTTCCTCAGGCAACCTACTCAACCCACAACACCACCCAACACCCTTCTCTTCTTTTACCCTACTTCCCCCTACACCTTCTCCTCCCTACACCCTCCCATTTCCAATTCCTACACCCTCCCCTTCTCACACCTCCCCACCTACACCCTGTCATATACCCCCTACCACTACCCTGTCATCCACCACTGCCACTACCCTGTCATACATCCTGCCACTACACTGTCATACACAACTGCCGTTACCCTTCCACTACTCTGTCATACACCCCTGCCACTACCATGTCATACACCCCTGCCACTACACTGCGATACACCCCCACCACTACCCTGTCATACACCCCTGCCACTACACTGTCATACACCCCTGCCACTACTCTGCCATTACCCTGTCATACACCCCTGTCACTACCCTATCATACACCCCCGCCACTACCCTGTCATACACCCCTGCCACTAGACTGCGATACACCCTCGCCACTACCCTGTCATACACCCCTGCCACTACACTGTCATACACCCCTGCCACTACCCTGTCATACACCCCTGCCACTACCCTGTCATACACCCCCGCCACTACCCTGTCATACACCCCTGTCACTACCCTATCATACACCCCCGCCATTACCCTGTCATACACCCCTGCCACTAGACTGCGATACACCCTCGCCACTACCCTGTCATACACCCCTGCCACTACACTGTCATACACCCCTGCCACTACCCTGTCATACACCCCTGCACACTACCCTGTCATACACCCCCGCCACTACCCTGTCATACACTCCTGCCAATACCCTGCCATACACCCCTGCCACTGCACTGTCATACACCCCTGCCACTACACTGCGATACACCCCTGACACTACTCTCTCTTACACCACTGCCACTAGCCTGTCATCCACCCCTATCACTACTACCCTGTCATACACCCCTGCCACTACACTGCGATACACCCCCGCCACTACCCTGTCATACACCCCTGCCACTACACTGTCATACACCCCTGCCACTACCTTGCCACTACCCTGTCATACACCCCTGCCACTACCCTGTCATCCACCCCTACCACTACTACCCTGTCATACACCCCTGCCACTACCCTGCCACTACCCTGTCATACACCCCTGCCACTACCCTGTCATCCACCCCTGCCACTATACTGTCATACACCCCTGCCACTACCCTGCCACTACCCTGTCATACACCCCTGCCACTACACTGTCATACACCCCTGCCACTACCCTGCCACTACACTGTCATACACCCCTGCCACTACCCTGTCATCCACCCCTACCACTACTACCCTGTCATACACCTCCTGCCACTACACTGCGATACACCCCTGACACTACTCTGTCATACACCCCTGCCACTACACTGCGATATACCCCTGACACTACTCTGTCATACACCCCTGCCGCTACCCTTTCATACACCCCCGCCACTCCTCTGTCATACACCCCTGTCACTACTCTGTCATCTACCCCTGCCACTACCCTGTAATACACCCCTGCCGCTACCCTGCCACTACTCTGTCATACACGCCTGCCACTACCCTGTCATACACCCCTGACACTACTCTGTCATCCACCCCTGCCACTACCCTGTCATACACCCCTGACACTACCCTCTCCTCCACCCCTGCCACTACTCTGTCATACACCCTTGCCATTACCCTCTCATACACCCCTGCCACTACCCTCTCATACACCCCCTGCCACTACACTGCCACCCACCCCTGCCACTACACTGCGATACACCCCTAACACTAATCTGTCATACACCCTTGCCACTCCTCTTTCATACACCCCTGCCACTACTCTGTCATACACCCCTGCCACTACTCTGTCATACACCCCTGCCACTACACTGCCATACACACCTGCCACTACCCTGTCATACAACCCTACCACAACCCTGTCATTCACACCTGCCACTACTCTGTCATCCACCCCTGCCACTACCCTGTCATACACCCCTGCCGCTACCCTGCCACTACTCTGTCATACACCCCTGCCACTACCCTGTCATACACCCCTGCCACTACTCTGTCATACACCCTTGCCACTACCCTCTCATACACCCCTGCCACTACCCTCTCATACACCCCCTGCCACTAGACTGCCACCCACCCCTGCCACTACACTGCGATACACCCCTGACACTAATCAGTCATACACCCCTGCCACGCCTCTTTCATACACCCCTGCCACTACCCTGTCATACACCCCTGCCACTACACTGTCATACACCCCTGCCACTACCCTGCCACTACACTGTCATACACCCCTGCCACTACCCTGTCATCCACCCCTACCACTACTACCCTGTCATACACCTCCTGCCACTACACTGCGATACACCCCTGACACTACTCTGTCATACACCCCTGCCACTACACTGCGATATACCCCTGACACTACTCTGTCATACACCCCTGCCGCTACCCTTTCATACACCCCCGCCACTCCTCTGTCATACACCCCTGTCACTACTCTGTCATCTACCCCTGCCACTACCCTGTAATACACCCCTGCCGCTACCCTGCCACTACTCTGTCATACACGCCTGCCACTACCCTGTCATACACCCCTGACACTACTCTGTCATCCACCCCTGCCACTACCCTGTCATACACCCCTGACACTACCCTCTCCTCCACCCCTGCCACTACTCTGTCATACACCCTTGCCATTACCCTCTCATACACCCCTGCCACTACCCTCTCATACACCCCCTGCCACTACACTGCCACCCACCCCTGCCACTACACTGCGATACACCCCTAACACTAATCTGTCATACACCCTTGCCACTCCTCTTTCATACACCCCTGCCACTACTCTGTCATACACCCCTGCCACTACTCTGTCATACACCCCTGCCACTACACTGCCATACACACCTGCCACTACCCTGTCATACAACCCTACCACAACCCTGTCATTCACACCTGCCACTACTCTGTCATCCACCCCTGCCACTACCCTGTCATACACCCCTGCCGCTACCCTGCCACTACTCTGTCATACACCCCTGCCACTACCCTGTCATACACCCCTGCCACTACTCTGTCATACACCCTTGCCACTACCCTCTCATACACCCCTGCCACTACCCTCTCATACACCCCCTGCCACTAGACTGCCACCCACCCCTGCCACTACACTGCGATACACCCCTGACACTAATCAGTCATACACCCCTGCCACGCCTCTTTCATACACCCCTGCCACTACCCTGTCATACACCCCTGCCACTACACTGCCATACACGCCTGCCACTACCCTGTCATACAACCCTACCACTACCCTGTCATTCACACCTGCCACTACTCTGTCATCCACCCCTGCCACTACCCTGTAATACACCCCTGCCGCTACCCTGCCACTACTCTGTCATACACGCCTGCCACTACCCTGTCATACACCCCTGCCACTACTCTGTCATACACCCTTGCCACTACCCTCTCATACACCCCTGCCACTACTCTTTCATACACCCTTGCCATTACCCTCTCATACACCCCTGCCACTACCCTCTCATACACCCCCTGCCACTACACTGCCACCCACCCCTGCCAGTACCCTGTCACACACCCCTGCCACCACTCCTAGACAGCTCCAGGTCATGCAGAAGCTAAAAGTATTCTGAGATAAATTTTCGAAAGTTGTTATTAAGATTTTTAATTAATATTAAAGAAAAGATTAAACCGATGTAAAGTATTTATCTCCTAATATATACTAAAAGTACTTAAAGGAGGATATATTGGAGAGTTGTTATACTGTCTATTCTCACTTTTTTTTTGCATTTAGTTTTATAGAAATCAAAATATAATAACCAAAGAATGAATCTGGATATTTTGGAAAATATAAACTTTGGGTAAACATTAGCCTTTGTTACTAAGGTTTAATTAAGTTCTTAGTGATCCTAGCTCACCAATTATCATTTTTCCCGCTTCTGTTCTTCCTCTTCCTCTCCACCCAATCCTTCTCATTCTCCATCGTCTTAAGTCCTCTCGCTATTTTTTATTGATTTTATCCTTACTCTTTCTGATATCTCATCTTTCTCTGGCACTTTCCTCCCTCACTCACTATCATGCTTTCTCTCCTCTTCCTCGCTCCTCCTCACCGTCTCCTTCTTGCCCAACCATCTTCTTACGTCTTTTTGTTATCTTGTTGCTCTCCCTTAAAGCTTATGCTACTCCGATCTTCAATCCTTCTCATCTATCCTACTTTTTTTGTTCCTTTCTCTTTTAACCTTATTCTCTCAATATTTATGTCCTATTAACTCATTTTCATTCTTATTTCTCGGTCATTGTTGGTCTGTTCTTTCCCCTAATTTAACCTAACCTAACCTAACAACCTAACCTAACTTAACCTCCAACAATTATAGATCGTTTCAACCTATTCCTTTCATTTCCCAGCATAGCCTTGGCTTATTCAACCTATTCTCTTCACGCCCGACGACACGCCCTTTCTCTTCGCCGCAATGTTGCTTCACTCTCTCTCTTTTACTTTAACGGGCAATGTCCGGTGGATTTAGCTTCCTGTGTACCGCCGGCAAGGCCGTGGGCTCGTAACACATGTCTTGCCCGCGGTGCCCACCGTTTCTCTGTGGATGTCGGTCACACTAGAATAACCCGTTATAGTACCCC
>CAUDMG010003953.1:277500-337500 GCA_958450375.1 Homarus gammarus
TCCCTCCCTCTCACACTGGACTTACTGACATGAATGGTAACTTAATGGTGGTAATTAGGAGGCGCTTCATGGGGAAAAAGGTAGTTTTTATTCAACAGAATGACCATGAATTGCAACTTAATTAAGCTGTATGTTCTGGTTCTGCCCAGTGGGAAACGTGTTTTATTGCTGTTTGAAGATCTCACTTACTTCAGCGAGCTTTTCAGAAGACTTCCACGATGCAATAATATTTTTGGTCGGCAAATGGCATTATTATATAATTTAATAATATTCAGCGAATTTTCGGGACCCTGTATATTTTATCAAACATTCTTGTACTTTTTCGTCTGAGCCACAGTGGGGTATTGTCTGTACTTCTCTAATATGAACTGTATTGTTATTTATTATATAGACTCTATGTGAGCTTGTATGGTAGAAATAATTCAGCTGATTACCACAAGATCCTAACGCTCACACAATCCATAATCTGGTTGGTCACTCTCAAAACATTATTTACCTTATCACATTTAAATTACTTCTATGATTTGGATGATTTAACCCCTGTTATCTTACTATAGGAACATGATTAGGACCTGTAAATCAGTCTTACTAGTAACAGACGCTAAACTGGTGGTCATAAAGAATCCTGCTTTCGAGGCCGTGGACAAAAGTACGTTCTTCTCTGTAGGCGCTATATAACATTAAATGAAAATATACCACCTTTAATGCTACTACTACTACCACTATTACTACTACTACTTTTTTATACTTCTACTGCTTTTTTATTATGGCCTCGAATCTCCCCTTATAACCACACCTTCACCACCATATTATTACTTAATTATCCTTATACAAAAGTAGCTACCCTAACTGAGTTAGTAAACCCGCAGATCTATGCGGCATTCACTGACTGTGTTGCCTCATGGTCAATATCCCGTTCGCTCACTACTACTACTACTACTACTAACCTTATTTCATAAGCACAAACACATCTGTTCTCAAACTCTTCAATTTCCCACGAAGAGGAATAAGACAAACTATGAACTACAAAAAAATAAAAAAAAACGCATAAACAACGTAACTGGGAAGTAGTTAGACGAAGACTACAAAGTGACCATAAAATGAAGCCAAACAACACAGTTATTCTCACGGTGGACAGTCAATCACTCCTTGTCTGAATAATCTTAAAGGATTGCCGGATTAAGGTGCGGGAGAAGATGCTTCATTTGCATAATCCATAGATAATTCTCACGCAGGTGAATCCCTCTTTTATTTCTTTCTTTTTCCACAGGTGTGAAGCCATAAATTGGTCTCCCCTCTTATGCTGTTTATCTCTTGATGCTTTAATTGTTATTTTTCACACTTAAAAAAAATCCCGAAATATGGCCAATAAATTAAGAAGTGATAATGTCGTCACGAACCGCATTTTTATTTTATTTTATGGTTTGGTTTATTTTTGTGATTAATGATGGTTGGTTTATTGTCGTTACAAACAATGTTTTTTCTACCTTGAATTACAGTAAAAAAATAATAGATGGATAACTGGGAAAGGTTTTATTGTTTAAAATTATCTTTCACCCCTACAGTTCACATGTTTGTTTCATAAATAGAGCGTCACTGTAGGCAAAACCGGGTGAACGTGCTTCTGGCGTGGCTTCAGTGTGTTATTTTGAATCAGAGAACACCAGACGTCGTTGATTTCTCGTACTCTTGTTGTTTAATTCTGACAAGGTGGAGGGGAACGCCAGGCTCTGTTGATTGCTTGTGCTGGCACTGTTTAGTACGGACAAGGTGGAGGGGAGCGCCAAAAGATGTTGATTGCTTTGCTGACGTTGCTTTTTATGTATCTGTCCTGTACCCAACTAGGGGTCCCCGTACACCTAGGCACTCAGTATGCATGGAACACAACACCCACACCCATAACTCGTATTCACAAAATTTTGTCTTTGTGACACCCGATACGCTCACCTAAACTAACTATAGGTTTGGCTCATTTCATCATCACATGTTACAGACTAGCAACGCAGGACATTAATTACGTCTTGCCTGAAAATACAGTAAATTAAATAAATATAATGTAGAAATTCGTGATAAATAAACCAGATTGTACCCCGGGGCTGGACACAAGTCATACAATACTAAGAGAACGAGAGAACACGAATGACGGAAAATAATCGGTAAAGTCTTTGTGAGTTCTTAGTTCCGGCCACCTTGTATTACCGGGAAGTGAAGAAAAGGGGAAATTAGTGGCAAATAATACAATTAAAACAAAGAGGATGTTAGACCTGTGTTAATTATCTAGTTATTTATTCAACAACAAGTGTTCGTCAGCCGGATGCAAACCTTACCCGCGAATCGTTACCATGGCAGGGAAAATATCGAACTAATGACAATGTTGCTGTTAATTAGTCACGGCTGGATTGATTGTTTTATGTCATCGTTTTCTTTAACTGTCGGAAAGTTCTATTATCATGGTAACACTTAGTTGCTTTTGACACGATGTACACCAAAGGTTTTTCATAAGGACATTGTGTTATATGTTACTGAAACCTAACAAGTTTGAGGTAAATCCACAAACTCGTTAACGAGTTATTTTCAGGACAGACAAACAGACAGACAGGGCACACAGTTAAGGGCTGGGTAAGAACGAGAGGAAAGCGTAACACAACCCAGCAAGAGATAGCGTGGATTACTCGAAAAATTTAATATGCAAGAGAGCGAGAGAGAGAGAGAGAGAGAGAGAGAGAGAGAGAGAGAGAGAGAGAGAGAGAGAGTGTGTTGTATACACCAATAGTTCGAATTCTACTCTGGTTTCACTCAACAGCGGTTAGAGTGAATTCACTACAATTCACTTTCTCATTTGACTACGATATACATCAACTCTAAATATGGAACTCAAAATCTGAATCCATCTTTTCATCCAACTATGACTCGCGGTATCTGAAGGACAAAGTCAATATACACAACACGCCATCGAAGTCAATAGGATGCCCCCTACCATCTTATTTAACTTTCATAAGGCCGACCTGTTTACCTTCGAGCAACTGTGTGGCCGCCTCACTTTCCTATGTATAGAAAAATAATAAAAAAGAGATTGAAGAAGGAGAAGGAAAAGAAGAGAACAAACATTCAAAAAAGGAAGAAGAATCAGAAGAAGATGAACCTTAAGAAAATGATAAAAAGGAAAAATAAAAATAATAAATAACTAACAGAAGGCAATAGGGTCGCAGCCTTATACCTGATTTAACGGAAGGTTGCTATAGATGAAATATGATTTAGAATATATAGAAATTCATTCCGGTAACCAAAGTTTAAATTTCGAACTTAACGTAACCTCCAGTGTGACTTGCCAGGGAATCTCGAATCCCGATTAAGAACAGTAGTCACGTCCTTTCTGTCTTTTTTTTTTAATCGTGACTCGGTGTTTTTTATTTATTTACCTGCTTGTGTTGAGCAAAAGTAAAAGGAACATAGATGTAAACCTTTGTCATGACTCGTTTTAACAACATCAATTATCGTGTACAGTCACTTCACTAAATCTATGTTCTCAACAATCAAAATGAACCACTGGAGTATAGTTGCCGGAGTGTTCCAACAGGTGGAGCTGATCATGCCTGGCGACTTTATACACTAATGTGAGAGGAAGATTAAATTATAATAAAAAACATGTAATTATGAGACTAAACAATATTTGGATACTATACTCCCATATTTTGAATGCATAGAGAAACGTTACCACACATGTTTCTAAATAGGTCGGGCAGTGGTGGGAAACCCAGTTAGTTAGTGGACCACATAAGTGACCTTATCTCATCTCAGTGGACCACATAAGTAACCCCCCCATCATCTCAGTGGTCTACATAAGTGTGTGCTGACCTTTCTAGAGGAAAAGTCACGGCCAATTTAACTCCTGGAGATTGACCGACAGTGCAATGGCTAGTGTTAGTTGTAAACAGCTCTGTGCCTGTTGAAGGCTGAGTTATTGAAGGTCCAGGACGAAAACTTGAAATTAAAGGAAGTGATTGCGAGAATGAAGGAGGAAAACACGAGGCAGGTGAAAGTCTGTGTCTGTCGACAACACAGCTAAGTGCACTAAGTTTTTCAATTCTTTGGTAGACGAATTGAACAGTAACATAGTCAAGGACAAGGCCGACAAGGTACAAAAACCTTAATTGGTGGTGATTCGCAGGAAAGATACAGTTGGCTCTATTCCTGACTTTGCCACTTAGAGTTTTCAATCCTCTCTCCCTCAAGTCTGAACCCCAAACGCTGAACTCTAAATTCAAAGCATTCGCCCTGTGAGAGGGAGGGATAGGGGAGGGGGGTGTCGGGGTAGTTGTCCTTCTTGAGGGAGGAGGGGAGATAGGGTACTGGAGGTGAGGAGGGAAAGTGAATAGTATCGCAGTTGGGAAAATTACAAAGCAGAATAACGCTTTGACAATATCGAATTCACACTTCTGAGTTCAAGCAAGAGAGAAGATTGGCAATGTCAAGTGGTAAAGTCAGGAGTGGAACCAACTGTACCTAGATAGAGCTTTCTCTGCCAAAAAAAGAAATAGGACGAGAGTGTGTTTGCCAGGAGCTGGGATGGGGGTTATAGTTGACAGGATGGACAATATCATGTCTTGTAATGGAAACAAACCCTTAACTGCCGGCTGGTTCGACGGTTAGATGAAGTCACGTATTAAGGATGAGAGGAACCCGCAACGTGGACTCGCTCAATGTTTATTGATTGATATGGTCAAAACCTGTAAATGTGAGCCTCTTGTTAACTATTGATTACATTCCATTATATGTATACATTATACGTCATTTAGTAAACACACTATTCTGTATGGTTATTATCCAAATTGCCTTACACTATGCACGTATGTAGTTCACAACATTTCACCATAATACAAATAATCACCGCTCTTTCACTCACATGTGCGGACGTATAATTCCACTTAACTCCGAGTATCGCTCTAAGTAACTCCTGGTTATAGCTAGTGTGTGTACACTTGAAGGGGCAGAACGATACTGTCAGCCAGAGGCGTCTCTAGCCCTTATCTATAATCATAACAACAAAATGCTTGCTGTGCGTTCACGAACATTTGGCGAGGCGCGGCCACCGGCCACCACCCATCACATGGTATGTGAGTCAGAGAGGTTGCGGCGTACCATGTTTGTGCTATTATCTGAGTGGATGCGTTCAGGAGTACCTCTGAGTGCCATGAAACGGGTGATCCCATTGATGAGAGCGTCGGCATCAAGAGAGTTGAGCACTTCCAGATGGACTGCACGGGTTGTCAAGCATGAACAGACACCCATAGCCCCGTAGCCCTTGTCTGTCTTGCGCCCTTGTTTGGTCTGGAACGGACCAAAACAATCCAATTGTCAGGGCTGTAACGAGCAGGATGGTTGTCCGCCGCTCGTTTGCTTGTTCGCGGCCCCCCACTAAAGGGGGGGGGGTGGTAGACGGAGGTGAGAACGTCGCTGCTGCCTCGTCGCACACAGGACACTACCCAGCCGTCAACACAGCTGTACTTGCACCCAGCTGTTCGTTCAAATTCTGGTTGTGTGCTCATCTGTGGTCCTGGGCTCGTGGGCTGATTCCCCAGTCCTTCACTATTCGGCTGTCAATCTCCGGACACCTGCTCCAGCTACTACCGCGGCTACCACGTCATCGCCATTTCCCCCACGCCCTATCCACCGTCCGTGCCCTGATGCCTCTCCTATGTGGCAAGACATCACCCTCCAACGCAGGCGCCAAGTGAGGAAGCTGCCCTGGACTTTCCCCCTGTGAGAGGACCACCTCGTTATCGGAACATTCCACCCCGCTGTCGTCGTCGGAAATATCTATACATTGTTTGACTCCTTTAATTGTTTGACTCCCTTAATTGTTGGCTCCCATAATTGTTTGACTCCCATTAATTGTTTGACTCCCTTAATTGTTGACTCCTGTAATTGTTTATATGATATTTGTGAGTGGTGTCAGTTTTTGTGTTTATTTTCCTACTAAAGAGATGTCAATCTCTAACGGTTGTTTGTTATCCCTCGGAAAACCATGGTTCTTGACTTTCCTCTTATAAGATCCTGATTAGGCTGGCAAGGGATTTCTATCCCAAAGTCCCAGGCCTTTACACTAATCCTGTGAAGGCAAAGGCAGGCTTTCCTGGGCAGGTCCGATCTGCTGACAGCACGGCTTCCCTTTGATGCATGGACACCCAGTTGTTGCGACGGCAGACAGTGCATGCCTTGGAAATCTTATCCAGGAGACCACGTCACTTAGGTATCCAGAATTTTTATGCGTGTGCTCCCTTCCAGAATGTCCTGCATGTACTGCATGTGTTCCTCGTACAATTAGCGTAGTCACCGGATGATCACGTGGGAGCAGTATTGGCCCATCATGTGTTGCCGCCCATTCACGCGCAGTCTTCCTCCAACCCTCATCAGGCCCTCTTCAAACATGTGTCAACCTTTTCTTTGCAATGAGCCTCATTTCTTGTTGGTATCGCTCTCTCTGTATCACTCTAAAAATTGCTGTCTTGGCGTGGCGTAACTCTGCCACACTTAACACGGTGATGTTTGTTGTTGGTGTTTTATCTTTGAGGACGTTGATAACGCTCCGGATCCAAGCTACTCCTCTTTGAAGCTGGAGCCAAAAAGAGTACCTTTCCCATAGGCACTGCAAGGGTTCTTTGGTCCTGTTTACTATGGAGGTCAGTGAAGTCACGTCCCCTTTCACTTCACGATCGCCCTTGAGCTCCCTGTCAACCTGTGGTCCCTTTGACCAATACTCGGGAGGTAGCCTTATAAACCTTGGACCCTGGGTCCAACGACAATTCTCCAGCATCTGAGAAGAGGTTACTCCTCGTGTTGCATCATATACCGGGCTCTGCTCTGAGCTGACATGTCTCCATTGCTTCATGTCCGTGACTTCTCTTTTAGCCAACACTTTTTTGGCAACAAAGGTGTGGAAACGTTTCCCAGCGTTACCAATATACTTCAACACCATCATACTGTCCGTCCAAAACACAGAGTCCGCCAGTGGTACACTGAGTTCATGTTGCACTGTTGTGTTAGCATGTGCTGCCAGTACGGAGGCACAAAGTTCTAGCCGTGGTATGGTTTGTTGCTTTAAAGGTGTTAGTCAGGCTCTGCCACACACAAAGGAACAGTTAATTGTTCCTTCCTGGTCTACAGTCCTCAGGTAGGTGACGACTGCATAAGATGATTATGAAGCGTTGCAGAAGTGATGCAACTGAGCAGAAGCAGTGAGGCTCAGACCAACCTGTGTATAGCAGCATGGTATCTGGAAGTCCTGCAGCAGTTTCAGGTCCGACAAGCAACATTGTCAAAAGACTAGGTTGTGGTCAAGAAGAGGTATGTCCCAATTTTCTTGTCTCCTGCACTCGTTCTGGAAGATGATCTTTGCCTTGGTGGTGAAAGGACAGATGGAACCCAGCGGGTCATAGACAGAGCTGACAATGCTTAGAAGCCCCCCTTTTGTCATAGGCCGGATTTGAACTTTCACCTTTGCAACAAACTTGTCCTTTTCAGTATCAGTAACAGACACAAGCAAGTCGTCCACGTAAAAGCTCTCTCTAGCTCTGGTGGTCGCTACGGGAATTGTGAACCATATTCCTGGAAAGTTCTCTGAAATGCATAAGTAGCACAATATGGACTCCACACCCCTCCAAAGATATGCACTGTCATTCGGTAGGTAGTTGGGGTTCCCGAAAGGTCTCCATTTTCCCACCAGAGGAATCTTAGGGCATCCATGTGTTCAGGGTGCACCTTGACCTGACGAAACATGGCTTCACTATCAGCCATCAGCGCAAATGGCTCCCAACAAAATCTTATGAGGACTCCAAAGAGTGTGTTGTTGAAGTCTGGTCCTGAAAGTACCTCGTTGTTTAGTGACACATTGGCAAATGTTGCAGCACAATCGAAAACAATGCGACTCTTCTCTGGTTTATTTGGATTTAGTATTGGATGATGAGGCAGATGCCAAGTTCTTCCAGGATTTGCTGTTAGTTCCTCTTTTGGCACCTTCTCCGCGAAGCCCTTAGTGATAAACTGTTCAATTTCTGCAACATGTCTTAGTTTCAGCCCTGCATTTCTTAAGAGGCGTTTTCTCAGACTATTCAGACGTCTGACAACAAGTGATCTGTTATCCGGTAGGTTAGGTGGTTTTCGCCGGAATGGAATGGTTAACTGATAGTGTCCATTTATCATCACACCTGTCGATGACCAGAGCTGGACATCTCCTTTGTCCTCCAGCGACACTGGCGCATCAATTGTAGTTTTTTGAAAGGCCATCTCCAATTCCCAGAAGCGCCTTACTTGTGTCTCCAAACGTGTCGCAGTAGGAGGGAGAGCCGGTGGTGAGCCCATGACAGCAAGAGAAGTAAAATTTTCATGGGCCATTGGGCCATTTACTGTCCATCCGAGTTGAGTCCTCATTGCAAATGGTGCTCCATCTCGTCCTGTCCGGCACTCTAATAGAATCAAGGCTCTTGGACAGTCCTGCCCTATTAGTAGCTCAACATCTTGAACATCAGACACAGGTGGTATGATTTCTCGAAGATTTTCCCAATCGATTACATCCATAGTGGACGCTACTGAGTCTCCCAGTGACGGGGCAAGCTGTCAATCACCAGTACACCTTGGAGTAATAGTGTACGTTTAGACCTTCGCACCTGATCGCCTTTGACTTCCAAGTCTATCCCCAATGTATGTTGTCGTTCTTCATGGTTAAGAGTGTCAATAAGGAGTGACACTGGTTTTCCATACGTGTTCAATCGCTGCAGTTGACTCTTCGCACAGAAGGACCGATTACTGCCGGAGTCCAGGAGTGCATTCGTTCTTGTCGTGCGCCTTGAGTTCGGCCCCTTTACCTCCTCCTCCAACAGTGGAAGAGCCACCCTGCACTTCTTTAGTCATTGACTGGGTCTTGCTTTCTCCCTCTTGGTTGACTCTCCAGAATCCCGATATGGTTTCTCAAGTCGGCCTCCATCTTCATGACCTCATGGCTTCTTGTCGCATCGTTCATGCCAATCATCTTATTGTGTAGGTTTCGACCTTTCTCTCTTGATGCCGTGGTTCCTCTTGATTGAGTAGTCACATGTGTCCCTAGTCCGTTCATCATGGTCACGAGACTTACTCTTATCTGTTTCTTGGCTCTGGCGTCTATATTCATACTTTTTCCTTTGCATGGACTTGGGAGAAGGGTGTAACCATCTGGAGTGTAACTCTGAACACCCATCAATGTTACACGGTGAGTATCCCGTCGGACACGCATTGGCCTGGTGTCCCTTTCTGAGACACAGGAAGCAGTACCGCAATCGTTGTACAGTTCGGATTCTCTCAGATACTGCCATAGGACGAAACTTGTGGCATCGATTCAAGTTATGATCTTCTGAGCAGAGCGAGCAAGCCTTGCGCTCTGCGCCCATGACAACCAGCCCTACGGCACGCCTGCAAGCATTATTGTCGGCATATCGCCTATCTCTGGCTCCCAATGTTTCTGTGGATGCCTCTCTCGCATTTCCAGTACCAGCGGCTTTCTGTATAAAAACCCAGACATGTTCTAACCCTAGTTCCTTTTCTCCTTGAGCTTCAAACTCCTTCATTTTGCTTCGGTATTTCTTGCGCAAGTGACTGGGTAACTTCTCAACCAGCAACTCATTCCCCAACGGATTATCAACTTGCCACAGTGCACCGCTGGGCTCTAACTTACAGATACATACATTCAGCCTGTCTGCTAGGTATTGAAGTCCCACTCTATCATTAGTACGTACCGACGGGGTCAACATCAGGTCCTGAATCTGTTCACGAATAAAGGCATCTTCTCCACCAAATCGTATCTGCAGTGTTTTTAGAGCCCGTTGATAGCCGTTTTCTACAGTACTTTATGAGTATAGGTGGTCTTGAATTTCTCCAGAACAAGCCTGTAGGAGGATGCGCATCTTCTCTCAGACATCTGGATCCTGTCTACATCGTCATTGAAGCAATGCATGAAGCTCCAATACTCGAGACGGCTTTTCCCTTTGAAGGTAGGAAGGCGTATGTCTCGGGAGTGTAAGGCTGACATAACCCTGTCCAGCACCTCCCATGGTTCCTTACTCTTTATCTGCAGACTGTGATGGTATAACCTCAATTTTATCAATAGTAGCCTCATTCTTGGGTGTGGTCACATCACCTTGGTTTCTTCCATGGTTCTTTTTTTCCCTCACCGGCTGATCCTCCCCCGACGAGGCCGTGCATCTGCTACAAATTTGCTCTGTTGGGCCTTCTTGACAGGGTCATTGCCCTTCCTTGTAGCTGCAGGTTTGACTATACCTTTTTTGGAGATGAACTCTTCAATGTAGCTTACCAGTCCAATGGTCGCTGGTTTCTGGGTTTTGGCTAGTTCCTGGTTGGGGTGAGTAGTGCCTATCGCTGACAGTTGGTACACTTTCCAGTTCATCTTGTTCTTGAGTTGTGTGGCCAGCTAGTAGTGGTTATCCATCATTTTCCACATCTAGATCGATTTCTTGTGGCCACTCATTATTTTCTATGTCCGCCATTTCGTCCAGTTAGGTGAGGTTGTTTGTGATTTGTGGTGGTGTATGGGCAGAGTTCAGCTGGTCCTGGCAATAGCAGCAAGTACACACTGATGTGTCTGGGGAATTGGTACAAGCGCACACTTCTGCTATGCCTTGGGAGTTGGTACAAGTGCACACTTCTGCTATGCCTTGAGGGTTGGTACAAGCCCACACTTCTGCTGTGTCCTGGGGGTTGTGGTCTTGACACTTTAGGTACACATGCTTTAGTCGAGTAGCAATCTATGTCAGGGATAATTTGAAGTGTGAAATCAATAAGGAAATACAAACTGAACTGAATACATAAACAATTTGGATAGAATTAACTGATGGTAGGGAAAAATTAATCATGGGAGTAATATATAGACCTCTTAATTTTGATAGGGTTAATGAACAACTTATTTGGGATGAAATGCACAGGGCATCCAGACATAGCAAAGTCTGTATAGTAGGCGACTTTAACTTTAGTCAAATACATTGGACCGACCTTACTGGTAACTCAGAATCAGAGAATTTTCTTGAAACAATTCAGGACTGTTTCCTAAGTTAACTTATAGCCGAACCCACCCGTGGTTATTGTAGAACTTAATGTCAGTCACAAAGAAACTTCCATGAAATTCCCAGATTTCAAAAGGGCAAACAATGATATGATGAAAAAGCAGCTGAGAGAAGGGGTATTATGTTGGGGGGGGGGGGGGGGAATTACATGACCTCATGTGAGGTGGTAAATATTGTGACCTGACACAATGTGACTTGACAACAATACTCTCACAAAATATGACCAGTGAGGGTGACCTGACCACGAGATTTGAGATTGACGAGTTCCATAACAGCTTAAATAATGAGTTACTTAATGCACAAAGGCAGAATACTCGTATACCATACAGAAAACTGAGATCATATAACAATTACCCCAAATGGAAAGCTATAGGCTATAGGTAGAAGAATAAATCGTGATGAAGTTTGCCTCCATGATTATTATAGAGTATTGACCAGTATGGGTTAAAACAGAGATAAGAAAAGCAAAGAGGATCAATGAACTTGGTAGCAAAGTCAAACCCAAAGGAATTCTTCTAAATGTATCAAACTAAAACTCGAGACAAGATTGTACCATTAGTCAGACACTGGTGAACTAAATGATAGAGACGGAGAAGCGAGCAATAATTTGAACAGATATTTTGTCATCAGTTTTCTCAACCGAAAATTAAAACATGATATCCGAGGCACCAACTACCTGCAGAGATAGTGAAGGAAATAGATTAAGAGAGATAGTAATGACTAGTAACGAAGTTAGTAAACAAATAAGTAAACTAAAACCTAATAAGTCGCCAGGTCCCGACGAGATATTTGGCAGAGTATTAAAGAAATGTAAGGAAGAACTTAGTATGCCCTTTGCAAACGTGTTTAACATGTCATTAAAAACCAGTGCAGTTCCAGATTCGTAGGAATTTACTGGAAGCAATAATTTCAAACTCAATTCGAAATCACCTCAAGAAACACAAATTGATCAATAATTTTTCCCAGCATGGCTACACAAGTGGAAGTTCATGTCTGACAAATCTGTTATCGTTATTTTCGACTGTTTTCGAATCAGTGGATGACGGAAACGATTATGGTATAGTTTAAGTCGACTTTAGCAAAGCCTTCGACAGGGTCCCCACTCCCTTATGAAAGACTGATGCGTAATGTGAGAGGCACTTGGAATTGGAGGAAATATTCTAAACTGGATTAGGGCGTGGTTACAGGACAGGAAACAGAGAGTCAACATTAATGACACTGTAGGAAGTAGGTAGTAGGCAGCTACGAAACAGGGAGGTACTGGGAAGATATTGGAAGCATAACATGCTGTCTAATGGTAGACCCTGCTGCCATATGGCATCACGAAAATTGTGACCAAGTCCCAGGTTGCGGATCTGTCTTTCTGCCCCAATTACACACAATTGCAGGGTCTCAATTATCTCCCTTACTATTAACAACACAACCTATATAACCTTTCTCACTCTTGATCTGTTCTATTCTTTCTATTCTTTTATTCTCCTATGATATCAGTTGGCAATAATATTAAAGTGGGCCTTCTCGGATGGGCCCCACTTGTCGGGAAGATTGTGGACCCCAGGGCCGACCTGATCATCATCAAACTACTGGGGCTTCAACTGACGTCACTGCGGTTGCTGGAGGATCGGCTTTTTTCACACTTCATTTTTTCAACATTTGCGGCCTGAGATCCAATTTTCCTTCTGTGGAGCACCATCTATTAACCTCTTCCCCCGACCTCTTACTACTATCTGAACTTCAACTGATTAAAGCAGCTTCACCCAAACCTTTTCAAATCTCCAACTACAACCTTTATACCCCTTTCCGTTCTAAGGGAGGTGTATGAGCCTACTGCAACATACGTACACCAATAGCCCGATTCACGGTTCTTGAATCTTCTCTTTATGATGTCATATGGCTCAAAATATATCTACCAACTACGACTATTTTTCTTTGTTTCCTATACTGCTCTCTCAACTCTTTGACTATCTCACTTCTTGCCATGAGTCGTTGCTATCCACATACCCCAACACCGAGATCCTCTACCTAGGGGATTTCAATGTACATCACAGAGAATGGCTTGGCTCTTCAGTGGATGACCAAGGTGAAGCTGAGGCACTCTCTTTTTCCTTACTTAATGATCTGGAACAAATAATTAAACACCCCTACACGTGCTCCTGACCGACACGATCAACTTACTAACATTCTTGATCTTTGTTTTACCTCTTACCCCTCACAACATTCATACTAAATTTCTGCCCCTTTGGGTCTTCTGATTACAATCTTATTTTTATTAAATCAAACTGGGCACAACCACCTCCCCCACTCCTCTGTAAACGCCAACTATGGCACTATCGGAGGGCAAACTGGCAATCCTTGCGAGAATTCTCTTCCGACTTTCCTTGGGATGAATGTTGCTTTTCCACTCGGGATGCCTTGGTATGTGCTGACAGGAATGCTGGGGTTATATAGAGTGGTATGAGTGCATTTATCTCATCTTCTACCAAAACTTTCACTTTACAATCATGGTTTGATCGCTCCTTCTCTCTTGTATGTAGGGAGAGAGAAAGGGCATATTAAGCTATGAAACTGTCTCCTTCTCCTATTACCCACTCCTCTGTCATTACTTCTAGGAATCGTTGTAAGGCTATTCTTCGTAGGGCCAAGAGGAATTTTATAAAAAAAAAAGAAAGACCTCTGTCCTGACTAACTCTTCTTCAAGTAAATTCTACTAGTCTTTAACCAAAAACATCTGTAATAACTTCTACTTTCCCTCTTTTCCTCCTCTCTTCCGAACCTAATAACTCTATGACCAACTCTCCCCCTCATAAAACCAATCTCTTTGGCACCATATTCTCCTCTAACTCCACCTTAGACGATTCCAACTCTACCCCTCCTACTCCTTCTCCTCCTACTGAACCTATGCATTTTCCTATAATCTCCACTGGTGTGACGGTGTGTTATCCAGGTTGGATGTGAGTAAGGTGCACGGACCGGGCGGAATACCTCCTCGTGTTCTGAGGGAATGTGCTGACATTCTAGCCCCTCTGCTAGCTCGCCTCTTTCGTCTTTGCCTCAAAACCCAAACTTTTCCTTCTTTTTGGAAGCATGCCTCGGTTCAGCCTATCCCGAAGAAGGGTGACCATTCCAATCCCTCTAATTATCCCCCCATTGCCCTAACTTTATCCCCGTCTAAGATTTTTTAAATTATCTTAAACTCTCATTTTCTCCGTCACTTTGAACTCTTTCTCTCTTTTGTCGGATCACCAGTATGGCTTTCACCAGGCGAGACCTACTGGTGATCTGCTCTCCTACTGCACCCATCTTTGGTCAACCTCTCTTTGGGATTATGGGGAAACTTTCGTCGTGGCCCTCGACATCTCCAAAGCATTTGACAGGGTATGGCACAAGTTTTGCTTTCTATACTTACCTCTTATAGTTTGTCTCCCCCACTTTGTTTTTTAATTTCTATCTTCCTTGATAACCGATCTATGACAGTTGTTGTCGAGCATCGATCTCTCGCTCTTTCTTTACCAATAGCAGTGTCCCACGGGGTTCTGTTCTTTCACCTACTCTCTTCCTTCTTTTTATCTATGATTTATTTCACACTATGACTGATTCTATCCATTCTTACGCTGATGATTCTACTCTTCACTCTTCTTCGCAATCACCCCCCCCCCCTTATTCTCAAACTAGATCTGTTTCTAGAGCTGATATCATCTCAACTATCAATGCGGATCTGTGCAGCATCTTTGAATGGGAATTTAGAAAAATTGGTTAAATTCAATACTAATAAAACTCAGTATTTACCAATTACACTTTCCAAATTAGATGAGATCCCACCAATCACATTTCAGGACGTCATCATTCTGCCAAGTTCTAAAATAAATATGCTAGGCCTCAGCATTTCCTCTAATATTTCATGGAAGCCACACTTCTACAAAATTGCTACAGCTGCCCCCCGAAAGCTGGGGAATGCTGTACAAATACCGTAGCTACTTCACTCCTGAGCAATTGCTTCAAGTTTATAAGGGATTCACTCGTCCTAACTTGGAGTACTGCTTTCATATCTGGGGTGGCTCCTCTTCTGTCCAACTGTTAGTTTGGGTGGAATCAAAGGCATTTCGTTTTATTAACTCTCCTTCTTTAGTTGACTATCTCTCTTCCCTTTCTCTTCCCGCAATGTTGCTTCACTCTCTCTCTTTTACAGGTACTTTAACGGGCAATGTTCGGTGGATTTGGCATCATCTGTACCGCCGGCAAGGCTGTGGGCTCGTAACATTCGTCTTGCCCGCGGTGCCCACCGTTTCTCTGTGGATGTCGGTTACCCTAGAATAACCCGTTATAGTACATCCTTCTGTCCTCACACAGTCAAACTGTGGAATGCTTTGTTCTTCTTCTGTGTTTCCATATTCATACAATCTGTCTCACTTCAAAAAGCTGGATTTCCGCCATCTTCGTGGTGTGGATAAATATAATATTTTTTTCTTCTATTTTTAAATTATTTTTACTCTTATTTCCCCCCCCCCCCCCCCCGAGGCCCCGTTGTGGGTCAATAACCTGTGCCCGGGTGGGTTATTCCCAGAATAAAATAAAGATCCCATTGGTGTGACGTCACTAGTGGAGTACCCCCAAAGCTCAATACTTGGAATATTACTATTTATTATATACATAAACGACATAGATATAGGCGTTGACAGGAACATAAGTAAATTTGCTGACGACACTAAAATAATGTATGTAATTAAATCTGACGAGAACTCGGCAAAACTACAGGAAGATCTAAAGAAATTTTTTGCATAGTCTGAAAAATGACAGATGAAATTTAATGTGGACAAAATTAATGTAAAGAACATAGTCTATGTATGTATATTGTGTATGTTGTATGTATATTATGTATGTATATTGTGTATGTTGCATGTATAATATATATGTATATTGTGTATGGTGTATATATATTATCTATGTTGTTTGTATATTATGTATGTATTCCATTTATATACACTACGTATTGAGCTTAGCCAGCAGCGTGTGGCAATGCCTGTACCAGGTACCACACTCTTAGATAATGTGCCTGGCGACATTTGGAAGTTGCTAATGTATCACTTGCCACATGTAGCCTGAGAGGTCAGTTGACCCATAGAGAGAGTAAGGGACGTACCCGCTCTTGTGTACCTCTGCAGATTGTGGCGCCGTCTCTTAATTTACTTTAATATCCAAGGTTCTGGGCGTAACCAAACAAAAGGAATAAAATTATAGCATTGGATTACGTTAACACTAAATAAACATATAAAAATTAACACCGAAATTAACTATCATGAAACAGGACTGAATTATTTAAATGTATCTAAGCAAACACTGATGGACACATAAGAGACATAAATAGGTACTCACATAGATATACCACATAGGTGGTGACAGGAACAATCACAGAAATATAATGAAGTATAAGTAACATATGACAAGTGTCACTCAATAGAACTTGAACTGAATGACGAGAGGACTGGACTGAACTCAGTCAGTTGGTGACTCCTATATATAGGGCCTTTTCTCGCCAGTGAGACCAGCCGGTGGGTCGTTTAACTATGCAGATGGTCGTTAGAGAACAAAGAATGCTCGTTACAATACTAAATGAAGAAATAAGATGGGCTTGAACAAATAATAACAGTTAAAACCTTAACAGCACAGGGTAAGGTGACAAGAGTATATAATAGTAAATATAACACATCATTTCAGGAATAATATGGAACTTAGAAGGATGTTATATAACAAAAAAAAATAGAAAAATACGACACGGTCGTAAACTTCCCCCCATAAAATCAAATTTTGCTTACACAAATTTTGATGTGACATAAGTGTTCATTCTGTGGGTTTAGATAACAGATCAGCCAGCACATTGTCTGAACCCTTAACATGTATAACATGTAAATTATTGTTCTAAAGGAACAAACTCCAGCGAATTAATCTCTGGTTTTTTAACTTGAATGTTTTGAGAAATTGCAATGGTTTGTGATCTGTATAAATTACAATAGGCCTACTTGGTAATAAATAATAACTGAAATGTTGCAAAGCTAGGATAATTGACAGCAATTCTTTTTCCACTGTTGCATAGAGGGTTTGAGCTGGATTGAATTTTTTACTATAAAATGCCACTGGGTGGTCTACACTGTCATCATCCTCTTGCAACAGGGCAGAACCTGCAGCAAGATCACTAGCATCACAGGCTAGCTTGAAAGGCTTAGAAAAATTAAGGGCTCTTAAAATAGGATATGAGCATAATACATTTTTCAAGTTTTGAAAAGAATCTTGACACCTTTAAGTCCAACAAAAAATATTACCCTTCTTCAACAAATCAGTAAGGGGTAGTGCTAACTCGGCAAAATTACAAATATAACTCCGGTAATAACCCACACAACCCAAAAATCTGCGGACTTGTCGTTTGTTACATGGAGCAGGCATCTGAGACATAGTGTCACACCTTGCTGTGGGAGGAGCAAGTTTTCCTAACCCAATTACATGTCCCAGTTACAAAAGATGAGCACAAACAAATTCTGACTTAGCAAAGTTTATAACAAGTCCTACATTTTCTAACTTAGTGAAGAGAGCGTCTAGCTGACATAAATGGTCTGACCAAGTGTCAGAAAAAAATTCAATATCATCTAAATATACTACACAACCAGGCAAATTGGCCGTGACTTGTGACATCAGCCGTTGAAAGGTGGCAGGGACATTGCAAAGCCCGAAAGGCATGACATTAAATTTATAGGTCTTACCTAATGTCACAAAACTGGAGATGTCTTTAGCACGACGGGTCAATGGTACTTGCCAAAACCCTCGTAGGCAATCAATATTAGAGAGGAACTTGGCGTTCCCGATTGCTTCGATGCTTTCGTCGACTCTTGGTAGAGGGAAGCTGTCCTTGCTGGTGACGGCGTTGACCTTGCTTAAGTCGATGAAGAATCGAAGAGTGCCGTCCTTCTTCGGTACTAGAGTGACTGGTGAGCACCACTCGCTGGTCGCTGGTTCAATAATGCCCATGGACTCCATGTTGGCCAACTCCTGCTTTACTTCCTCCACCTGGCTCGGATGAATACGGTAGGGAGCCTGCTTGATAGGCTTAGCAGAACCAACATCGATATCATGCACCACGGCAGTGGTACAGCCAGGCCTGTCTTGGAAGATAAGAGGATGTTGTTGGATGGCGGCCAGCACGTCAGCTTTCTGGTGTCCCGGTAGATGCTGTAGCTTCTCCTGCAACTCCACGGAGTTGGACTGCCAAACCCTGGCTGATGACAGGGCGATTGGACTTGCCCCTTCTTTTTCCTCTTCTTTCTCACCGTCTACCAAGAAAGTGTCAAAGGCACACACGGGAACTGGATCATCAGCAACAGATGGGGGTGCTGGGCGTGTGTGGTACAGCTTGATGGTGTTGACGTGACATAAGCGCTGTAGTCGGCGCCTGTCAGGGGTAGAGATAATATAATTTGTGGGGCTTACCTTCTTCACCACTCTATATGGCCCACTGAACTTCGCATGGAGCGGCTGTCCATGTCTCGGCAAGAGAATGAGAACTTGATCTCCTATCTGGAACTCTCTGTGTCTGGCACGCTTGTCGTACCATGTCTTGGTCTTGGACTGCGACTGCTGTAAGTGGTCTGCAACAAGGCTCCAACATCTTAGAAGCGTCTCTCTAACATCTACTAAACTTAATACGCTACCAACATTCTATCTCTAACTATGTGCAAAGGACCTCTTACTTGATGAGCGAAAACAAGTTCGTAAGGGGTGAAACCTGTGGTCTTATTCGGGGCGTCCCGACTTTTTCTGTGTGTCAGGAAAGTCCTTCCTCGTTATCCTCGACCGTCTCTTTGGTTGGCCGGTTGTCATCAAGTGCGGTAATGATACGACGTCTGCCGCCACCATCAGCAAGTTCCGCCACTACTTCCGTGACGTGGTCGTTCCTGTGTGCCTGTGAACCGACGGAGGGCCCTAGTTTACAAGCCGGGACTTTGCTGTGTTCCACGTCAGATGGGGAGTCCGGCATGTGTTGTCATCGCCCCACTACCCGCAGTCCAACGACCACGCTGAGGCTGCTGTCAAATCCCTGAAGCACCTCATCCTCAAAGTGGCCCCATCTGGGAATATTGACTGCGCGGCCTTCGACCTGGGTCTCCTTGAACTCCGCAACACACCCAATTACACCGGACGCTCCCCTGCCTAGGTCTTGTATGGACGACCCCTCCATTCTTGTGTCCCTGCTCACCCTCAGTCCTTCTCCAAGGAGTGGCAGGCTAAGACAGAGGATTATGATCGCCGAGCCGCCGAACGTGCTCATGATGTCGCCGCCAGCTACACCGACCATGCACGTTCTCTCCCCAAGTTGAATGTCGGCACCCAAGTCCGTGTTCAAGACCTAACCTCCCTGCGTTGGGACAAAGTGGGCGTAGTCATGGGTCTAGGCAGGTCACGGGACTACCAGGTGCAGTTACCCAGTGGCCGTGTGTGGTGGAGGAACCGCCGTTTTCTCCGCCCTGCAACAATGCCTTCTGCTGACCCTGTCACCAGTGTTGAGCCCCATATCCTCCCCAGTGATCAAGTCCTTCGACGCTCAGAACGGATCCAAAAGAAAAGGTCCGCTCAAGACTTTTCTATGAGCGTATGGGGGGAGGTGTATGTATATTGTGTATGTTGTATGTATATTATGTATGTTGTATGTATATTATGTATGTATTCCATTTATATATACTACTTATTGAGCCTAGCCAGCAGCGTGTGGCATTGCCTGTACCAGGTACCACACGCTTAGATAATGTGCCTGGCGACATCTGGAAGCTGCTAATGTATCACTTGCCACATGTCGCCTGAGAGGTCAGTTGACCCATAGAGAGAGGTCAGTTGACCTATAGAGAGAGTAAGAGACGTACGGGCTCTTGTGTACCTCTGCAGATCCAGCAAATAGAATCTACAAAAAACTCTACAGGTGTTTGTGTTCGCTCTTGTAGTTAGAATTGAGTACCCAGAACATGTACAGTCTAGGAGATGTAAACAGAGAAGTCAGATATCAGAAGAACAATGTTGATGTAGAGACATCCGACTGTGGGAAAAATTTAGAGGTTATGATAAATAGGAATCTTAAACCAAGACAACAATGTGTATTTGCTTGGAACAAGGGTAACAAAGTGCTTCTGTTCATATAAAGGAGTGTTAGTTACATAACTAGCGAGGTTATCCTAAAACTATATCTTGCGTTTGTGAGACCTCACTTGGATTATGCAGTTCAATTATGGTCTCCGTACTAAAGAATGGATATCGAACCCCTAGAAAGCATACAGAGGAGGGTGACAAAACTAATCCCGGGCATTAGGAACCTTGATTATAAAGAAAGATTAAAGCATCTGAATTTGCACTCGCTCGAGAGACGTCTAGTGAGGGGCGATATGATTGAGGTGTATAAATGGAAGTCACGGCTAAACAAAGGTGATATATCAAAGGTACTTAAATAATTCAACCAGGATCGAACTCCTTGCAATAGTTTTAAATTAGACAAATTCAGATTTAGGAGCAAGATTGGTAAATACTGGTTTGGAAATATGAGTACTGGATGAGTGAAACTAGTTACCAATTATCATTATTGACTCTAACACGCTGGGTAGCTTCAAATATGGGTTTGACGGTTATATGAGCGATGGGGATTGGGTGTAAACGGAACTTCCCAGTATGGACCAATAGGCCCGCTGCAGTTTTCTCCATTCTTATGTTCATATCTCAGTGGACCACATGGGTTCTAGACCAGCGAATCAGGTATTTGGTAAATTCAAAGGGAGTGATACAACCGAAGTCTTCTCACAGTAATGAAACAGGTTCATTCAGTCCCATGAAGCTCCGATACCTGCTTTGAGATGTCTTATGAATCATTGTCATGAACCGCAACGGTAAGTATAGTGTCGGTGCCGTTGTTGTCGAGTTAAGAAGTGTCACAGTGATAAAGTGTCATTGTTGGTGAGGAATTATAATGTCATGACGTAAATGGTGGTCAACAAGGTTTGTATTTATTGAGATTAATGTGTTAAATATGAGGATGCTCAGTAAGGATGTAGTTGATGTGGCCAGGAGCTGACATAAGCAAATTTATTGCTAGTGTGTTTACATTATGGCGTCTCGGGCCACCACCTGGCAGTGAAAACATAAGACTGGATTGTAGGTGTTTCCTCACAATAGGTCAAATTGTTTTAAATGCGACAAAAACACTATATCATTTAGGAATGATTCACCAAGTGAGTATTGGAATCAATTTAATTTATGTGAAACTATAATCCTTCACTCACTTCTTATGTTTACATTATCAGCTGGAGGAGTGAGAGAAGAAAAATTGGAAATTGGAATTTAAAAACTATTGCACATTAGATATAAGGTGTTTAACACATGTGAATAGTTTGGAAGGGCACCTTGCATATTTTTGTTATCAAACTAATGAAACTTCCCCATTTCTTGAATGCTCAGAACTTATTAGAACCTGACAGAACCTTACCTAAGCTTCCCTTGACCTCCGTAACCTCACTTAACTACTTAACCTGTGCCTTGTTTTTTCGATTTTCTTACTTACTATGATCCAAGCAACATCTCTCGAAAAAATTAACGTATTCAATCCAATATAAATCGTAGTAAACACACCCGATGAGATCTTTGTTCGTTTCTTGACATGTAAACAACGACTGCGGACGGCGAACACTCCTGTATAGCAGACTATGCAAATCACAAAGTCGCCACAGGAGATCCGACAGTGCCATAATTACGGTAAATATTTTATTTCTTCGCCTACAAATGGTGTAAAGACGTGAAATTACTGCCATATGGTCAGTGTTCGAAGTGATTTTACCCCGTTATTTTCCTCTGCTTTCATGCCCCGTCCACTTACAAGTAACGGTCAATTTATGGTAGAAGCCAGGTTACGATTTTTTCCCCCAAAAAATAGTTTTCCAAACAGGTCAGACTATTTTAAGGCACTTTCTTTGAGTATTTTAACAGATAAAATTACCAACAATATTACTTGTTTAAAGTGGGCAGGGCTATGAAGTCGAGGGATAATGTGGGATAAAATACTAACAATAGCACCAAACAAACCTTTGGAAACCTGACCTAGCGTTTAATAACTTGTAAGAATGTTAAGAATCACTTTAGAGTGTATGACTCCCTCCTAATTTGAACACCGAAAACAGCAGCACATACTAAACACCGAAAACAACACCATCACCTACTAAGCACCGAAAGCATGAATCAGGTAAGCCTTTCATAGTTTTAGGATTTATAAAGGTAAGTAAACGTTAGGTCAGGATTTCAAAGTTTATTTTGGTGTTATTTTTAGTATTTTATCCCACATTTTCCCTCGGCTTCAAAGCCCTGCCCACTCTAAACAATTAATATATATATATATATATATATATATATATATATATATATATATATATATATATATATATATATATATATATATATATATATATGAATATTTGCATTATAAAAATAATATAAAATGTCAAGTTCTACAAATCCGTATCAACCACATCTTTTATTTCTGTTGATGCAGAGAATGCGGGTGTGAATGTAACATGTATCACTATTTGTCTTCACTTGCTAAACAGAAAATGTCTTATAAGAATATTCCAAATTAAATGAATAAGAATCACCGCACCAGAAAATTGTCTGTGTAGGTATGTGAATGAGCTTTTCTTTGGGATTCTGACCATTATGACCTCTTGTACTTTGCTATATCAAATTATAGTGAGCTGTACTTATCCTTGTTGAGAGATGGAAGTACCCACTATATCTTAAGTTACTGTTCATAGAAATTTGGTTTAAATATCAATAGATTTGTATATAATTAGTATAAGAACAGCAGAGACTGTGGCCTTATTCGTGAATATTGTTTCAGGCAGAATGGTTCTTGGTGAAGACATGACAGGTGATGCCATGGAGTCTTCTACCACCAAGGCTTCCTCTACCACCAGGGCAAGGTGAGCACTTCTTTTGCTGCTCCTATTATGACAAGATGGTCAAGTGTCTTTAATAATATTTGGTGTTTACTAAATAAGTTGGCAATATCATGGTTGTTTCTGTTATTTGAAGAGCACAATTGTTGGTTAAGGTTATGGAGAGGGTAGCTACCTTCTTTGGGGGGGGGGAGCATTGTCATCAAAACTCCCTGAGGACAACTGATTATCTAAATCCCTAATGACAACAGACAAAACAAAACAACTAAACCATATTTAATGACCTCGCATATCGAGTGATTTGGTTAGGTTTGGATGGTTTCTGTCACCTATTGTCATAGCACCACAAACTGTTGCCGTTTCCAAAGAACACTTCTAAAGGTACAATAGGAAGTTCATAGTAATTCTTTAATCCTCTCTCACCTAATAAGCGTGTTTACTTAAGAACAAACACATCCTTGAGGTCCTGGCAATATATAATACAGTATATTTAGCGACTTTCTCCTTAACCTTTACGAGCAATTTTGATGTGGTAAAGCGAGATGGAGGGTTACTCTGACTTTTTTCCAGGAACATGAGAGTTGACAGCTTCTCGAGTGACTGTAGCACACCACAACACATCACACTTCAGGTATGTCTCAATAACTTTTTGCAGATCGGATATTTTTGTTGATGTATTTGCGTCGGAATCTCTGCTGAGTAAGTTGCTGTTGCCTCTCATGTTGAAGATCAGAATCGTGTTTATTGATTGAAGTCATTCGGGAAATATTCTTGATCCAGTAAATTTTATAAATAGTGACTATGCATATATTATTAGCTCAATCAACTTCCAGAACTTTGAATTCCTTTACGTCATTATTACGTGGTCCAGCATCGTGCATCCTCTTAGAAGTAGCATGTTTTTTGCATTGTTTCTTGTGATTACGAAAGATGAAGTTCAGAGTTTATCACTATAAGGAAAATATATTTTCCATTGTACTCAGTGCACTACGGAACTGAACTTAGGTACAAAAAAATATGGATATTTTTTTTAGTACATGGTAATGTTTACTCAGTTTCAATGAAGACATCGTTTACCATCCATCATATGATACAAAATTATACCAAAAGTATTCTATATTAAGTTAGGTTAGTGAAGGTCCGGTTAGGATATGTACGATGCTATTCATTTATATGTAATCGTGATTATTTGTATGGTCATCTATGGTCACTCAGAACTATGAAAGAGATATATAGGTGTTTTCACTATTAGACAATTATCCCTATTTAATATACAAGGTGAGTCAAAAGTCTCCCTACATAGGCAAAATGATCACTTTATAATACAATCACTTGTAAGTCACAAAATATGCTGTTTATGGGCACCATTACATTTCAGCAAGATGGGGCGCCACCCCATTACGGCATTAGGGTGTGTCAATTTAGGGGGTGAACTGGCTAAATTGAAAATCGAGTAATTTGGTAGCAATTTATTGTAGTCTTTAAGCATGCAAAACAATATTCTGGCATAAATTTCTTTTTATAATAAGTCCTACCTACATCAAATGGATTTTTAAATGTACATATTTGTGAATTTAAAACATAACCAGCGTTTGCACACATGTTACTGTTTCAAGTTTCAAATTATTATATTTTATTATCCGTAGTCTATTTGAAAGTAACCAATGCCTTCATACTCTCTTTGCTTTGGTTTCTTGTCATCAGTAGTCTGCTTGCTATTTGTGCTTTGATGTAACCTTCTCGCCTCTCGTGGCTGTAAACATGGCCCGCTGCTTCTGTGACCATTTTCACACATCTCTCCACACTTTGAGTGTGGGAAGGCCACTTCGGCACCTGCATTGGAGTCTCTTTAAGGTTTCTCAATTCTTGGCTAGTTAGACTTGTTGTCAATGGTGGCTCTAAGACTTCCAAACTCAAGTCAACCAATTCTGACAATTTGGTGGCATTGACGTTTATTGGGGGAACTTTTCTTGAATGAAACGAACAGTCTCCCAACTGGTCGTCATCTATTAGCGTTCCTCTAATCTTTAGAATGACTTCTACAGCCTCGGTTCGGAGATTGGTACATTGACTGCAAAGCATTGCTTGCAAAACTGCTTCTGATCGAGCATACCAAGCGGACCTTCTTGCCACAGGTAACACGATGTCCCTCACTACCTTCCTCTGTGTTCTTACTAGCTGCAATTGAAACAAAAGGTGATTGGGCCCATCCACCCACATAGGATTAAGTTTCACACTAAACCACTGGGGAAGATAAACTCCAATAATAAATTCAACAATTAACCTCAAATTCTTCAGCACTTTGCCCTTCAATTCGTGTTTGGAAATCCAAATCCTGCAGAAACGAAGAGCTGTAGTTAACCAACGGCTGTGACTGACAGGTCCAATCTCCAAGAGAGCCAATGACTGAGGCACTTCTCCTGATCTTATTGCTTGGGCAATACGATAAGCATAGGATTGATCTGTGCTGAGATCTTTGATGACTCCTTCAGACAACGCCGGAAGGGGAGGGCCAACTTCGACCTTTGGAAAGGTTGTATTTATTTCTAGTTGTGTTGCTTCATCCAGCATGATGCCAAGGGGACCTGACCACTTGTTGTTGCTCTTTGTAGGACCATCAAGTTCCTGGATGAGATGACGAAGAGGTAGCTCGCCTGTATGTAAATCACATACAATCCAAACAAGTCTTCTTCCTAGTTTTTTCTCTAAATGCGTCATTACACCCCCCTGCCATCCGGTGTTCACTGCAGTTGAATCTCCACCAACAGCCTGCAGTGAACTGCCAAGTCCTCTCTCCTGAACCCAACATAAAATATGATCAGCAATGACCTCTGCATGTTTCTTCCCTTCTACTTCAGTTTCGGGAGCAAAGTGAAACAAAAACCGACCACCAGGCTCAGAACAGACAGAGTAGTGTTCTTCTTTGATGAGACCTGGAAACTTTCTGTTCACTCCCTCTACTTCTAGCAAAACTTTTGTGTCATCCATTCTTCCATCAAACAAAAGACAGGAGAGCCCTCCCTCGCTTAAATCTTTTTCATGCTGATCAGATATTTCCTTCATTATTTTTTCTTGTGCTCTTCTAATTTTATTATGATCTATCACCAAAGATACATCCTCTCGGCTGATGAGGCCTGCATCTATCCAAGCGGCAGTTGCAATTTCTGCAGCCTCACGAAGTCCAGCATGGTGGCGAATACTAGCTAAAGCAATGTTTGAAATATTTCTTGTGTTGTATTTCATTTTCTTTGGTAAAGGTTCAGATGGCTCTTTGGAACTATCATCTGATGTTGCTTCCTGTTCATCAGAAGAACTATCAAAGAAGTGATAAACATCTTGACACAGCTCTTCCTCTCTTTGGATGGCTTCTTCACTCTTCATTTTCTTCTTTTGTTCCCTCTCTCGGATTTGTTCTCTCTTCTTGGCATTAGCAATCTGCTTCTTTGTTTCTGAATAATCTATTGAACCCATTTGCATACTTCCTTGGCCTTCTGCCTTTGTCCTCTGTGCCTTTATAAATTCAAGCTCTAAAACAGGGATCTTCTTTTCACGAGGACAACCACAATCAATGTGGGAATTATTTTCTCTCTTACCTGAGTGAGAACAGTTGGATTCAGAACATAATTGTATGGAGCACTTGCAGGTCAAAATGTCAAACAGAGTATCAAGTGTGTGTGCAGAAATTCATTTTTCCTGGCCAAGTTTCCTTTACCAAGTGTTGTTTCAACTGCTTTGTGTCATAATTTCGTTAGTTTTAGCTAAATAGTTCGACACTGATTAATCACAGGTGGTTTGAATAGTGCATTAGCTTTTGTCCATTGATGCAGAAGAGGGACTATCATGTCATTTATGAGTTCTTTATCTGTATAGTTCCTTCTGTCCTTTGCATTTTTTTCTCGAAGGAGTAACCCTAATCTTAGCATGTCTCTCACTGTTGGAAGTTCTGATACAGGAAGCTCCTTCCCTTTACCAACTAGCAGGCTCAAGTGGGTTGACAACTGACTTCTTGTCTTCAATTTTGACATCTTCACACTATCTGACAAATAGAAAAATATTTCAATGTTTCATAATTCAATTGTTGTTTCAAAAAATATCAATTTGTTTATCAAAAATGCTGTAACAGAAATAACATAATAATTTCTTAGAACATAATGTTTTATACAATGATATAAGTAACTGCGACAATCAATATGCCCTACTTACAATAATTAAAATGTAGAATTCGTCTGGTAGAGTAGGTGCAAGTGCAATGAGAGCAAACCACCGTCTATGATATCTAGAAGGAGAGTGAGCCGGGCGCCTTATCCTCACGCTTGGTACAAGTCAAAACAAGAATTAAACTGTCCCACACGGAGAGCCTGTTCATGTTCATGTTCTGACATGCATATTGTACACAAGCTATAGAACCATAAAATACTCCATAATCCATATGCTTACATGAGATTAGTTAATATCAAGTGAATAATTCTAATCAAGTCTCATTAATTTGTTGAAATACTGATATTTGAAACTTTAAGGTATAATTGATGTAGGTGAGGGTTATTTCAATTCATTTTTGTTTGCTAATCTCAAGTTTAGACATAAAGAGGCACAATATTTTGACTACCAAATTTGATTTTTAACATGTAGACAAAATTGACACACCCTATTACGGCATCCGTGTGCGTCAGTGGCTGGATCAGCAGTTTCCGGCTCATTGGATTGGCCGCCGTGGTCTCACGGAGTGTCTTCCGTGGGCTCCAGACCAAACCCCCCCTGATTTTGACTTGTGGGGCACTTAAAAGCCATGGAGCACAAGGTGAAGATACAAAAGACGGACCACCTAAAGGAAAGCATTCATGATGTGTGTGCGCTCATAACCCGGATTTGCTAACGTGCGTTCGCCATGAGTGGGAGGAACGCATCCGTATGCACACCCACTAAAACATTAATAAGCACCCGTGTCATATTGTATCACGCCGTAAGGGTGCCGAATAATTTTTTATTAGGTGTACATAAGTACCGAGATTAGTGTTGGCTTTCATGCCGTGAGTCAGGAATACTGTACACTAGGGTGTGTCAATTTTGTCAACATGTTAAAAAATCAAATTTGGTAGTCAAAATATTGTGCCTCTTTATGTCTAAACTTGAGATTAGCAAACAAAAATGAATTGAAATAACCCTCACCTACATCAATTATACCTTAAAGTTTCAAATATCAGTATTTCAACAAATTAATGAGACTTGATTAGAATTATTCACTTGATATTAACTAATCTCATGTAAGCATATGGATTATGGAGTATTTTATGGTTCTATAGCTTGTGTACAATATGTATGTCAGAACATGAACATGAACAGGCTCTCCGTGTGGGACAGTTTAATTCTTGTTTTGACTTGTACCAAGCGTGAGGATAAGGCGCCCGGCTCACTCTCCTTCTAGATATCATAGACGGTGGTTTGCTCTCATTGCACTTGCACCTACTCTACCAGACGAATTCTACATTTTAATTATTGTAAGTAGGGCATATTGATTGTCGCAGTTACTTATATCATTGTATAAAACATTATGTTCTAAGAAATTATTATGTTATTTCTGTTACAGCATTTTTGATAAACAAATTGATATTTTTTGAAACAACAATTGAATTATGAAACATTGAAATATTTTTCTATTTGTCAGATAGTGTGAAGATGTCAAAATTGGAGACAAGAAGTCAGTTGTCAACCCACTTGAGCCTGCTAGTTGGTAAAGGGAAGGAGCTTCCTGTATCAGAACTTCCAACAGTGAGAGACATGCTAAGATTAGGGTTACTCCTTCGAGAAAAAAATGCAAAGGACAGAAGGAACTATACAGATAAAGAACTCATAAATGACATGATAGTCCCTCTTCTGCATCAATGGACAAAAGCTAATGCACTATTCAAACCACCTGTGATTAATCAGTGTCGAACTATTGAGCTAAAACTAACGAAATTATGGCACAAAGCAGTTGAAACATCACTTGGTAAAGGAAACTTGGCCAGGAAAAATGAATTTCTGCACACACTTGATACTCTGTTTGACATTTTGACCTGCAAGTGCTCCATACAATTATGTTCTGAATCCAACTGTTCTCACTCAGGTAAGAGAGAAAATAATTCCCACATTGATTGTGGTTGTCCTCGTGAAAAGAAGATCCCTGTTTTAGAGCTTGAATTTATAAAGGCACAGAGGACAAAGGCAGAAGGCCAAGGAAGTATGCAAATGGGTTCAATAGATTATTCAGAAACAAAGAAGCAGATTGCTAATGCCAAGAAGAGAGAACAAATCCGAGAGAGGGAACAAAAGAAGAAAATGAAGAGTGAAGAAGCCATCCAAAGAGAGGAAGAGCTGTGTCAAGATGTTTATCACTTCTTTGATAGTTCTTCTGATGAACAGGAAGCAACATCAGATGATAGTTCCAAAGAGCCATCTGAACCTTTACCAAAGAAAATGAAATACAACACAAGAAATATTTCAAACATTGCTTTAGCTAGTATTCTCCACCATGCTGGACTTCGTGAGGCTGCAGAAATTGCAACTGCCGCTTGGATAGATGCAGGCCTCATCAGCCGAGAGGATGTATCTTTGGTGATAGATCATAATAAAATTAGAAGAGCACAAGAAAAAATAATGAAGGAAATATCTGATCAGCATGAAAAAGATTTAAGCGAGGGAGGGCTCTCCTGTCTTTTGTTTGATGGAAGAATAGATGACACAAAAGTTTTGCTAGAAGTAGAGGGAGTGAACAGAAAGTTTCCAGGTCTCATCAAAGAAGAACACTACTCTGTCTGTTCTGAGCCTGGTGGTCGGTTTTTGTTTCACTTTGCTCCCGAAACTGAAGTAGAAGGGAAGAAACGTGCAGAGGTCATTGCTGATCATATTTTATGTTGGGTTCAGGAGAGAGGACTTGGCAGTTCACTGCAGGCTGTTGGTGGAGATTCAACTGCAGTGAACACCGGATGGCAGGGGGGTGTAATGACGCATTTAGAGAAAAAACTAGGAAGAAGACTTGTTTGGATTGTATGTGATTTACATACAGGCGAGCTACCTCTTCGTCATCTCATCCAGGAACTTGATGGTCCTACAAAGAGCAACAACAAGTGGTCAGGTCCCCTTGGCATCATGCTGGATGAAGCAACACAACTAGAAATAAATACAACCTTTCCATAGGTCGAAGTTGGCCCTCCCCTTCCGGCGTTGTCTGAAGGAGTCATCAAAGATCTCAGCACAGATCAATCCTATGCTTATCGTATTGCCCAAGCAATAAGATCAGGAGAAGTGCCTCAGTCATTGGCTCTCTTGGAGATTGGACCTGTCAGTCACAGCCGTTGGTTAACCACAGCTCTTCGTTTCTGCAGGATTTGGATTTCCAAACACGAATTGAAGGGCAAAGTGCTGAAGAATTTGAGGTTAATTGTTGAATTTATTATTGGAGTTTATCTTCCCCAGTGGTTTAGTGTGAAACTTAATCCTATGTGGGTGGATGGGCCCAATCACCTTTTGTTTCAATTGCAGCTAGTAAGAACACAGAGGAAGGTAGTGAGGGACATCGTGTTACCTGTGGCAAGAAGGTCCGCTTGGTATGCTCGATCAGAAGCAGTTTTGCAAGCAATCCTTTGCAGTCAATGTACCAATCTCCGAACCGAGGCTGTAGAAGTCATTCTAAAGATTAGAGGAACGCTAATAGATGACGACCAGTTGGGAGACTGTTCGTTTCATTCAAGAAAAGTTCCCCCAATAAACGTCAATGCCACCAAATTGTCAGAATTGGTTGACTTGAGTTTGGAAGTCTTAGAGCCACCATTGACAACAAGTCTAACTAGCCAAGAATTGAGAAACCTTAAAGAGACTCCAATGCAGGTGCCGAAGTGGCCTTCCCACACTCAAAGTGTGGAGAGATGTGTGAAAATGGTCACAGAAGCAGCGGGCCATGTTTACAGCCACGAGAGGCGAGAAGGTTACATCAAAGCACAAATAGCAAGCAGACTACTGATGACAAGAAACCACAGCAAAGAGAGTATGAAGGCATTGGTTACTTTCAAATAGACTACGGATAATAAAATATAATAATTTGAAACTTGAAACAGTAACATGTGTGCAAACGCTGGTTATGTTATAAATTCACAAATATGTACATTTAAAAATCCATTTGATGTAGGTAAGACTTACTATAAAAAAAAATTTATGCCAGAATACTGTTTTGCATGCTTAAAGACTACAATAAATTGCTACCAAATTACTCGATTTTCAATTTAGCCAGTTCACCCCCTAAATTGACACACCCTACTGTACACCCACTAAAAAATCATTCGGCACCATTACGGCGTGATACAAAATGACACGGGTGACGAATAATTTTTTTTAATGGGTGTACAATCAATGTAATGGTGCCCACATAAAGCATATTTTGTGACTTACAAGTGATTGCATAATAAAGTGTTAATTTTGCCTATGTATTAAGACTTTTGACTCGCCATATATATATATATATATATATATATATATATATATATATATATATATATATATATATATATATATATATATATAACCGGTCGGAATTTACTGGACTTTATTTTCTCACTTGACTAAGCTCCCCTTAGTGAGAAATCCCAAACCAGCACAAGAACACTTAAATCTACTAAACAAAATGAATTGTCCGTGACCCGTGGAAGGATAGCGTCTGTGACGGGGATGAATGAGACACACTGTAAATTTTAGACACTTATATTCCCTCCAACTACAAACACAATCAAATAATGGTGCACCAATATGCGCACCTCTTAACTTGAACTTAAAACACTACTCTGAGGAGTAAAAGTTATACATGATATTGAAATTATTAGAAACTCAAGCAACAATAAATTTAAAGTATTAAGAAATGTTGCTTGCACACAGATGCAGGCCTTAAGGGTTTTCAACAAAATAATATCAGTCACTGAGGAAATGGTATTAAAAAATAAGAAATTAAATACTCTACAATGAATAGGCCTTAAGGGCACTCAATATAATTATGTTACACCAACAGATGCACACCTCCTAACCTAACTTAAACACTACTCTGGGGAACAAAGGTTATATCTGAGATTGAAACTATAAAGAAATTTTAAATGCACAGAGCATACATTAGTAACTGAAAAAATAGTATTAACTACACACAAAAATATTGTCACTATTATAAAGACGTTACTGAGTCCAATACCCGTGAACCATGCTCCCTAACCAAACACACACACAGATTCCACCTGCACTCCGTAGTTGTTTAAGGCACAACCAACAGGTACCCGTAGTTTAAGGCCCAAATCAGCCTTTCTCATCCTTGGAAAGTGTACCTCTAAACTCCACTGACTCTTGGCCCCAGTGTGCGACCCTGTATCACTCAGCTGGCTTCACTTTACCCCCAGTACATCCATGAAACGGAAGGGAGTGAGCCAATCAGACCTTGTACAGTTGAGAGAAGCTTTAGCTTCCCGTTAGCAAGAGGGTTTCACTAAGCTGCTTGAAACATGTGGTATTGTGAGCCAAGGTAGAGGAGAGCTGATGACCCCAACGATCGTCCCGTCGTCAGCTGGGCACCCAGATGGCTAGATTCCCTCAAGAGATCCTTTGATACCCGCTAAACAGTGACAGGCCTACACTGATCGGTCCAATGGCGACAATCGCCACCCTCAATCATCAACGGCAGTCTCAAACGGCAGTCAATCTCTCGCAGTCAAGTGGGTTCTGGCGGAAACCCTGAAATGAACTCACTGTTAGCTCTAGTTTACTTTATCACTGCCCTATCTAAACCCTGTCTGAGATTGAATGAGACTTACTTGTTATACTGCACTAGCGCAGCACAGGTGACTAGACCACGTGACTATTGCTGTGGACGGACGCGCAGGGATGTCCTGTAGGTCCAATCACTTTCACGTGACTGAGGACCAGCCAGCGTCGCGTCTCTCCAAGGCGCTAGCTTAGGCCTATGTGACATATTTTCCGCCTAACTAATAACTCCTTGGGACACCCGTGACATTATTCAGACAGATAAACGATCTATAATAATTTCAAATTCAATAATAGTCCCTTTACTTCATGAATCGCATCATTATTAATTCGGCAAATTACATTTAATATCACTTAGGCCTAGTTCCACAACCTCTCCCTATGTGCAGGGAGCGCTCTCTTCCCTCTGACGACCTTGAAAGCTCAGTATCGCCAATGGCGCGGTGTTTGAAATTACACTGAAATTTCTGAATATTACAATCGACCCCCCTAAAAAAAGACAGCACTGTCCTCATGTGCTGAGAAAAACATGCATACGACCCCCCTAAAAAATTTTTCTAAGAAACTGCATCTTACCCCTTTAACGTGCTAAACGCAGCATTCCCATCTTCTCTTCTCCACTTCTCTCTCCCGCTAACATATATATATATATATATATATATATATATATATATATATATATATTATATATATATATTTTATATATATATATATACAATCAACACCTCAACCCGCCAGGATTCGAACCCACGGCCCACGAGCCCATGACTGTGACCGGGGAACGCTACCTCTGGACCACCAGGATACTAAAACCAGTCCTAGACTCTGTTATAATCCACACAAAGCCTGTTCAACGAGCTTATGGCGCCGTGAACCTCTAATGGGGACTACCCGTATCACGTAGGTGGTCAGAGTAACGTTTTACCAAATCCGGCTTCGAAACATGAGGATCCATATATATTTCATTAACCCAATAAAGTCCGCGTGCTGGATGCTGAGGGACCTGCTGGGTAGTCACGACATCCACACTGGTGTTTCCGTTGAGTAGCTGGTAGCGCTCCTTCTAGCGTAGATGGATGCCTTCTACTTCAATTAGGGCTTTCCCGTCGGATGAACGGAGGGAAGCCCATAAAATGTTTTAGTTGAATTGAAAAATTACTGAAGTCTACACCATACCCAAAACTACACTACACCCGACACTATACTCAACATTGCGCCCAATACTACACTATACCCAAAACTACACTACACCCAACACTACACCCAACACTAAACTATACCTAGCACTACAGCCAACAGAACACCCAACACTAAACTATACCTAGCACTACAGCCAACACTATACCCAACGCTATAATACACACAATAAAACACCACACCTAACAATACGATACCCCAAACCTACACTTCTCCCATCACTACCCTTGACCCAACACTACACCTAATACTACACTACAACCAACAATACACTACACCCAGCGCTACAGTCAACAATACAGTACAACGAACATTCCACTACATCCAACAATACACCCAAAACTAACCTACACCCAAAACTACACCCAACGCTACACCCATCACCTAACACTGTTACCAACCCCTAACACAACATCCAACACTATACCTAAAACCACACTGCAATCAACACTACACTACACCCAACGCTACACTACACCTAACATTACACCCAACACTACAATATAACCAACACTACACTACACCTAACACTAAACTATACCCAACACTATACTACACTCAACACTATGCTATACCCAGCACTACACACGAAAACTACAACCAACACTAAACCCAACACTACACTACACCCAACACTACACTACACCTATTACTACACTACACCTATTACTACACTACACCCAACACAAAACTACACTAAACACTGCGCCATATTCAACACTACACAAGAACCGAACCATTGCTACACTGTACCCAACACTACACTACACCCACCAGTACACTACACCCAACACTACACTATACCCAAAACTACACTACACCCAAAACTACACTACACCCAACACTACACTACACACAACACTACACACAACACTATACTACATTACACCCAACACTTCACTACACCCAACATTACACTTTACACAGCAACACACTTCAGCCAGCACTACACTAGACCCAGCACTACACTACAGCTAACATAACAGTACACCCAACATTACACTACATCTAACACTACACTCAACTCTACACTAAGTCAACACTATACTATACTCATCACTACATTTCACCTGACACTACACTCAACACTAAACCATAACAACTACTACAGCTAACATTACAGCCAGCACTACACCCAACATTACATTACATCCAATAAAGCAACACTACCCTTCACCCAACACTAGACTACACCCAAAACTACACTGCACCCAACACTACACTACATCCAACACTACTCTATACCCAACATTACACTACACTCAACACTACACTTTAGCCAACACAACACTATGCCGAGCAATACAAAACACCAAACACTATACTATACCCAACACTACACCCAACACTACATTACGCCTACACTACACCTACACTCAATACTACACTACACGTAATACTACAGTACGCCCAACACTACACGCAACCATACACTACACCCAACACTACACCCAACACTAGACTATAACCATCACTACACTACTCCTAATAGTACACTATACCCAACAAATTCCAACAATACACTACACCAAACACTATTCCATACCCAGCACTACACACGAAAACTACAACCAACACTACCCCAAAACTACACTACACCTAACACTACATTACACCTATCACTACACTACACTACACCCAGCACTAAACTATCTAAACACTACACCATATCCAACATTGCATTAGACCCATCACTACACTATACCCAACACTACACTACACCCATCAGTACACTACACCCAACACTACACTATACGAAAAACTACACTACTCGAAAACCCCTACACTACACACAACACTACACTACACCCAACACTACACTAAACCCAACATTACACTACATCCAGCAAAACTCTACACCCAACACTACACTACACCGAGCACTAAACAACATGAAACACTACACTATACCCAGCACTACTCCCAACACTACACTATAGCCAACACAACACCTAACACTACATCTACACTACACTACACCTACACTACACCTACACTACACTACACTACACCGAGCACTACACGACACCCAGCACTATACTATAACCAACATTACACCCAATACAACACTATATCCAACACTACACTACACCCAAGACTACTTTATACCCAATATTACATTACACACAACACTCACAATATCCAACAATACACCCAAAATTACATTACACCCACCGCCAAACATTACACCCAACACAGCACCCAACACCACACCCAACATCACACTACATCCTACATTGCATCCTACAATACACCCAACACTACACTGCAATCAATACTACACAACACTACACACAACACTACACTACACCCAAAACTATACTTCACCGAGCACTACACTAGAACCAGCACTACACTACACTACAGTAAACCCAACACCATACCCAACACTATACTACACCGAACACTACAGTACAGCCAACACTACACTACACCCAACACTACACTACACCCAACACTAAACTATACCCAGCATTACAGCCAACACTCCACCCAATAAAACACTACACCCAACAATACGCTAACCCAAAAACTACAATACACCCAACACTACACTACATGCAACGCTACTCTATAAACAACAATACACTACACCCAACACTACATTACCCAACAGCATACTTTTCTCAACGACACTTCACCCAGCAATACACCCAAAACTTCACTTCACCCAACAGTACACCTAACGACCAACACTGCATCCAACACTTAACACAACACCTTACACTACACCCTACACCACCCTACACACTACATCCAATGTCGCATTATGCCCAACACTACACTATACCCGATACTAAACTACACCCAACACTACACCCAACACTACGCCCAACACTACACCCAACATTGCACTACACCCAGCACTACATCTAACACTACACTCAACATCACACTCTGCACTACACAACAGCATACCCAACAGTATACTACACCCAATAATAACCTACACCCACCACTATACACAACACTACACTATACCCAACACTTGACTACACCCAACACTACACTACACCCAACACTACACTTCACCCAACACTACACTACACCCAACACTACACAACACCACCACTATACAACACTACACCCACCACTATACTACACTACACCCACCACTATACTATGCACAACACTATACTACACACAACACTACACACAGCACTATAATATACAAAATACCACACTAAACTCAACACTGCACTACACCCAACACTACACTAAACCCAACACTAAACTACACGCAACACTACAATATAACCAACACAACTTCACACCTAATACTACACCCGACACAACACTACACTACTCACAACACTACACGATATCCAACACTACACGATATCCAACACCACACTACACTAAACGCAACACTACACTAAACCCAACACTACACTTCACCCAACACTACAATATAACCAACACAACTTCACACCCAATACTAAAACCCGATACAACACTACACTACACCCAACACTACACTAAACCCAACACTAAACTACACGCAACACCACACTATAACCAACAGAACCTTACACCGAATGCTACACCCTACACAGAAGTACAATCCATTATGCCCAACACTACACCCAACACTACACTACACCCAACACTACACTACCCCCATCACTACATTAACCCCAACACTACATACAATGCACCACTGCACTAGACACAACACTACACTATACACAAGACTACACCCACTACTATACTACACTACACCCACCACTACTACTACTTTGCTGTCACTCAGAATCGAGTATGACGATTATTCAGCTATGATACAATGATATAAGTTACTAGCGGAATCGCTGCCCTCCGGGCGGCTCTTTCGCTCGGCCACGGTAGGATGCCACTCTTCGGGAGGCTCCACATTGTCTCACTGTAGTACATTAAGATGTCTGCTTTGATCCTGACTTTGTACTCGTCAGAAGGCATGTTTTCCAGGGCATTTTTAATGACTGTACATACGTGTTGCGCTCATGCAGCATTTCTTGGATAGATAGGACAATGTCATGTCTGACACCTTGAATGTTGCCACACCTGATAGTAGTCTGCTTTTCATGATCTCCCATGAAGTAGATTTGGAGGGAATTTGCCTGCTCATCTTCCAGTGATAAGAGGGATCCTGCTTTGTGATAGACTTGACCCTAAACTTTGAATGCAGGCATGTATCCGTGCTCACGAACTACTCTGGTAGCTCCAAAGAATGTCATCTGGAAGCATGAATTGTACTTCCGTATATTTTCCAAGAACTGTTTTGACTCTGGTGTTGTTCCCAGCATGAGAGTCTTCAATGGTTGTGGTGGTTTTTCCAAATTTGGCAGTCGTACTTTCCCATGAGAGCAGCACAGTCCAGCAGATTCTCCTTTGTACTTCTTTGCACCGCAGTATTCACATTTCTTATCCATGTTGCCAATGACAACAAAGGGATACTTTTCATATTCTATATATAACATCATCCATCATCACTACATATAACAACATTGTTACGAGTTGGGGATTTAGAAACTGGTTTAGAATATAGTTAAAAGTCTACCCAGATCCCAACAGGCAACAACAATAAAAAAACTAAACAAACAAAGACAATCGGACTATAAAAGGGTAGACAAAGGATGAGAGTTTTTGTTGTGTATAATAAAGTACAATAAATTCCTTAACAAAATATCCAGCTTTCTATAATTTACCCTTAACCATACTTAACTTAAACATACGCAGCATTGGCTTAACAGTATATACATATTGATACAACATACAACAATCTGAAGCAGGTGGAGGTGGGAGGCAATTTGGGTTACAATACTCAAGTGCAGTGCTGAAGTGTCTGACGAGTAGGGCTGAGTGTTGAAAAAGAAGGTAGGTAGTCACTGTGCCGTAGGTTTCCAGGATAGGTAATCCAAGTGTGGTCACTTCCCAGAGTGAACTGAACTCTCCTCGATCCGGAGCTGATGAGGAAGAGTTGGAGGAGGTGACGCAACAACCAGGATATGGAGAAAGGAAACCCGGAGTGGTGACTAAGACTAGTCATACTCGGGTTTCGTCCTTAGATGGCGTTGCTCGGTAGTGCTGGGTAGTTAGATCATGACACAATAGATGGCGTGGTTCGTAATAACATCCATCATCACTAGATATAACACCATCCATCAACACTACAGATCGCCAAAGTAGTTTCCGAGATTCTCGTGCGGACACACACGGTAGGACGCCACCCTCCGGGAGGCTCCACAATGTCTCACTGTAGTGCATTAGGGTAGACCACATTTTTGGTTTTGCCATTAGCAGCATATATATACAGATTTTTGCCAGTTCCCACTCTGGAGCATCGAACATAGAACTGTCTATGAGAGAAGCAAGGAAACACTTGCTATCCATGCCAAGTTTGGTCCAGGCGGCTCATTCGCTAGGCCACGGTAGGACGCCACCCTCCGGGAGGCTCCACATTGTCTCACTGTTCAGTCCCCAAAACTTCTTCTATCAATAGTTCATTAACTGCGTATGTAAGACCACCATGTTTTTCACTACAACGGTACAGCAAAGTATATTTTTTTAGCATTAAACTCTTATTATTTTGTTGTCTAATCATCACTACATATAACACCATCCATCATCACTACATATAACACCACCCATCATCAGTACATATAACAACATCCATCATCACTACATATAACACAATCCCTCATCACTACATATAACACCATCCATCATCACTACATATAACATCATCCATCATCACTACATATAACACCATCCATCATCACTACATATAAGACCATCCATCATCACTACATATAACACCATCCATCATCATCACTACATATAACACCATACATCATCACTACAGATCGGTAAAGTAGTTCCGAGATTCTCGTGCGGACACACATACACACAAACACGCACACACACAGACATGCTTCTTTGTTTAATATATATAAAGTAGGAATGTCACCAAGAATGGTGAGTTTTGAGGTGACTAAAGAGATCGATACAGGACCCACAGAGTCGTTCACATTCGTTGCACAAGTGGAGGGCTCCATCTACTGCGGGAGGGGCGGTGGCAACGTCCTTCCGGCGTTGGCACTTGTGTGCCTCGGTTTGCAGTCGGGCTAACTGGAAAGCATTGACACTTTCTCCTGCGGTGCTTCTCCAAGTGTTAAGATGTGTAGTAATCAACTCCCAAGTGAGGGGGTCGATTTGGTGCTTTTTCAGGTTCGTCTTAAGACTATCCTTATACCTTTTAAATTGCCCACCGGCGTTATGCTTACTACTCGTTAGCTGACTCTAAAGTAGCTACTTTGGCAGTCTACTGTCGTCCATGCGGGTAACATGGCCAGTCCAACATAGTTGTTCATGGATAATGGTAGCCTCGATGCTCCTACAGTTGGTGTCAGCAAGAATACTGGCATTTGTCCTCTTGTCTTCCCATCGAACTCGGAGGGTGGAACGTAGACTACGTTGGTGAAAGTTTTCAAGTGCATTGAGGTGCCTCCTGTATGTGAACCATGTCTCACTTCCATATAGCAGGGTGAGGATGACCACTGCTCGATATACGTGCAGCTTTGTAAATCATTTCAGCTCCCTACAGCTGAAGACACGATTTCGAAGTCTGCCAAATGTTTGAAATGCACATCTCATCCGATGCTGAATCTCTTCATCGATGACTGCGGTGGTGGACAGGTGGGAGCCGAGATACCGAAAGTGGGACACATTAGAGAGGGTAGTACCGTTAAGCTGGATGGATGGAGGAGGTGTGTCTGAACCAGGAGCAGGTTGAAAGAGAATTTGAGTCTTACTTACAATCACCTCAAGGTCGAAATGTGCATACGCGTCTGCGTAGGTGTTCATGATCTCCTATAGGTCGTGTTCAGTGGCAGCAACATGGGTGAGGTCGTCTGCATACTGAAGTTCAGTAATGGAAGCTGCCGACACCTTTGGTCTTGCCTGGAGTCGTCTTATGTTGAAAAGACCCTCCTTCACCCGTTACTCGATGTTCACCCCGCTGGCTAAATTGCACTGGCACGAGTAAGGAAGGCAGCCAAGATAATGGAAAAGAGAGTTGGTACCAGTACACATCCTTGCTTAATCCCTGTTTAGATGCGGAAGAACTCTGACTGGGTGCCGTTGTGCAGGGCACTGCCGTTCATGCCATCGTGGAGTTGCCTCACAATGGCGATGAATTTTGGTGGGCAACCAAAACGGCTGAGGGTCCACCAGAAGGCTTCCCTGTTGATCCCTGTTGATGGAGTCGAAGTCCTCAGTTAGGTCGATGAAAGCCATGTACAGGTCACGACGCTGTTCCCTGCACTTTTCCTGTAACTGGTGGGCAGCAAAGATCATGTCAGTGGTGCCACGTGATGGTCTAAAACAACATTGAGATTCGGTGAGGAAGTTTTCCACCTCAGGAAGAAGTCTGTTTAGGAGGACTCAGACGATATCTTGCCCTCAGGCTTTGTTATTTTTCATCTGTTTGATGGCAGTAGCTACCTCATCCAGGGATTGAGGATAGCCGAGGTGGGTCAGCTTTGGATGCTGAGGGACCTGCTGGGTAGTCAGGGCATACACATCGATGTTTCGGTTGAGCAATGAATGGTAGTGCTCTTTCCAGCGCTGAAGGAGGTCTTCATCGTCTTTAATTATTTAGGTTACCGTCAGATGAGCGGAGGAGGGGCTGTGCCACGAGTGACTGGCCCATAAAATGTTTCAGTGGATGTGAAAAATTCGCGCATCTTGTGCTGATCTGCAAGTTTTTTGTGCTTCACGTGCTTTATTTTTAAGCCAGTCGTTCTTTAGATTGGGAAGTTCCCACTGGGCTGCCACTCTCTTCTTGCGGAAGGCATCAGCTTTGGTCCGATACTAAGGGTTGTTCTGCCAGTCAGTAAAAGCAGCACGTTTATCATCGATGAGTGCTTTGATTGCCGGGTCATTTTCATCAAACCAGTCCTGGTGTATTTTTTTGATCTGGCCGACGGTCTCTCTACAGGTTTTTGTCTTAACATTATTGAGAGTATCCCATTCGGCACTGGGATTCACGTTGTTTGCTGTTGGGTTGTTTACAAGCCCCTGTTCGAGCTACTCTCTGAAAGCATATGCTACCGCTGGATCATCCAGACATTTAGTATTAAAACCTCTTCTGGAGGCTTGTTGCCTTCGCCGTTTGAGATGACTTGAAGTGAAAGCTTGGATCTGACAAGTCGATGATCAGTTTCACAGTGGTCTGAGCAACGCATGGTACGGGTGATGAGGACATCTCGGCAATCTCTCTCTCTGAAAATGATGTAGTCAATGAGATGCCAGTGTTTGGATCGTGGGTGTTGCCACGAACCCCTGAACTTGTCGGCCTGCCTAAACATGGTATTAGTGATAGTGAGGTTATGTGCAGCACACTTGCTGAGGAAGAGTAGGCCGTTGGGACTACACTTGCCTAGTCCATTTCACCCTATGGTTCCCTGCCAAATGTTAGCATCTCTGCCAACTCTGGCATTGAAGTCGCCAAGGAACACAACCTTGTCTTCTCTGGGGATAGAGGTTAGCACTCTGTCAAGGTCAGCATAAAAGGCCTCCTTGATGTCATCCTCTACATCCAGTGTTGGGGTGTATGCACTGATGAAAAAGGCATGATGTGAGTGATTCAGTGAGACTCAAAGTGTCATGAGGCACTCCTTGATCCCAATAGGCATTTGAGTTAGCCTGTGTAGGATGTGTTGGTGGATGGCAAAGCCAACTCCATAAATGCGGTTTCTCTCTGCAGCAGGCTTACCCTTCCAGGAGGTGTAACCAGACCCACGTTCTGTGAGTTGGCCCTCATCTGGGAGATGAAACTCACTGATGGCCGCTATGTCGATGTTATACCTAGCCAGCTCGTTTGCCACAAGGGCAGTTCTTCTTTCAGGATGCTCATTTGTTCCAGTATCCAAAAGGGTCCTGACATTCCATGCAGCGAACATAAGAGGTCGTAAGGTTTGTTTTTGTTTGGATCTGTGATTTTGGTTGTGTTTTCGACAGCATAAGGATGACCTTACTGGGTGCGGTTGCCCAGTCAGGTATGGTTTTTAAGCAAGCTATGTTTAGGGCACCTTTTCTAGCCCCCTCCCCATGTGGGGTAAGCAGAGTGGCTCCCGGAAAGGGCTAATCAGTCGCACAGACTGGACCGGATTGCACTGCTGCCTAGATCCCAGTGCATAAACGACCATCTTATGTGTCGTCCATGTGCAGAGTTGTGACTAGAGACTCCCGGCAGTCACCTCTGCCTCTCCCCGAAGCCACTTGTCCGACGTCACAGGACTTTTGGGAGTATAGGGGTTTTGATGACGATGATAGGTATGATGAAGTGGATGATGGCTGCACGTGATTTGATTTATGTGGTGAGGCAGGAGCGCAGGCTGCAACCACACATCTTGGCTCTCCCTTTTCCTGATCCATTGGTGCAAGTGTTGCAACGACTGGGGAGTGGGAGAGTCGCAACGCACTGCTGATAGCCCAGTTTGTTGGGTTTCGCTTTAGTAGCCTGTCCATCCGGCATTGCCTTCGTCCGCTGGTGCATTCGTTGGGTTTCCATGATGGTCACCTCTTCCGCTTACACCCCCGTTGGGGTCTTGTTGGAGCTCTGTAAGCAAGTCTGCCTAATTTTTCGTTCGGGGTTTATTCCCATAGCCTTATACCTGCCAAAGTTAATCTGCAAGGCATCAGGGTGGTGGTTGATAGGCGCCAGGACGTGTTCACATGGCAGTGGGCCTACGCACCGTCCTTCTGGGGCCCACTGCTACTCCGAGATCCCCTGTTGATCTAGCCTGGGCCCCTTGAGGCACCCAGTTACCGTGTATTGCCACGAGGAGGCACAGTAGGAGTCTTGACGGTGAGGAATTGAATTGAATTGTAACAGTTTAATAAGCCAGAAAAATAAAGATCCAGAGTGGATAATATTAACAATATTAACATGGCTGAGCCAGTTGAGAACCTGAGCTCTCTTTGAGGGACCTCATATATACTATACATTTATCTCAAGGAAGTATTATGTAACATTAAGTATCATCTGGAATAGTACAATAGCATGGTAGTAATAAGTACATATAATGTTACCACGGTTATCACTTCAATATATATATATATATATATATATATATATATATATATATATATATATATATATATATATATATATATATATATATATATATATATATATATATATATATATATATATTAGGGAGTGACAGTTTTGCAAAAGTTTTCAAAATCTAATTGCTTGGGTTGGATTATTTGTCTATCGGCCACGCTAATTCCGAATATGTTTGAGTTTTTTACATCATTGTATTAGAAGGTTTGTTGATACTTTTGGGTTTGGCATGAAAAATGCGAAAAAACTGTAAATAATAAAGGGACTGGCAATGTGGCACAACCTGTTAAAATCAAGTTATTGAATTGGATTATTCGACTACTGTGTACACTGGTTCATAATATGCTATTGTTTTACAACTCAATGCGCTACAATTATGCCGATATTTTTGCTGCAAGTCACCACATACGTATATTTCGAAAACCAGGGCCCAATATTACCAATGGCGTGGATAGATTCCGTGGAATGAATTCAGGACATTCCCGCTCATGGAACATTACCAAACTCCGTATATGTGCCAATGGCAGGCCAATGGCAATATTTACAGAGTTTGTTGAGGCTCCCTGGACGGGCCGCCACCAAGATGGGTCGTCCTAAGTTCTCAGTCACCTTGTTGGTGGCATCCATATAATCAAAAGCATTTGTTCTTCTCCTTAACCTCTCGTTTTCTGCTTCATAAGCCAGGGCACTTCCAACTTCCTTGTTCAGAGGCAACTTGTTAGATGGCAGAGGCATCCAAACCCCGAACACCTTATCGTTACCCTGGCGCAGCTGAGTGTTGCTAATCTTAGGACGACCCATCTTGGTGGCGGCCCTTTGAACTAACTGCAAAACAACACAGAAAAAACAACTTTCAGCACTTCAATATCACCACCTATTGAACAATATTTTATTCAAAAGTACGGACTGAGATTTTGTCCTTAACTGTCCAAGTCAAGCTACTTGGGCTGAATTCGTTGATCAGTCCTGGGACGAATATTACCAACGGCGTGAATAGATTCCGTGGAATAAATTCAGGGCATTCCCGTCCAGGGAGCCTCAACAAACTCTGCAAATATTGCCATTGGCCTGCCATTGGCACATATACGGAGTTTGGTAATGTTCCATGAGCGGGAATGTCCTGAATTCATTCCACGGAATCTATCCACGCCGTTGGTAATATTGGGCCCTGGTTTTCGAAATATACGTATGTGGTGACTTGCAGCAAAAATATCGGCATAATTTGTAGCGCATTGAGTTGTAAAACAATAGCATATTATGAACCAGTGTACACAGTAGTCGAATAATCCAATTCAATAACTTGATTTTAACAGGTTGTGCCACATTGCCAGTCCCTTTATTATTTACAGTTTTTTCGCGCTTTTCATGCCAAACCCAAAAGTATCCACAAACCTTCTAATGCAATGATGTAAAAAACTCAAACATATTCGGAATTAGCGTGGCCGATAGACAAATAATCCAACCCAAGCAATTAGATTTTGAAAACTTTTGCCAAACTGCCACTCCCTATTATATATATATATATATATATATATATATATATATATATATATATATATATATATATATATATATATATATATATATATATATATTAGGGTGTGTCATACGGAGGCGAATTTTTTTTGTTTGAATTTGAAAAATCGGCCCATGGTATTAATGATGTAGTTCTATGTGCCGAATCATGTGATATCTTCAGATTTGAAACGTTTTCATTTTTTGCTAGGTAAATTTTAACTTGAAATCTTATGAAAATTCAGTATTCCCACCCTTTTACCAACACCACTAAATAGCTTATTTAAAGTAAAGTAAATGTATCAGGTTAATTTATTAGGATGAAAATGATCCAGAATAGTGAAACGAATGATCTTGACACATTTATTAAATTTAATATTCCTTTAGAAAACAAAATCATCAAATACAAAAACCGGTTTTACTACTACGACCCGGTGTTGCTGTACACCATAGAGAACATGTCTTTCTTGCTTCTGTTTCTACTCATCACCTCCCTGCTGACCACCTGAGCTCGGATGTAGCCTTCCCTCCTCTCCTGGCTGTACACGTGACTGCTGGCCTCGCTCACTTGCTGTACACAACGCTCTATACTCTGGGTGTGCGAGGGCCAGGCAGGGACATGCATGGGGTTGTCCAGGAAAGCTCTGACTTGAACATTGGTGAGGCTGCAGGTAAGAAGGGGGCTCACTGCCAGCCTGGATGTTATCCAGATCTATGAGATCAGTGAGGGTCTTGGCACCTAGATTGACTTCAGGAGTCTTCCTGACCCTGAAGGAATCGTCACCAACTGATTCGTCATGCCCAGATCCTCTCATAAGTCTCATATCCAAGATCTTTTTGACTGCCACTCCTCTCTCCTCCTCATCCTTACTGCAGAGCATTGTCTGCAGAACTGCCTCGGGATGAGCATACCAGGAAGATCTCCTCACAGTCTGCTCCACAATCTGAACAACCTTCCTTGGCTGACTCCTCAGGAGCTCAAGCTGGAAGAGAACATGCCTCGGACCTTCGGAGAACGATGACTTGACCTTGGTGTTGAACCAATTTGGCAAGTAGACACTCACGATGAATTGGACAATAAGTCTCGGGTTGTGAAGCTGGTTCCCTTTCAGTTTATGATGAGCGACCCAAATTCTGCAGAACTTGAGAGCCGTTGTGAGCCACCTAGAATGTGAGACTGGACCTATCTGAAGGTAAGCAAGTCTATCAGGCATGACCCCAGTTTTGATGGCACTGCAAATCATGTAACCATAGTACTGGTCAGTACTCAGGTCGTCAATGACAGTATGTGCAAGCTCAACGAGTGGAGGGCCAACTGTGATTTTTTCAAAGCTCGGATTTATTTCTAACTCAGTGGCAGAGTCCAGCATCTTGCCAAGAGGACCAGACCATCTGTTGCTTGAAAGAGTCTTGCCATCCAGCTCCTGGCTCAGATGTCTGAGTGGCAACTCGTTGGTGTGGAGGTCACAAACAATCCAGACCAGCTTCCTCCCAATCTTCCGCTCTATCCACTGTATGACCCCCCTCGCCACCCTGCAGGGTCTGGTCCACGTTCCTCTCTCTGAGCCAGTTCACAATGTTATCTGCCACTATCTCAGCTGGTTTCCTAATGTCATCTTTCTCAGGAGTGAAATGCCACAAATACTTCTCTCCTGGTTCACTGCAGCAGGAGTAGTGTTCCTCCTTCACCATGGCAGGGAACAACTTGTCAGAATCTCCAACTTTCATGAACACTTTAGTGTCATCCCTTCTCCCATCAAAGAACAAACAATTGATTCCATTTTCTCTTATCCCCTTATCAAACTCCTCTTCTAGGTTACTGACAAGTCTCTCCTGAGCTCTCCTTACTTTGTTATGATCAATCACCAGGTGAACATCATCAGGTGTTATCAAACCACCGTCAATCCAGGCAGCTGTTGCTAGCTCTGCAGTTTCTCCGAGACCAGTGTGGTGTCGCATGCTGGCCAGAGCTATGCTCGGGATATCTTTCCTATTTCGAATCTTATGCCTGGAAGGTTTGGGATCATTATTTTCTGGGTTAGGGACAAAGTCACCATTCTCCTGGTCAGCACTCGGATCAGCCATGGGGAAGTCATTAAACTCTGAATCAGCTTGACTCCAATCATCGGCTTTTTTTTACCTCACCCTGGGCCTTCTCAAGTCTCTTTTCCTCGGCAACTCTTCTCCTCTTCTGTCTCTCTGTGGCAGCCTCCTGTCTCTTGGACTCCGGAATATCTTGGCTAGAAATCATGAGAGCCCCTATACTGCCAGTCTTCTCTCTCTGTGCTTTGACAAATGCCAGTTCGATCACAGGAATCTTCAGTTCACGCTTGCAAATACAGGAGATGTGGGCCTCGGATTTACAGTCACGACCGCATCCAAACTCAGGACAGAGAACAATTGGGCACTTGCAAGTAATTATGTCAAATAACTGGTCCAGTTGATTGGCAAAGCTGTCCTTAACTGCAAGTTTTCCTCTCGCAAGAGAGATATCTCTTGCCTTTTCCCAACTGGCTAGCAGTCTCTCACTAATCTTCTTCTGACTTGTTATGACTGGAGGCTTGAACTGAGCGTTAGCCAGAGTGTACTGTGCCAAGACAGCTTTGGTCATATCACTGGCAATGTCTTTGTTTGTGTAAGTTCTTTGGTTCTTTTCACTGATTTTCCTGATTAAAACACCGTATCTCAAAGCATCTCTCAATGTAGGCAACTCCGACTTCAGGAGCTCTCCCCCAGACCCAAGATAGTGACTGAGATGGCTGGATTTTTGGTTCCTCGTCCTGACACAAGCAGCCATCGCAAATATTATCAACTTATAAATGCATCAGAATCTGAAACAGAAAAAAATATTGTTAGTTGGGTTGTTAAAGAATGAAGTCAGAAAGCAATGTTCACTATTTAATTGTAATGCACTAATGCAGCTGTACGTTAGATTTTCGATAAATTTCACGCTAAAATTTACATAGCAAAAGGTTGCAAAATATTGAAACTGAAATTATTTTCTGTTTATATACACTAAAATCTACCAAAAAAGTGATGGGCCATTAGTTTTAGCTGATCTTCCCTCCTATGACACACCCTAATATATATATATATATATATATATATATATATATATATATATATATATATATATATATATATATATATATATATATATATATACACACATACACATATACATATAAATTAGAGTGGAATTTAAAAACCTAAGTATAATGGGGGAGCAGTACAACCTGGGTTGTGCAGTAATAAGGTTGAACAAGAGGACAGAGCTTTCAGGATTATGTCCAGTTGGCAATTATGTTTATTGCAATGATAATTACTTATTTATTTACATGATAATTTCCGATAAAACGGATTTGGTGGTGCAATAAAAGCAGGTACTGTAAATATAGTAAGTGTTAAAGAAATATTAATACTTCGACAATAGATATTTTTTAGAGATGATTTAAAGGAAGGGAGCGTAGTCTTTGCTCGGATGGGTGGGGGTAAGTTGTTCCATACCTTCACACCATGATATTTTATGGAGGTCTGGGACTGAGAGGAGCGCATGGGGGGTGGTCTTAGTTGCTCTGATTATTCCGGAACTGGAAGTAATTATTGTCAGGCAAGTGATTGATAGATTTATAAACAAAGAGGGCTCAGCAGTAAGTGTTAATATCTTCGAATTTATAAAATTTCAATATAGCAAATTTTTCGTTTGTGTGATCTGTTTTTTTCAAGAAGGTCATTGTCCGTACAACTCTCTTTTGTGCAGTAACCAGCGACTGTGTTTTTGAAGAGCCAGAGGCCCCCCATAGTGTGTGACAGTGTATCAGGTGTTGGTAAACAAGATCATGATAGATTTCTTTCATTGCTGTGAGAGTGAGTGGCTGTCGAGTGTGATACATAATACCGCACTGTTTATTGATTTTACTGTGTATGGCTTGCATGTGGTTTCTCCAGTTAAGTTTCTCATCAACAATAACTCCGAGGAATTTAGTATTTTCTTCGCGTTTGAGGACTATATTACCAAGGTACAGGGGGTTCAAGTCTGGAGGTAAGTTTTTTCTTCTGTGAAAGGAGGCTGTGTACTCGCAGGGGAAGACTTATGTAAGTTGCTTCTCTGTTCGCCACGAGGGCTAGCCAGCGGCGCAGGTGAAAGCGAGAGGGAACAAGCAGCGCTTGCACCTTAACACTAACATAATGCTGCCACTCTAGACGCATTTCACCACTCTGTATGTGGCTGCACACACACACACACACACACACACCCACCCACAACTATACTACACTGCACACAACACTACATTACACTACACGAAATTGCTACACTACACTCAACACTACACTACATCCAATATTACACCACACCCAACACTCTACCCAACACAACACTACACCCAACACTACACCCCACACAACAGTGCACTACACTACACTCCATCCAACACTACACTAAACCCAAAACTGCACTACACCCAACACTGCACTATAACCAACACAACTTTACACCCAATACTACACCCTACACAAAAGTACAATACACAATATCCAACACTACACTACACCCAACACTACACTATAACCAACACAACTTTACATCCATACTACACCCAACACAACACTACACACAACACTACAGTATATCCAACACTAAATCCTACACTACACTATAACCAACGCAACACTACACCCAATAAAAAACCCTACAATATACCCAGCACTAAACTATAACCAACCCTACACTACACTCTACACAACACGATAACCAATTCAATACTCTGTGTTCGTCTTGATACCTCCAAAATGTTCTATGCTACTGAAGGTATATATAAACACTTGTTATCTTAAAAGTAGGTTCTATTCTCGTACGGGAGATATGTATACAAGGGGACCAAGAAGCTCACTTCCGCACCACAAGGACTGGCTGTCTTCACTCTCTCTGTATTACTGTGTGCTGCATGTACAGATGCCAGCATTCACAAGCTGAATACATACAATGTAAATATGATAATTTATATACATATCATGGTGCATAATAAATGGGAATATTACATAGAATTAATACATGTTCTGTAATACTTTACTATACATAATTAATAGGAGTAATATAATAATACACAGCTTAAGGTACTACTGCGTGTCCATATCATACACCTCCCTCCCCCCTATACGCTCATAGTTTCATCTTGAGCGGACCTTTTGTTTCCGAGTCGCTCGGACCTGCGGAGTAATGGGGCAGAAACACAAGGTGGGGATGGATTTACTTTAAAGACCTCAACATTAGGGGACTCAACTGGGGAAGGGTCAACACTAGACAGCTCCACAGGTCGGAGGAAACGACGGTTCCTCCACCATACTCTACCACTAGGAAGACGCACTTGGTAGTCCCTGGACCGGCCAATACCCATAACAACCCCAACCTTGTCCCAGTGGTGAGATACCGGATCTTGAATCCTGACCTGCTGGCCGATACTCAACCTGGGAAGGGGGCGGGCATGACAGTCGTACCGAGCAGCGACATCTGCGGCTCGTTCTGTTGCACGGCGGTCACATTCCTCAGTCTTGGCTTGCCATTCTTGTGAAAAAGACTTCGGGTGGGCAGTAACACAAGACCTGAGATGATGTCTGTATAGAACCTGGGCTGGGGAGCGTCCGGTGAAGTTCGGGGTGTTGCGTAACTCCAACAAACCTCGATCGAAGTCCTCACAGTCGATATTTCCTGAGGGTGACACCTTAAGGATCAGGTGTTTCAGTCTTGACTGCGGCTTCGGCGTGTCCATTCGCCTGGGGGTAGTGGGGCGAGGTCACGACATGACGGACTCCCCAACGGTCCATGAAGTCCCGGAACTCGTGGCTGGTGAACTGGGGTCCTCCATCAGTCCTGAGGCGAAGGGGAACACCAACTTCTCTGAAGTAATGCCTGAAATTCCGGATGGTAGCAGTAGCCGTTGTATCACTACCACAGGGGACGACAACAGGCCATCCAGACAATCGGTCGGCAATGACGAGGAAGGACTTCCCTGCTACTGCAAAGAAATTGGCCGACACAGACTCGAAGGGTCTTGAAGGGTTGTCGTCGCACATTAAAGGTTCCTGTTGCTGGCTGGGTTGCAGAATCTGACACGGCTCACTGGCACGGACAGTACTTACGATGTCCGCGTCGATTCCGGGCCAAAATACAGTCTGCTTCGCCCGTCGCTTGGTGGCCTCCACTCCTCGATGGCTATCGTGAAGGAGGGTCAAGGTACGGCGGCGTAGGGCAGCAGGAATAACTACTCGTGGACCATACAAGACGAGGTCTCCATCACAATAGAGGTCCTCGCGTATCTTCCAGTACGGGAGTAGCGATTCATGAAGGTCGTATCGGTTAGATGGAAATCCCTGGGACACACAGTCGACGAGCCGGATATAGGAAGGGTCGGTCCGGGCTGCGGTGCGGAGATCTTCAAGGGTCTTGTCTGCATCCGGTGTTGTAGACTCTTCTGATGTGAAGGCGGCCTTCAATGAAACCACTGACTTGAGGGATGCAGCAGCTGTAGAACACAACATCTCGTCCTCTGGGGTGGGGCGACTGACAGGGGCGCGGGACAGGGCATCTGGGATGCACAACAGCTTACCCGCCCGCCACACAGCCGTGAAGAGATAAGGCGAAAGCTTCTCTTTCAAACGATGAAGGCGAGGATTTTCTACTGCCTCCAAAGAGTAGTGATTGATGATAGGTATAAAAGGGCGATGACCCGTGAAGAGGGTGAAGTGCTGAAGTCCTATCAGGTAGAGGTGGCACTTCGCCATCGCCCAGACAACAGCCAACATCTCCAGCTCAATCGTGGCATATCGGGTCTCGGCGTCCGTCAGGAACCGGGATCCACACTGAATTAAGCGGAGTTGTCCACCTCCATAGTCCTGCAGAAGGGCGTAACCAACGCCATAGAGTCTGGAGGCGTCAGTCTGGAGGACGGTGGGTAGGGCTGGGTCGTAACAGGCGAGGACAGGTGGACTTACGAGGGCCTGTTTGACTCGCTGGAAGGCCTCTTGATGATCTGGGATCCACAGGAATGTCCTCCTGGGGCTCAGCAGGGGGCGTAACGGTTGGGCTGCGGCGATGTCAGGTGTGAACTCAGCCAGCTGATTAACCAGACCCAAAAAAGAACGGAGGTCTGTCAGGTTGGCAGGGGTTGGAAAATCCCTGATTCCACTTAATTTATCCGGGTCAGCTGCGATACCTGATGCTGAGAGAGTGTACCCACAGAAGTTCACTGATGGTGCGGCGACTACAAACTTGTCAGCGTTGAGGGTAATCCCGTACTTTCGACATCTGGTGAGAATTTCATATATTCGGGAGAGGTGGGCACAGTAGTCTTCGTCATGGAGTAAGATATCATCAACCAGCTTGACACAATTTCCGACTCCTTGAAGGGCCGCGTCACCACGTTGACAGAATGCATCGCCCGTAGCGGCAAATCCCATGGGGCCTCTGCGATACTGATATCTTCCATATGGTGTGATGAATGTGGTCAAACTTTGGTCTTCTTCGGCCAACTCGATCTGCCAATAAGCACATAAGGCGTCCATTGTTGTAAAAAACTTCGCCTTCGGGTCCACATTTCGAACAGCTGCGAAGGGTGTGGGTGAAGGGTGGGCTGGACGGGAAACTTGCTGGTTAAGTTTTGACAGATCGGTGGTGATCCGTACTCCACCACGAGGTTTGGCGACGGGGACGAGAGGGTGGCACCAAGGTGAAGGTTCGTCTCCGGCCGGCTTGATGATTCCCTGAGCAATCATGGAGTCAAGCTCTTGTCTAACTAGCTCCTTGTAGGCGTGAGGAATCAAACCAGGGGTGTGGATGGCAAAAGGTGTGGCACCATCCTTAAGATGAAGCTTCATAGGTGGACCCACCATCGGCTTGAGTGGTGTGGATCCTAAAGATTTCTTCGTAACCAATACGTCAGCAAACTCCTTGAGAAGGTAAGCTCTTGCATCAGAAGGGGACGTGTTAGTAGAGATAGGGAGTTCCTTCAACCTGTTGACATGGGTGATCTTTAAGATAGGTTTGGGGAATTCCTTGGAAATAATGGCCAACTCTTGACAATGGCCCTATGTTAAAAGCGGAGTCGGGATACCATCATGAACATCAATCCGAGCTGAGCAAGACTGCTTACCAAAGGTAAGAGTAACCCAGAAAGATCCCAAAGCTGGAGCCATCTTGGAACCATCAGCTGTCAGTTTCGTTGTCTGAGGAGGGGGCTGTAGGTTGCTCCGGGGTACTCCCAAACTTGCTAAGTGTTGTGGACCAATTACTGAGATGTCAGCACCGGTGTCAGGTAACATCTGAAGACTGGATGACGAGTTACCATAAGAAATGACGACACTAATGTGCTGGGGCGTCGTGTCTGTGGAACAATGCACACGACGGCAGGAACGACTGGACACAGCGTCTTGATGCTTGCCAGAAGGAGGGGTTCGCGCCAGCACTACCTGAGGATGACTTCTTGGATCCTAGGTGGTGTCCTTTCTGTGTCTTCTTACGACATCATTTGTCATAATGGCCCACACGACCACAAAGTCTGCACTGAACTTTGCTAGCAGGGCACTTGACTGTGTAAGCCCAGTGACCCTGGCAGTCGCAACTTCTGCACACGCTTTGAGCAGCTGGGCACTGGGAGGCATCATGCTGTCTCGCACAGCTGTTACACAAAGCTGCTGCTGAAGGTGTAGCTGGAGGGTGAGGGGTGGGGTTACCTTGCTGCTTCTTGCCCTTTCTGTAGGAAGACATCGCCCTCACCTGGTCAGGTTGTGAGCGTAAAGCTGAAGTCGCACACCTGGCGGCCTCGTACGCTCGACATTTTGTAACATCTTGAAGGGAGGAAGTGGGGTCGAGGGAAATGAGACGCTGAACTAGCTCATCATCTCGGACACCCGTTAAAATGATTGTCTTGAGTTGTGTCTCTTCACAGACTTGAGAATGTCCAGGACAAACATCAACTTCCTCTGAACATCTCTTGAGCCTTACAAAAAATGCGTCAAAAGATTCTCCATCAAGCTGCTTACATTGGAGGAGTTCTCTTCTTCTGAGTGCTTCGTTGCGCTGTCCCTTAACATGTTCTTGTAACTTGTCGAGCACAGCCTCTACCGTCAGAGTTGTCGTAGGGGGCACTTGAAGTGTGTGCTCGAGAGTACGTTGTGTCTCTAAGGACAAACACATACGAAGATGTATCATCTGTTTAGGCTGTGGTAAACTTGACAAGTCAACCATTTTTGCATAGTCTTGCCAACATCGACGCCATTCCCGAAACATCTGATAAGAAGCGTCAGACTTCAGAGAGGGAGGCGTCTGTACTGCAGCCTTTTGAGGTGTTGTTGATGCGACTCTGGGAAATGAGGTACCAGTACCTCTAGTCGTATCAGCATTAGTAGTAGCAGACGAATCTTGCACAGTAGATGGTTGTGGGGAGGCTAACAGAGAAATCAAGACTTCAAATCCGGCTTGATCCTCTGTTCTTCTCAGGTCATCCTCACTTCTACGTATGTCTTCGAGTTCTCTGCGTCGTTGTTCCTCTTCATGGGGCCGTTTTTCAGACTGACGGTACCGAATTTCTTCCTCATTTCTCCTTGCAATATCGTCCTGGCGTCGAGAAGTTTCCATCCACTTAATCAGTTGAAGGAGATCTGTGGACGCATGCATCGCAGGAGAGCTTGCTCGCTACGAGCGAGGAGATTCTGTGGGTGACTTGGAGTTGTCAGTGTGGGGAGCGTGGGGCCTGAGTGTGGATGGGGAGAGGTCTCCCACATTAAAACTCATAATCCCATCGTCCAGGGTATTGTTTTGATCCCTGTGAGACATCCCGACAGCTTCTGTACTCTATCTGTGCAAAAGACCGGGTCAGCCTCTCGTAATCTATGCACAGAATTACAGAAGTCTACAGTAACTCACAAGAAAAAAATATAAGGAGAGTCTGTGAATGCGTGTGTGTGTGTGTATGGCTGGTTGCCGGGAGAGGCTTGGTGCGCTGCCAGACGTAGGAGCAGCTGGGCAGCGTCGAGTGGTCAGTTACCATATGACCAGGGACGGGATTGGACGCACTGCCGGACAAGCTCCCTTAGACATCTGACTGCACTTTGCACAGACAATTATGATTAAAATACACAACAAAGCACTTCACTTCACAGCACAGCACTGTACACAGCATAGCACTTCACAACACTATAAGTCTAGAGGCTTGTAGTCTTGCTGTGGATCCGTGAAGCTGAAGACGAGACGCCATTAACACAGTCTGGGCGGGAAGGCTTGTCCCCACTGTATCTCACTGAGAAATAATCGCTGCACCATCTGTGTTCGTCTTGATACCTCCAAAATGTTCTACGCTACTGAAGGTATATATAAACACTTGTTATCTTAAAAGTAGGTTCTATTCTCGTACGGGAGATATATACACAAGGGGACCAAGAAGCTCACTTCCGCACCACAAGGACTGGCTGTCTTCACTCTCTCTATGTATTACTGCGCGCTGCATGTACAGATGCCAGCATTCACAAGCTGAATACATACAATGTAAATATGATAATTTATATACGTATCATGGTGCATAATAAATGGGAATATTACATAGAATTAATACATGTTCTGTAATACTTTACTATACATAATTAATAAGAGTAATATAATAGTACACAGCTTAAGGTACTACTTCGTGTCCATATCATACAAATACTTCACCCAATATTACACCCAACACAACACTACACTAAATACTACACCCAACACAACACTACACCTATCACTGAACTAAAACCAACACAACACTATACCCAACACTACACTATACCCAACACTAAACCCAATTCTTTTATAAAAATGTAACATATCGCAGGTCAATCCAGTACGAGGCCATAGGTTGTGACTACTGAGGTATGAACCAGTCTGGGCCACTTGTGCAGTTTGTTTAACTGATTCTATTCCTGATTTTTTTTATATCGTTTTTTTTATCTTAATTATTTACCCATTAGCGTAAAAATATTATCGGGATGGATATATTTTTTTCTAACTGTTTGAAGTATTTTTAAGGTAAAATACGTTGTAATGAAAAACAAAAACAAAAAACAAACATTTATTTTGTATAAACTTATTTGGGAACTGAATGTACTGAATTATATTCCCGTGCTGTAACTCGTTAGAGGAATTTGAGAACATCATTTACTCGTTGTGGAAATATTTTATGAGCGCCTAAATTCAGTAAATGTTTTAGCAAAGACCGCACACTTAAATATAATTGCAAAAATAAATTTCCAGTATATATAATTATCTCATAGAGGGCATTTCATTTTGTTGAGTGAGGCTAACATGAACAGAAGCTTTTATTTGTCGTTTAGTAGTAATTAACTATTTTAAGTAATAAATATTTATCTGGGAGAGCGGGTGTGAGGGAGGGAGGGAGGGAGGGAGGCTCCGGATTTATCACTTCCAGCGTCTTCCATTAACTCTTAAGAACCTCAGATAGTAACAATAAGAAACATTTTGATCTTTTGGGTCATACACCATAAAGTTTTTAATCCTTTTACATCATGAGAGTCCATTTTAATCCTGTCATGCACATCTTACATGCTACAGGTTGTTTTTATTATAAGTTTATAAATACCTCAACCATTATAAGACACGACAAGAAACTTCCATCAAGTATTCCTAATCCTTAATGACAACCTTACAGATAATTCCCCTTTTTCCCTCTGAAATTTTTCACAATAATAACTTACAAAAAAATTCGGCATTGGTTTTCTAAAAAATCTGAATTTTTCTGAGAATTTAATTAATTTTGTTTTAACAATTTCCATCGCCAAAACACATGCTTAACTCCCATATCTTCTCACAAAGATCTGGTCTTCAGTGTCCTGGCCGTCTGGTCCTCCTTAATGGCTTGTTTATACAACATTTGGGTTCCTCAAAAAAGTTCTATCTTGAGACAGTCTAGTGTTTAAGTAGCTGACCTTCTGCTCCTTGAAGACTCTGTCGTGACGGAGGAATTACTGTTGTTAGATGGGGAGAGCGAGGGAGGAGGGAATAAAGGAATGGTTAGAGAGGATGGATGAGGGGGATGAAGGAGGGAGAATTAGGGGGAGGGTGAAGAAAGAGGAGGAGGATGAGAGGGAAGGGAGTAAAGCAGAGGGTGAATTGGTGGGAAGATGGGGGAGGGAGAATAAGGGTGGAAGGTAGGAGAGAAGGGATTGAGAAAAGGAGAATGAGGGCACAAGATGAGGGAGATCGGTTAAGGTGGGGATAGGAGGAGGATGAGTCAGAAGAGAAAAGGCAACACGAAGAACGGAGATGTAGGGAGTGAGAGGAGGGAGTGAGACAGAAAAGAGGAAGCGAGGAAAAGAGGAGGAAACGGGTGAGGGAGAAGGAAGGAAGAGAAGGAAGAGACTGAGAGAGAAGGATAAAGGAGATAGTTAAGGGAAAATAAAGTGAGGAGATAGTAAGAGAAGATGAGAGGAGGGGAGATAAGGTGAAGAGGGGAAGAGGGAGTGATGGAGGAAGAGAGGGAAGGGGGAGGTAAGGGAAGGAGGGAGGGAGGTGGGGGTTGAGGAATGGCGCAAAGAAATAGGGATGGTAACAATGCCTAGAACGAAAATAAATGAGAAAACTATTAGTAAACAGGAGGCTTATAGACAGGGAAAGAGGAAGGAGTGGGGCTAGAATAATGGGGGACATGGACGAGAAGAGAAAAGGAAGGAAGTTAACATGAAAAGAGAGGAGGAAGAAGAACATGGTGGTATAGTGAGAGAAGATATGGATAAAACAATGAAACACAGATTTCATTTCATCCAACCCAGTTTGATTTCTTGTTCACCTCGTCGATTACTCCTCTTTTCACTTGACCTCTGAAGTTTTCTGCCCTTAAGCGTCATTCACCACACCAATTAATTGCTCGTAACCTCATTTAGGTCGACAAAATCTGCCGGTAAACCAGAAACAGAGAAATAACATATTCACATCACCTCGTGCATTCATTCTTTACTCCAGCGATTAACTAGGATATTAGCCTTCAGAAGTATTCCCCAAGGGTAATATTCAGACTCGTGAGTGATTTATGCTCCCGCTGAGGCAAATTCATTCTTTAGCAAAGGTGAAACTAACTATTCAGCTGCTGCTATAAAGTGAATAATTGATGTGATGTCGAGTTAAGGACACTGAATAGAATATATATTACAATATGTATGATATATCCGTGGAGTTGCTGAAATAATCGATAGCTGGTGTATACACGCTCTTTCTTCTGCGGGGAATATGATCAAGTCCATGAACAGTGTGGTAAAATAGTGGAGGAAACTGTTCTTAATAATGTTGATATATTCTGTCTGTGACAGTCGGAAAACAAGGGATAACACTGTCAGAGGTTTGGTCATACATCATCGTGCTGACGATGGTCGACATGGTGAAGGAGCTGAGAAGAAAACATAAAAGTGGCAGTGGCTGTAGCAGAGTCCTTCTACAATAGCAGTAGCTGTAGCAGAGTCCTTCTACAATAGCAGTAGCTGTATCAGAGTCCTTCTATAATAGCAGTAGCTGTGGCAGAGTCATTCTATAATATCAGTAGCTGTAGCAAAATCCTTCTACAATAACAGTAGCTGTAGCAAAGTCCTTGTACAGTAGCAGCAGCAGCAGCTGTAGCAGAGTCTTTTTACAGTAGCAGTAGCCTTAGCATAGTCCTTCCACTGCAGCAGTAGCTGTAGCAGAGTCTATCTACAGTAGGTGTAGCAGAGTCCTTCTGTAGTAGCAGCAGCAGCAGCTGTAGCAGAGTCCTTTTACAGTAAAAGTAGCCTTAGCAGAGTCCTTCCACTGCAGCAGTAGCTGTAGCAGAGTCATTCTACATTGGTAGTAGCTGTAGTAGAGTCCTTCTACAATAGTTGTAGCAGAATCTTTGTACAGTAGCAGAGTCCTTCTACAGTGACAGCAGCTGTAGCAGAGTCCTTCTACAGCAACAGTAGCCGTAGCAGAGTCCTTCTACAGTGGCAGTAGCTGTTGCGGATTTTCACTACAGTGGCAGTAACTGTAGCAGTGTCCTTTTACAATGGCGGGAGCAACAGGGCTTCAATTAATACCATAAGCACCAAGAACACTGAGAAGAACAATGTAATACAATTATCAACACAAGATGGAGTACAGAAAGTAGTTATGCCATCACTATCGCCAACACCATCACTAATACCATCTCCATCACCACCATCACCATCACCAAAAACATAGAGACGACCATCCACAATACCACCAGCAGTAAGACCAACTCATCAACCGGGCACCGGTGTCATCACCAGCAGGAGGCAGCATCACGTGGAGGTGTAAGATTGGAGACGAGATACG
>CAUDMG010003953.1:342500-475000 GCA_958450375.1 Homarus gammarus
GCAACTTTGTAGTAAGTGCGGGAACTCTGGAAAGTTTCAAAAGGAGGCTGGATAGATTCATGGATGATAGAGAGTGGTAGTAACTCTCGACAGGAGCTGCCATGCACAGGCCAACCGGCCTATTGCAGACTCCTTATTTTCTTATGTTCTTATGTTCTTATAATTCCATGATCACCATCACCACCACCACCACTACGACCACCACCACCATGATACCACCACCACCATGATACCACCACCATCACGACCACCAAAACCACCACCACCACGACCACCACCACCTCCATGATACCACCACCACCATGATACGACCACGACCCTACTACTATGATACCATGATCACCATCACCACGACCGTACCACCATGATAGCATGATCACCATCACCACCACCACTACGACCACCATCATTACGACCGTACCACCATGATAGCAAGATCACCACCACCACCATGATCACCATCACGACCACCACCACCACCATGATCACCATCACCACGACCCTACCACCATGATACCGTGATCACCATAACCACCATGATCATCATCACCACCACCACCATGTTCACCACCATCACCACCACCACCATGATACCATGATCACTATCACCCCCACCATGATCACCATCACCACCACCATGATACCACCACCACCACTTTTGCCATCACCACCACCACCACCACCAGCAACATAATCACTACCAACATCATCATTACCACCATTAGCACCAACAGTAGCATCATCACCACCGCTATACCACAACCATAATTATAGCTTCCATAATCACCACCATCAACATAATTATTACTACCATGTACACACACACACACACACACACTGAAACTCAACCCGTATTTACCATATTTGTAAGTCATTCTCCACCTTATGCTCTCGGTTTGTTTGATTTCTAACACAAGTGTCACCTGATGTCACTTTAGTCGATTCTTCATTACCGGTTCAAGCTCCTTTCGCTAGATTGTAGAGCCTTACTCACTTACGTTGGTTCTACCCTAAAGAGGATGTACAGTAATTTACAAATGGGGGTGGGGGTAGACTTTTTGTTTTCTTTTTTTCTCTACATGCAGATACCTCTTCCTTCACCAGTCGTCCTTCCTACCGCAGTTAAATCATTAATGAGGCCTACTTTATGGACGCATTATTATGAACTTTTGTAGTCATTTCTTTTGCTCTAATCATGCACCGCCTTAAATTTCGACCTAAGGAAAGATAACAGGAGCCTACCATCCTGACCTTGTCTAGGTTCTCAGGATTTTCACCGATCCAGGTCTTGATGTACTAAGCTCGCAAAAAAATGGAATACAAATCGTCACTACTCAGACAGAAACACTATCATTAATTCTCCTTTTCAATCACGGACCCGCCAATTGCCACCTTCCTTTCTTCCCATCAATATTCTGGAGACGTCTGCAACACAACAATCTCCACCTGCAATCTTCACATCCCTTCACTTGGCTTTTGGCATTTTCTCTTTTCTTCCATGTTCGCCCTCACATACCATATTACTCGTTATGATGTGATTCCCTTTGTTTGATTCGCGGTATGGGAGTCAGATGATGAACGACATATAGACATACAGAGAGTCACTCAGACAAATTAACTCTCGAGTTGAAAGATTTGGGCCACAAAGAATAACAAATTAAGGAACAGCAGACGAAAAACACCCAGATTTTAGCGGGGTGTTTTTCAAGTTCAATTTACACTGCTGTCCAGTCAAAGATACGAGGAAGTGTACATTCAAGAAGTAGTTTCAATTCGTAGCTGCTGAATGGGCGGTGATGTGTTACTCCAGTGCCTCAGAGATAGACTGCCTCATAAATTAGTAGTTGCATGCTTGTTCAACATGCAGTGTTCATAACAGCAACCTTCACGCATGAGATCGATTCACCAGCGAGTTCATTCTAGCGACACGTTGAGGATAATTTACGAGTTCCTTTATGCTCGATACTACAGGCTGCAACAGTTTAAATTGGTGCGCGAAAATAAATTCTTAACCAGTGAATGTTTCTGACACTCGGAAGAAAATAGTGTAAATTCTTTTCGACACTTGGAGAAAACGGGATCAATTTCTCTAACACCAAAATACAACACAGAAATTTTTGTAACACAAAGAAATGTTAAACATTTTCTAACACCGAAAGGAATGGGAAGGGTTTTGTTATTTTTCAAGAAATATTGGGGTCATATTGTCTAAAGAAATCGTTGGTAAATAATTTCAATATAAAGAGAAAACGGATGTAGGTCTTTCTGAACCGCATGGGAGCGTGGCCATTATATTGAAATGCAAAAGAAAATTGGAATAGTTCTTCTAACATATAAAGGAATTGAGGAAAAATTTCCAACATGTAGGTATCACATGGATAAAGATTCCTACAAATACTGAGAAACCTGGGTCAAGTTACCCTGCACTGAAAACGGGATTTTTTTTTTTAACACGTCGGGAAAACTGAAGCAAGCTTTTCCTACGCCCAGTGAGAGCAGGGGTCTTTTGGGGATCTAGGCATGGCACTTACTTGCTAATATTCGTAATGCCCGGCTAATTAATTGCCTGTTTTACGAGGTAATTACTTGGCTTCTTAAATGCCTCAAGGCCAATAATGGGTGTGTGAAATTCCAGAGAAACTGTTTTTAGCAAATATTTAACAAAGCAGTTCCTGAGGCGCTTAACAACCGGTATTCACTTACATACGACACACGCACACACATATGTTTATATGCAACAACAGGTAGAGGAATAATGCTGAATATATTCAACCCAGGTACTAAGAGACAGAGGGGTACGGTGGTCTGAACCTCCATCACAGTATTTCATTAATTGTTATGTTAGTACAAAAATTCACTATTGTATTTCATAGGCTAATACAGTGGTCCTCAACCTTGTTTGCCCCATGCACCCCTTTCACCATATGTCAGAATGTCATTCCCCCCTCCTCTCCAAGATTGTCTGCCTCAAAAAGTGCATTCAAAATAATATGCCTATAATACTGAAAATCCTATATTTTTTCCATATTAGTACATATACATTTACAATTTTACATGGAATATTTTTATAGTGGAGCCTTACAAATTAAATGCCAATTGAAAATGTTGATGGATTTATAAAACTTGAATAAAAGTAAAATAGTTTTTTTATATTTATAATGAATTACTTAACAGACCAAACTGAAGCATAATGCAATAAACAAAAAGTTCAATAGAATACCAGGATATTGTAAATTTGTAATCAATTTTATTCAGATGAAGATAACAGTCAATGAGAAGCCTGTGATTGTTTTTTCTTCGCCAATTCTGGGATACGCGGAGGAGTGCTTGAAAGGGCACAACGCAGGTCATTTTCTACCTCTAATCTACTACGTTGCTTCGTTTTAATTTGCAACAGCGTTGAAAAGCCTGACTCACAAAGATATGTCGACACAAACGGAAGCAATGCACGGATAGCTCTTTCTGCCACTTTTGGGTAGGAATCGCACATCAAGGGCCAAAAATTCTGTGATTGATTTCTCATCGAACATATCTCTTGCTCCCGAATCAGTTTTCCTCCCCCCTGAAAACCTGAATTCCCCCCCTGGGGGGAATTCCCCCCTGGTTGAGAACCCCTGGGCTAATAAAAATACTGATTAATTTGATATTTTTTAGTTAATTAATAATTGTGAAAATTATCCTTTTATGTGAGCTCTATTGTTCATCACCCCGCTCCGCCCCACCGCCTCCAACAAACACTCGTCGCGTTCCAGGGTGAGATAACACAATGTTAATCACTTCTGGCAGGTGAGTCGTAAACTGAACGGCATCTGGTAATGGCTAAGTCAGGGTCGTGTAATTGGCAGAGAAGAGTCCTGAAGTTTTGCTTGACTCTTTTATCTTGACGTAAATTGACACGAGCTGTGAATCATCCATTCAAATGCGAGAGCTACAGACAGTGAACCATCGCTCAAACACGAATGCTACAGACAGTGAACCATCACTCAAACACGAATGCTACAGACAGTGAACCATCACTCAAACACCAGAAACAGTAATGGTTGCTTACGAAAGATGATAAAGTAGTCGACAATAGATGAAGTAGATAAAATGGAATTAGAGAAGTATGGATGAATAGTAAACAGTGGATAAAAATGAATATCGGAATGTTATGGTTTACCTGGTGTGTGGTGAAGTTGCTTAAATATGTATATATCGGTTGCCGCCGTGTTTATTGGGATAATCTTTGTTTAATTTTCATTTGTAACGCTAATAAATTCTGTAAAACTTTTTCTAACTTCAGGTAAAGATTAAACAAGAAAAATCCTATACAAACACTTGCTTCTTTTTCTTTTTTTTTACAAATTATTTAAATTAGAAGTCCAGTTTAAAGGAATCACACAACTTGAAAGTACTGTAAACCTTGATTTGATAGCCATAAAATCTTCAAAGATTAACTCCAGTTTAAGCAATATCAATACTTTTCATAGGACACGAGTGGAGTTGCTTCATTATAGCAACGGGTTAAACTATTATTTCATAAAGATTATTCAACGTAAATTAAACAGTATATTACAATTTAGGAATAACAATGAAATAAAATAACATACACTCACAGGCTACTATTCACCTGTATAATATATGGTTGACGTGGTGTTACCTGATACTTAGCACATACCTTCTTTTTTTTTCCATTCATGCTTACACTAACTCCACACCAATTTCTGCCATGTGGGACGGTGATGCCAGAACCTAAAAATTACATCTTAAGTTTAAACAAAAAAAAAGGTTACGTATGGCCCTAAGGAACCTTGCAATAGTAGCCAAACTAAGGATGCTAGATAACACTGGTCAACAGCCAAAATGGTTCACATATGAGATCATGCTCACACAACTAATTTCATATTGCTGAATTCGAATCTGATATTTGTTTTGTTCTATCAGACCAGGTTTTATAAAAAAATCAATAGGTACAAATATTTAATATTCCATCACGTGTCGTGCAAAAGATGAGATTATCTCATGTGACTGTGCTTGCATGACTAATTTCATATTAATAAATATTAATTGGATGTTTCATTTTACCATCAGACCTACTTTCTTAAAGAATAAAAAAAATAGTAAATATAGTAGCATTATCGCGTCATGCAAGATACAATTTTAAACCTATCACAGATAAGCTCATAAGAAATTGTACCAAAAAACATAAGTTCAAATCCTTTATAATGACAAAATATGAAGTTCTAAAAGTGCTTCTGAACTTTACTCTTTCTCTTGTACAGCTTGCTCTCTTCTCGTTGCAGTGTCCAGCAATAGTCGCTCATCATGTTAGGACTGAATTGTCCCTGATATCTGCTTTCCATTATGGCGATATCTTGATGAAATCTTTCGCTGTGTTCATCACTAACGTCTCCAAGGTTACCTGGGAAAAATTCAATATGAGAGTGGAAAAAATGCAATTTCAAGGACATCCTTGCTCCCAATGCATGATAATTCTGAAGCATGGTTGTTACGATTTCTTTGTAGTTGTCAGCACGATAGTTTCCAAGAAAATTCTTTGACACATTGACAAATGATTCCCATGCTTTTTTCTCCAGTGGGTTCAATGTTTTGGTGAATTCGCTATCATTAACTAGTATACGAATTTGTGGTCCATTCAAGACACCTGCTTTCAACTTGGCTTCGGAAACCACACCACCTAGTTTCTGAGATAAGTATAGAGTCCCAGCACCGAATTGATCCATAGCTTTGATGAAATTTTTAGCCAAACCGAGCTTTAGATGCAGTGGAGGCAAAAATATCTTTTCTGGATCTACAAGCGGATTGTGAGCACAGTTAAACCTTCCAGGCGCATCTCTTGGTCTTGTCGGCCAATCCTTTCTCACATAGTGCTCTGCATCAGCTCTGCTGTTCCACAAGCACAAAAAGCACATGTGCTTTGTGTAGCCACTCTGAAGGCCCAGTAGTAAACTGATGACTTTGAGATCGCCACATATCTTCCACTGGTGTTTCTCATACTCTATAGCGGCCAACAGAATTTCCATTGTTTCATAGCTCTCAGTCATTTTTGTTGCGTGTGCTATTGGGACAGATGGAAGCCGATTGCCATTGTGTAAAAGAACAGCTTTCAGAGAGTCTTTTCCTGAGTCTATAAACAGCCTCCAATCCTCTGTCTTGTATGTTTCAGACTTGCAGAGTTGTTGCATGAGAGATACTGCGTCCTCGCAATAACAAAGGTTGTTTGCCATCTTGAAAAATGCAGACAGCTGTCTATGTCGGTAATGCGCTGTAGTGATATACACTCCATCTTCTAGCAGGTTACGCTGCTTTAGTCTGGATCCCAAAACTTCAGCCTTTTCTTTTGACAAGTTTAGGTCCCTGATGAGATCATGAAGCGCTTCTTGAGTAAATAGTTTAGGCCTGGTATTTTCAGAGTCATCCTGGTAGTCGTTTTCCATTGAGGTAGAGGTAGAATCGGAATCACTCAATTCTTGTTCAGTCGGTGGATTTGGGACTGGAAGTTCAGCACTGTGCGGTACTGGTCGGATTGCAGAAGCAATATTGGGGTACTGTACCTTGCCTCGTGTCTTGATTTTTATTCCCTTAATATTTGTGAGACAGAAGTAGCAGTCACTACTGTGGTCTTTAGGTTCACGCCATATCATTGGTACAGCAAACGGCATTCCTGAACTTCGTTTACCACACATCCACTCGCTCAGGTGGTTAACACAAGACTTACAGGCTACATGAGGTGCCCATTTCTTGTCTTGGTCACCCAAATGACATTTGAAGTAACTTTTGTAGTTTAGTCGAACAGCTTTTGTGATTGGTTTCTTGAGGCTACCAGGAGTAAAGGCACCACATATGTAGCAAAAACTGTCAGCACCGTTCACACACTTGCGACGTTCCATGTTTTGTTAATTTCAGAGTAATTACAAATCATGCAGGTGTAGATATGCAATATCATGAATCAGCAAACTGAAACAAACAAAAAAGCACAAATCAGGACAAAATAATTGCATAAGTGGAGCCAATGAGCATATAAATTACTGTATGAATAGCATGGTACACTAAATATATAGATATGCTGGTTCTGGAAAACTGAGCCTGATACAGCTATACGAATGTCATAATTGAGTTCAGCACATACATTTACACTAGAATCAGACTGTTTTGATCCAGAACCATGAGAATTTTTTTTTATGTTGACCAGTGTATAAGCATTCCACGGAGTTGTCACATCTCACAAACACGCCAGCCACTGTACCACTGTGCAGGTATACTCAGTGCCTAAATACAGTCACCTTACTGTGGTGGTGGGCGCTCATATGTGACCACCTATCAGTATTTCTCCTACTACGTCACTTAATAAAAATTCAACCAAAACAACAACATTCTCACCAACAAAAACAGTAACATTCTCACCAACCAAGACAACAACATTCTTACCAGCAAAAACAACAATATGCTATCTAAAAACACAACGATCCATCCGATAAAAAAAAAAAATTCACGAATGAATCTCTTCCCGCCGTTCTACTATCTCTCGGAATATCAGCAGCAACTCTTGGCGTATCCGTTCCCTCCTCCAGTGACATATTTACGGGAAGCTACGCCAGACGAACGTTCTCTTGTCTTGTGCTGGCAACGGCGTCTTAGATAGTGCCAGTTTTAAATTACATGAATGGCATTAACTCCTATGGTTACTGATTCTATCGTTCACCCAGTGTACCGCCCACCACTAACTCCCACCGCACCCTCATCACCTCCTACTACACCCCCTCTACCCCTTTCCCACCCCTCACCTTCACCCTCTAATTCCTCTATACCCTCGACTATAATTAACGATCATGATAACAACGACTAAATTACCGAGTAGAGAGCATCATGCACTACAAACTTAACTCCTCCCTCCATCACCATCAAGACTACGGAGTCGGGTCTTAATTCCATATCATCATCATGAAATTCGGCGTAATTCCAATGCCGGCTCTACTGTTTTATATTGAATGGAATAAAGTCCTTATTAAGGTACAATGACAATAACTACGGGGAAACTTATTTTATTCTTAGAACAATTACAGTTATTAGAGCTGGAATTTATTTTTGGGGTAGTGTCAGGTATTATGAAAGAATTTATCAAATATTTGGACGTCTTGAGTTTTTACGGACAAACTTACCTAATTTGGGGGACAATGACTTTTTACAATTATAAGTGATTTGGAGCCCTGAAAAGATCTGTTTTGCGATAGGGAAGCCCTGGGAGGTTTCTTCTTAGTGGTGGGAAGCCCTGGGAGGTTTCTTGTTGGGGGTGGGAAGCCGTGGGAGGTTTCTTATTGGTGGTGGGAAGTCCTGGAAGGTTTCTTATTGGTGGTGGGAAGCCCTGAGAAGTTCCTTATTGGGGGTGGGAAGCCCTGGAAGGTTTCTTATTGGTGGCGGGAAGCCCTGGGAGGTTTCTGATTAGTGGTGGGATACCCTGGGAAGTTTCTTATTGGGGTGGTGAGCCCCTGGAAGTTTCTCATTGTTGGTGAGAAACATCCGATGTTTCTCAGTGTAGGAACCTCTGAACACCAAGACACTTCAAGTAACAACACAACATAAGCGCAATAATGTCAATTACCCCATCTAACTCAGATTACACTGTGTCTTATTTTTGCCTGAGTCAAGAGACGAGACGAATTGAGATAAAGAGATAGTTGAAGATAATATTTTCCATTTGTTTCTTATCTACTCAAACTTCTTGGCAAATGTTGTAATGTTTAATGAAGCGGTATAGACTAATATCCCACTCTTTGCCACCTGTATAGTGACAGAGTGGAATATTAGTGTATGCCACTACATTAGTCTCTTTACGGTCATTTAAATCCAGTTAAGGCATTAAGACGGTGAATTAATGTCTGTTTGTTATTTTAGTTAACCATTATTAATTGTTCTAGTTTGATCCTTTTGGTGTACATCACCGATGGAATGAAACGCCCATACATTTGTCAACAGTTATTATTCTAGTTTAAGATGGAATACACTCATGCATAACACTGGACTGCATTTGAAAAAAATCATGAGGTGCGGGGTTTCTTAGCTGATTCTTTATGTATTTTGCGTGCTGATTCCAAAAATGCCATTCATTTTGCCCAATTAGGTCAGATTTTTATGCTATGGGAATTTGGAAGAAATCGAAATTCTTAAATATGATGTCAAAATTTTTATGCAAAATATATCATAAGAAATGTAACCACAACACATAGGACTAAAATATGTCAACTACATAGATGCCTTTACAGTTAACCATGCATAAATGGCTGTCGCAGAGAATTTCTTTGGTAGTTGGTGTCTGGGGCGTCCCGTTTCAGACACCAACAGTAGTCGGCGAGCATGTTGATATCCCAGCGACCCTGGTACCGCTCCTCCATTACACGGATATCTTGATGGAAGCGTTCTCCTTGTTCCTCACTCACATCACCACAGTTCTCTGGAAAGTAGTCCAAGTGGGAGCTGAGGAAGTGCATCTTGATGGACATGCGTGCACCAAGAACTTTGTAGCTCAGAAGTAGGTCCTCAACAACTCGTCCATACTCTGGACTTCTGTAGTTGCCAAGAAAATTGGAGACAATAGACTTAAAGGCATGCCAGGCTTTCTTCTCATTTACATCCATGCTGCAATCAAACTTGGGATCTTTGAAAAGCTCTCTGATCTGAGGGCCATCAAAAATTCCTGCATTCAGCTTTGCCTCACTGACTTTTGGAAATTTTTCTTTCAGAAAATTGAAAGCCTGGCTTTTTTTGTCCAGTGCCTTTACAAAGTTTTTGAACAGACCGAGCTTGATGTGCAGTGGCGGAAGAAGAATGTTCTGCGGATTCACCAGAGCATGGGCAACAACATTGTGAGAACCTGGAGTAAGTCCACTTCTTGCAGGCCAGTCACGTTGCATGTAGTGCTGCTTGTCTGCTCGACTATCCCACAGACAGAGGAAACATGGAAACTTGGTGTAACCACCTTGTAGGCCCAGCACCATGGACACAACCTGTGGAAAAAACAGATTAAAAATATGTTTAGCTGAATAGTTTTATTATTAAAAAATATTAACACTTCATAATATGACAGTATGTCGGCAGACATAATTACCTATTAGAAAAACTGTCAACAAAATATCAATTTTTGAAAGCAACTGTTTTTGGTGTATTAAATTACCTTCAAGTCTCCACAGATCTTCCAATTGTGGTCTTTATACTTCAGAGCAGTTAACAGATACTCCATGTTGTTGTAGTTCTCATCCATCTGCACTGAATGCCCCACCGGAACAACAGACGCGACCTGGTTTCCATTGAACAACAACACAGCTTTCAAGCTTCTTTTTGATGAGTCAATGAAGAGCCGCCACTCTGATATATTGTATGATATTCCCATAGCTGCAATGAGTCCACTGATATTGTTGCAATACACCAATGAAGTTTCCTTGTCAAAACTGAAGAACTTGCGAAATTCCTTGTCACGGTTACGGTACCAGGCAAATGTTGTTCCTGGTGCTAAGACATTGTGTTCGCAAAGCTGTGATCCTAGTAGTTGAGCTGACTCCTTAGACAAGCACAAGTCTCTTGTTAAATCATTCAACTCAGCTTGACTGAAGGGTATGGGCTCTTTTGCAGAAGCTGTGGGCAAGTATGTACATGAAGCGTCAGTCTCTTCTATGTCTTCATCGATATCATGATCGTCATCGAGTATCATGTCCCTATAGTTTTCTGGTGGAGTTGGAATTGGTATTCCTGGTCCGTGAGGAACTGGTTTGATGGCTGAGGGTACATCTGGATACTTAACATGATGTTTGTTCTTCCTGTTTATACCTGAAATGTGAACGAAAGATTTAGTATCAAGATAGCATAACATATTAACTTACAGATATATTTAAGAATGCATGAACATACTGCATTTGATATATTAGTATTGATGTATTAGTATAACTCACCCTGAAGGTTTGTCATGCAGAAGTAACAGTCCGTGGTATGATCTCTGCCTTCCCTCCATACCATAGGAATGACAAATGGTAGACGTTGAATCTTCTTGTTGCTCCAGCGCCGCAGATTTTCAACACATGTTTTGCAGCACATGTGAGGGGCAAAAGCTTTATCTTGGTCTCCAAGTTTCATTCCAAAGTATGCATGATATAAGTTTTTCACTAGGGGAGTAATGGTGCACTGTCGGTCTGTCATTGTTACACAACCGCACACATAGCAAAACCTGTTCGGGTCGTTCTTGCACTTCCGATTCATGATTAAATGTACAACTCTGTAAGAAGAAAAAACAGGTGTGTATATGATTAGAAATATACCTGTGTGTGTGTGTAAGAGAGAGTGAGAGAGAGAGAGAGAGAGAGACGCACACACTACCACTTTCTTGAAGTCTCTAGAGACACTGACTGAGGGTCTAGACTTTAGAGGCACATCCGGGTGGTTGCTAGTACATGCCATGTACCACCAGATGAAAAAGAAATTTAATTGTGAAAAAATATATGTAAAAAAACACGGACATATACTCTTTTCCTTTGCGTCATGGCGGACATTTAAATGGCCGGCGAGCACGTGGGTGTATTTAAATGCATCGTAAGGGCATTAAAACTGACCGAAATCTTTTCTGTGAGGCTTGCCAATGTCTCGGATGATTTTTTTAATGAACGAATATGAGGACCCAATTTTGATCGAAAAATGCCAATATTTTACTTGAATCTCCTCATAAAATGCTATAGCACAAAATTCTGACCTGACTGAGCAAAATGGTTAACATTTTTGAGATCGGCATGCAAAATACACCCAGAAAAGCTTAATAATACACAAACCTCAAAAACTATGCAGGGCAGTGTAATAGCTGTTTCTAGTTAATTCAACAGCTTATTTCCTGGGCTGTGGGAGGTCGAATACAAGCTGCAGTTACCATACAGTCATACGGAAATTTGAAGGATGTTTCCATAGTATCGATATTTAAGAATTCTTAAATATAACATTACGGGTCAGCAAAGTTGAAGTCCTTCTCTGATGGAACACTTAAATATCTGACTACTGAGGTATTATTGTGCTTAAAATGGGAACACAATGCACCAACAATACTTTATTTCCAACAATTGCAACGTTGAAAGCTCATAAGGATGCAAATCTATGTATAGAACACTACTAGATAACTAGATCACAACGTTATTAAGAACAGGGGTATAATTTTACGTCGTTTACAATCGTGTAAACTTGACAGTGTGAGCGACCTGGGGAGTTAGCTGCCTCAGATGGCATTCCACAAGGGGAGCTTTGTGGTCCTTCTTGATTGAACAGGTTTTTTCCCCGACTGAATGCATGTGGAATGTTTAAACCTGGACCTAGTCGACTTTTTTTTTGTCATTAAAGAACATATGATATTGTCAACACAAGCTATAAAGCTGTTGTACCTTTGTGTACTGAATCTTATCTCGTTCTACAGGATGAGGATGTCTATATTACAGTACTCTTTACTCCTCAGTTCTGACGATTAAGTTCTATGAAGGTTTAGTTACTGTGGTTTTACATAACAGCACAGATGTCCAAGTAACGAGGTGACCCACTCTATGGCACGAGAAAAAAAAAGGATCAAAATGAAGAAGCTTGCCATTAATGTTGGAAGTTTATTATAATCGGGCCCAGCTAGGGCGTGCTGCTGTAGGACAAGATGTTTTGAATTGTAACAGATGTAACAGATGTAACAGATGTCTCGAGGCTTTTGCATTTAGTCTCTCAGGATCAGTACAAGAAGAACTCTTGAGCCACTCAGTGCAGTCAATTGACTTTAAGAATCAAGAATAAATCATTGGTAGTGAGTTGAGTTTGAATTCTCGAAGGCGCATACGTTGTCAATAATTCTCAGTACGGCGAAAAATATAATTTATTGCTTGGGTGACATCTGAGAGTGTGTGATGAGTTCTCACATTATTCTGTTCCTGGCAAAATTTGGTAATTATGTTTGTATCATGGCTTAAGTATAACCAGTTAAATGAATCTTTGTGTTATCAGTCACGGGAAGATTGGTTGCCAACTGGCGTTGGTACAAAATTTGCATGGATTATGTGGTGGGGGAGCGGCTTAGAAAAATAGAAACAAGTAGGAAACTAAAAATAAAGGTGGATAATTTAAATTTAAACGTATCATTATATAATGAATTAAGATAAAGCTGACCTCAGAAGGAAGAACTAATCAGTACAGAAAAAAGATTAATCCTGTTTAATGGAGAAAAAATGAATGAACGAGTACCCAGAGAGTTAACTAGAATAAAGCGTTCCTCATATCACTTTTAGAGACCTCACTAAAAAAACAGTTATTGAATCAGGTATAACTTAGATATAAACTTGTACAATACGTTGGTCACTGTTTTCACTGAGACTGTTTTGCATCTGAAAATTTACAATCCCGACGAGGTAGCAAGAGTAAACAGGACAGTCCCCCGGTATAGAGAAATTCTGGGGAGTCCGCTGAAGAAAAGGATATACCACTTGTTGCTGAAGATATTCCTTAAATACGAATGTGCACTCTGGCCACCTTTTTATCGTCGTGTTTACTGGCGAACGAGTAAAACCCAGGCGAAGTAGCAAGAAGTGCCGGTGTCACCCAGAGGGAAGGACGGCAAGTGGTCAGGTCCACAAACTTAGCTCGTGATGGTATGCTTCTCTGCCTCTGTGTGTGTGTGTGTGTGTGTGTGTGTTTCCAACTGCTGTACAACATAAAACTAAATCAATACCGATGCTGTGATGGTATATTCCTTCTATCCAATTTCTGTACAATATCTGTGCGTCTCGCTGTGTCTCGACGTGTCTCGTTGTATCTTCATATGTTTCAATGTGTCTCGATGCATCTCGTTGTTTCTCGTTGTGTCGCGATGTGTCGTACTTGTAAAGTTGATCCAAAAACAGATGATTTCCTAATACAGTATTTGTAACCAAACTAACACCTATATAAGCTTTATAAAGAACGCTAACACAAACGTCAAAAAAGTATTATAATAAAAATCAAAGCGCATCTCCTAACTCCTTTGTTTGCCTGCTTTGTACAAGATAATGCTCGGATGGTTACTTCTATTTAGGGCAGAATTATCGTGAATTATGCAGTAGTGCAGAAATTCAAACGGATGATTGATGACAAAAGTTATTCTCGTGATTGAAGATGGTGAGTCATGCCTGTGTTCCTTGACTTCGGTGGTTTTTCTGTGGTAGTTATCTTGATTGTTTAATTGTGTGGTTGAGGCTTGTGTTATGAGGGAGGGAAGATGGTGGTATGTGTGTGCTGGTGGGGATGTTATCTGGGGCCGGGGGAGCGGGATGTTTGGAAGAGGGGAAGGCGTTGCTTGTGGAGACGCTCGTACGATGAAGACCCAGAAGTGGATTGTGAGTCTCGGTGTTTGTATGGTAAGTCCTGACGTCACTGTTGAAAGGTTATGGAGTCACTGTTGATAGGACGAAGACGAAGACGAGACAAGACAAGACAAGACAAAAAGAAAATAAAATAAATGGGTTGAAGGTTATAATTTTGAATTAAAGTCATGAAACTAATATAAGCTAGACCCTAATTTACATTTATATTTTACTTAGTAAATTAGAGTTAACATAATTAGTGTCACTTACCCATTGGGCGAGATGTCAAAGTTGCCAAAACAATTCGCTTAGCAGTCAAGGTTACCGGAACATTAGAAAACATAAAGTTAGTGTTTACATTTTTATCAATAGTAGAGACGTGGGAGTACTGTACAGCTATGTGGCTGACTAAATTTATTCCACAAAGATGGTTTTTGAAAACTTTATGTACTAAACTTTACTTTACTGCAGACACGAGATCACTTCACAACTGGTTCACTGATGCTGACACTCAAACTTCCATACAAAAGCTTTTACTTATGAACATCTTATCTCTTGTGAATAATTTGCATTTCTGAACTTTCTACATTTTCCATTTGATTGAATTCTGAATCGTGTTATACAACCTGTGGTGACTCAAGTAGAGTGAGCGTTAGACCATAACGGAATTTCTAAACACACTCACGAGGAGCTGAACACATGACAAGATGAAAGTGGATGAACAGTTATTAGTAACACCATTCTTGTGACAGTATTTTCAGCTTAACGTACAGTAGATAATTATATTTTTGGACAGCTTGTACAGTAAGCGAACAAAACAGTATATTTATATTATAGGTGTGTTAATGTACAATCAGGGTCGAAAGTTCGTGTGAAGCAGTGAAACTGAGTTATGGGAATGAGTCTCCGAACTTACATTCTATGGCTGTCGTATGGCGCGGGTGTACTGTTTTATATTATTTGGGGTTGAACTGCTTCATATGAACTTTTGACCCAGACTGTACAGTCAGTGCTAAAGTCTGTTCATCTCTCCCCATGAATCACGAAGCCAAAGTTTTAGATTCGTGAACCCGAAGCAGTAGGGCGATACATTATTCTGTCCATAAATGCTTCGGATTCATGAGTCTGAATCTCGGAGTTCGTGGTTCAGGGGGAGAGGCGAACGGACTTTAGTAGTTGATTGTACGTGATTTAAAATCACCAAGTCATACTAATATATGTGTCTAGACATAACAGGTACATTGGCATAGTGGGTTTATATAACATGAAAGGAGGACAGCGGCGGAGAGAATACAGCACTCGCCTCCTTCCCTATTGGTTGCTGGTTTGATCCTGTGGCACTCGCTGTCAGTCTATCCAGCCGTAAATAGGTAGCTAATTACAGTTGAGGAAGTGAAGCGGGTCGAGTGCAGTATTGGTCATATTAATTACATTCGACCTTTATAGGGTACAAAACACTCAGTGCAAAAGTATCTTATAAACATGGCTAATATGCCAAAACACCGATGCCAAACATCTATTGGTGTATATACCTGTGTCTCGTACGCCCCTCTGGCCCCAAACTTCACAGATGTGACCTTATAAGACACCAGGGCAAGATATTTAGAAGGTAGAAAAATTAAAGAGGGTGATGATAACGAATAAGATCATTAAAAGAGAAATATATATATATATATATATATATATATATATATATATATATATATATATATATATATTATATATATATATGTATATATATATATACATATATATATATATATATATATATATATATATATATATATATATATATAGAGAGAGAGAGAGAGAGAGAGAGAGAGAGAGAGAGATTAAAAAAAGAAAAGCAGAAGAAGGAAAGAAGAAAATAGATGGTAACAGAATTAATTACAGAAGATATAAATGATAACGACGATACAACGAAAAATGGTTAGATAGAGAACATGAAGTAAAGCAGATAGTAATTTTCGTCTCCACAACTTTATGACGATCACAAAAACATGGCAGACTGGACGCCACCTCTTTTTCTCCTTCTCCTATCCGCTATCGTTGACTTTTTCTCCTCCTGTTCTTCTTCTTCCTCTACCTGTTTTTCTTTTTTTCTGTTCTTTTTCCTCCTCCTGTTCTTCTTCATCTTCTTCCTCTTCCCCCCCTCTCCTCCTTCTGTTTTCTTCTCACCCCCTTCTCTCCCTCGCCATCACTGTCTTCCATCTCCTCTTTCTCGTCCTCGTTGTTCTTTTCCTCCTTTTCTTTCTCCACCTCTTTTTTTCTCCTCCCTCGTTTCCTCACCATCACTCTCCTCCTCATCCTCCTCTTTTCCCCTCTTTTCCCTTCTCGTGTCATTCCTTTTTTCTTCTCGTCTTGCTCTCGGTTTCTACCTCCCTCTACTTTCTCCCCTCAATGCCTTGCTCCTGCATCTCTTTGTCTTATCCTTATTGCACCTCCTTTTCCACCGCCTCTTCTTCCTCCATCACCCCCCTGCCCTACCACCTCCCCCTCTCCTTTTCTTCCATATCCTCCTCTTCCCCCATCTCCTCTTCTTCTTTCATGTCCCCCCCCCCCTCTTCCTCCATCTCCTCCTCTTCTTCCTCGTAGCTTGTTGTCGGGCCACATTCCATCACCATCTCCCCATATTTTAAACCCACAAAAACTTGCCCATGGAGAGGACCTCAGAGTCTCCTGTCGTCTGTAGCTAAGAGACCGTCAGAGTATGCTGGGATACTACAGGCAGATGGAGGGCAAACGTTCGCCTGGCGAAACTTGTATAATATGTCGTTTTAAGATGGAAGAGAAACAGCAAACGTTATTGACTGCTCGTGCTGGCGCAATTTTTGTGAAAACTGGCAGATGGAGGTGAACGCCAGGCGCTGTTGGTTTTTCGTGCTTGCAGTTGTAGAGGGACGTCAGGCACTGTTGACTGTTCGTGCTGGAAGGAGAGGGGAACGCCAGACGCTGTTGAATGCTCGTATTAGCCATAAGTTAAAACATCACAGAACCCGCTTGCTGCCCATATTGGAAGCTCTAAGTGACTCTTCTAGGCAAACATTAAGTGTAACTAAGAGGTAGAGGGTGACGGTCTTACTGGGGAGGATATGGACGACGGTTTGAGGGAAATAGATGAAGTTAGACAGTAGGCAGACCATGCAGTTATGATTTGGGAACGTTAATGACTTGGAGGATGACTAACCTAACCTAACCTAACCTAACCTAACCTAACCTGATCTGACCTGACCTGACCTAACCTGACCTGACCTAATCTGATCTAATCTGACCTGACCTGACCTCACCTCACCTCATCTAGACTAACTATCCTAACCAACTTAACCAACTTAGCCTACATAACTGACCTAATCTAACCCAGCATAACTAACCTACAACGTAACTTGACTTAAACCACAAGAACCATAGCATTCCGACAATGTAATACACAAACCATTTCGTAAATAGTGGTGTAGAAGCGATGAGGAGGAAAAGGAGGAGGAGGAGGAAAAGAAAAGGATGAAAAGGAAGAGGAGGAGGATAAAAAAGACTCCTAAGGCAGCAACGTCAGCAGTGAGACATGGGAAGAACCAGATATGAGAAGCGGGTATAATTAGGTTGTTGTTATTATCTGTACGAGGTAAAAGGGGGGGGGAGGAGAAGGAGGAGAAAAAGGAAGAGGAGGAGGAGAAGGATAGAGAAAGACGTGAAGGGCAGTAGTACTTGACTCTCAAGGCCACAACAACAGCAGCGAGACAATGGTAGAGCGATAAGTAGTGTAAATGAGTAGTTTTTCTGGGTAGTGGCAAGTCGTGATAACAACTTGTGGCCTCTCATATCAACGCTGCTTCTTTCAATTACTCTGGAGTGATGATGGGAGGGTTCGAGGCATAAACACGGCCTTACTAGGGTATGGGACATATAAAGAGTGCATTCAGTGTGACTTTTGTCTTACTTGTAATAATCTGGATGTTTTTTTTGTTAAGTTGTATTATGAAGGAATTATAACCTACAACCATGGATTGAGCTCGAGATAGGGGATGAGAGCCAAAGAGAGAGAGAGCGAGAGAGAGAGAGAGAGAGAGTGGCGTATAGTAAAGAGGTGTACAGGTAAGTGCTAAGAATGGTTAGAACATAAGAACATAAGAAAATAAGGAGTCTGCAATAAGCCGGTTGGCCTGTGCATGGCAGCTCCTGTCGAGAGTTACTACCACTCTTTATCATCCATGAATCTATCTAGCCGCCTTTTAAGACTTTCCAGAGTTCCCGCACTTACTACAAAGTTGCTAAGCTTGTTCCACTCGTCCACCACCCTATTTGTGAACCGGTTCCTTCCTATCTTCCTCCTAAACCTAAACTTATCCAACTTAAATCCGTTGCTACGAGTCCTATCCTGCTCGGATATTGTAAGAACTTTGTTTATATATCTTTTATTGATTCTTTTCACCCACTTAAATACTTCTATCATATCTCCCCGCACTCTTCGACTTTCTAGGGAATGCAAGTTTAGTTTCTTTAACCTATCTTGATATGGAAGGTTTCTAAGTTCCGGAATCATTTTCGTCATTCTTCGCTGTACCGGCTCCAGTGAATTGATATCCATTCTATAATAAGGACACCAGAACAGAACAGCATACTCGAGGTGCGGCCTGACTAGTGCAAGATATAGTTGCAATAAGACCTTTGTACTCTTATTACTTACATTTCTATATATAAAACCTAATAGGAAGAGGGGGATTGGAGGGACATGATGAAGGATGGAAGGAAGAGGACGAGGCGGAAAGGACGAAGGAAAAGAGGAAGAGGAAGACAGAAATAAGGATGGGAGGAAGAGGAAGAGGAGGATAGGATGAAGGAGAGGGGGAAGATGAAGATAGGAGGGAGGGAATGGAGAGGTGAGGAAAAGGAGAGCAGAACGAAGAAAGGGAGGAAGAGGAGAAATAATAAAGTAGAGGAAGAAGAGGAGGGCAGGATGATGGAGAGGAGAGAGCCATATATTTAGCACCCTGGCTAATATAATTCGGGACACCCGGCTGAGTCATGCTATTATATACCTGTCTGGTGCCATAAAATGATACTTGATTATTTCATGTATGGCTCGCCGTCACCACCTGCCCATCCCCCCCCCCCCCCACCCTCCTCCCTACCACATAGGTATACTTATGTAGCCTCTTCATATTATCACAAAAACATTGCTTGCATTTTCTAGACTGTATGTGATATAAAGGTGTCTTATAAGTGACTTCAACATCGTGCTTAAATTAAGTCTTGGTTTAACAAACACAATGTTAGTAAAAATACCCGACAACACCTCTCATAAAGTTAGGCAGGTTATAATTTATAATGTATTACTCACAAAAGAAAATATGGTTTAATAAGTTATGGTATAATTAGTATAAAACATTGTCTTACAGTATAAATCAATTATATATAATGTCGTATGACTTTTATATTATATGTATTTTGAATTTCTAATCACAAGAGGAAGAGAAATACGGAACAGCATTAGGAACTCTCCAAAATCAATCGTTCTTCTTGCCTAGCAATTGTAGCAGGTAGCAGTAAAAACATGTAGCAAATGTAGCAAGTAGAATCTGGAGCCGGTAGCATATGGTACAAAGAGGATATGGAGCAAGTTTTAGCCGCAGAAAGTATCATCTGCACGAGTAACAGCTGGAACACGTAAAGGTTGAAGCAAGTAAAAGCTGGGATATTTAGTATCTCAGCTGAGGTTGCGTTTACACCAAACGAGGGAGAAACCGAATGTGAGCACATGAAGTCAACACCAAGAGGCCAGATTTTGGTGCCTTTAGTCATTTATTCCCAGACTTGATAAACCTACCAGACAAATTCTACAATTTTTTGGAATGAGAGATCATAGAAAGCAGGACGCTCCCGAACTATATTTATTAATTCTTCCAGCTGCATGATAATGCTGTTCACACCGCAAGTGACTCGCGATGACTGACGAAAATATGGATCCCCGTATACATAACTCGACTAGACTCGACTCAACTCTCCCGGTGTAAACGGTTTCTGCAAATATACATACAAATTAATGTGAACTGGAACGGCGAGTCACATAGACTCATGACTCATATTGATTCATAAGAACATAAGAATGGAGGAAACTGCAGCAGGCCTATTGGCCCATACTGGGCAGTCCCATTTACACCCAACCCCTATCGCTCATCCAACGTATTCCAGTTAATGATGATATTTGGTAACTTGTTCCACTCGTCCACTACTCTATTTCCAAACCAATGTTTACCTATTTGGCCCCTAAATCTAAATTTGTCTAATTTAAAACCATTTACGAGTTTGCTCCTGGTTAGATAGTTTGAGTACCTTTGTTATTGTAAGGGCGGTAACGAGCGGGATGATTGTCCGCCTCTCGTTTGCTTGTTTGCGGCCCCACTACGGGTGGTAGACGGAGGTGAGAAGGTCGCTGCTGCTTCGTCACACATCAGACACTACCCAGCTGTCAACACAGCTGTACTCGCACCCCGCTGTTCGTTTAAACTCTGGTCGTGTACTCATCTGAGGCTCCTGGGGCTCGTGGGCTGTTTCCCTAGTCCTTCACTATTTGGCTGTCAATCTCCGGACACCTGCTCCAGCTACTGCCGCGGCTGCCACATCATCGCCACCTCCTCCACGCCCTATCCACCGTCCATGCCCTGGCGTCTCTCCTGTGTGGCAAAACATCGCCCACCAACGCCGGCGCCCAGTGAGGAAGCTGCCCTGGACCTTCCCCCTGAGAGTGGACCACCGCTTCAACTTAACATTCCGCCTGGCTGCAGCCGTAGGAAATATCTGTACTTTGTTTGGCTCCCGTAATTGTTTGACTTCCTTAATTGTTTGACTCCATTAATTGTTTGACTCCCGTAATTGTTTATTTGATATTTGTGTGAGTGGTGTCAATTATTGTGATTATATTTGTAGTAAAGAGATGTCAATCTCTAACGGCTGTTTGCTACCCCTTGGAAACCCATGGTTCTTGACTTTCCTTTTATAAGATCCTGATTAGGCTGGCAAGGGATTTATATCCCAAAGTCCAAGCCTTTACAGTTATATCCCCTTTGCTTAGCCCTGACTTCCATTTATACACCTCGATCATATCGCCCCTCACTCTACGTCTCTCGAGGAATGCAAATTTAGATGCTTTAACCTGTCTCTGTACTCAAGGTTCCTAATGCCCGGGATTAGTCTTGTCATTCTCCTCTGAATTTTTTCCAAAGATTTTACATCCATTCTGTAATACATTGACCAGAATTGAACTGCGTAATCCAAGCGAGGTCTCACAAGTGCAAGATATAGTTTTAGGATGACCTCCCTAGTCTTGTAGCTAACACTCCTTTTTATGAACCCAAGAACTTTATTAGCCTTGCTTCGAGCAAATACACATTGTTTACTTGGCTTATGATTCCTACTTATCATTACTCCTAAAACTTTCTCGCAGTCGGATTTCTCAACAATATCGTTGTTCATCTGGTATCTGGTTTCCCTGTTTACATCTCCTATACTTAGTACTTTACATTTGTCCACGTTGAATTTTATCTGCCATTTTTCAGACCATTCGAAAAATTTGTTTAGAAATTATTGTAGTTTTGCGGATTCCTCGTCTGATTTAATTACACTCCCTATTTTAGTGTCTTCAGCAAATTGACTTATGTTGCAATCTACGTCGATATCTATGTCATTTATATGTAAAGTAAATAATAATGGTCCAAGTATTGAGCCTTGGGAAACTTTACTAGTGACGTTGCTCCAACCGGATTTAGTGCCGTTAATGCTCACTCGCTGTTTCCTGTCCTGTAACCACACCCTAATCCATTTTAGAATATCTCCTTTAATGCCATGAGCCTTCACTTTTCTTATTAGTCTTTCGTGGGGGACTCTGTCGAAGGCTTTGCTAAAGTCGAGATATACCACATCATAATTGTGCCCCTCGTCCACTGATTCGAAAACAGATGAAAATAATGTTAAAGATTAGTTAGACATGAACGCCCGCTTGTGAAGCCATGTTGGGAATCATTGACCAACTTGTGCTTCTCCAGGCGATTTCGAATAGAGTATGAAATGATTGCTTCCAGTAATTTGCCTGCAATTAATGTTAGACTGATTGGACGGTAGTTAGAGGATAGTGATCTATCTCCCTTCTTGAAAAACGGTATTACATTCGCTATCCTCCAGGATTCTGGTACTACACCTGTTTTTAAGGACATGTTAAACAACTTTGTTAGGGGCATACTAAGCTCTTCCTTCCATTCCTTTAATACTCTGCCAAATACCTCATCGGGACCCGGTGACTTATTTGGATTTAGTTTGTCTATTTGCTTACTAACATCGTTACTAGTCACTATTATCTCGCTTAACTTATTTTCTTCACCATCTCTGTATAGCGTCGGTGCCTCGGGTATCATGTTTAAATTTTCTGTGGTGAAAATTTTTGAAAGATATTTATTCAGATTATTGCTCATTTCACCGTCGTTATCAGTTAGCTCGCCGGTACCTGACTGTATTGGTCCAATCTTTTTTTCGTGTTTTAGTTTGATACATTTGATAGAATCTCTTGGGGTTTGACTTCGCCTCCCTTGCTACCTTCAGTTCATTATTCCTCTTTGCTTTTCGACTCGACTCGTTTGATGTAAATGCAGCCTTTATTCACGATCGCTCGAATTTTGCGAGAGAGAGAGAGAGAGAGAGAGAGAGAGCTGTGTGTTTATGTTTTATGTAGTTGTTTGTATTTAGCTCTTTGTGTGCGCCTGCAGTTGTGTTTGCGACAATTTATTTTTACGTGTTATTGTGTGTGTGTGTGTGTGTGTGTGGTTTTTGCCTGATTATGTATGGGTACTCCCCAAAAGTAGACAGGCATCGTATTGTGCATTGAACGCTCACGCACACACACACATATCAAGAAGCGCTCAACACACTGACCCTTTCGACTCTCACTGACCATCACCACGACCTCATCTGCAAATTTGGTAAGAAGCTTCTACACCATCCCCGACACCGGCTCCTACTACCACCCGAGGTCCCTTGTCCGAGAATTGCTGTTCGACACCACAACCGCATCCAGCCCATACGTGCACGAACTGATCGCTATAAGAACAGCCCAGTCCCAACCATTGTAAAAATTATCAATAACTTGTAATACTGTAACACTGTCACTACGTTGAATTGAACTGTAGTTTGAGCTTTTCCCCATCTAAGTTATTATATGTCTTATTTGTGTCACTTATGTTACTTGTATATTATTTGTAATTCGTAACCCATTCCCCAAATATGTAACTGTATATTTTCAGCCTTCTGGCTGCCAAGCTCTTTCAATAAACCGTTAATTATTATTATTATTATTATTATTACACACACACACCACACCCTATCACACTCACACAAACGCACACACACACACACACACACACAATAACTTGCAATAAATCAGTGTATTCACTCCCAGTAAACACTGCTCCTTACACTGTCACTATGTTGAAATGAACTGTAGTTTGAGCTTTTCCCCATCTAAGTTATTATATGTCTTATTTGTGTCACTTATGTTACTTGTATATTATTTGTAATTCGTAACCCATTCCCCAAATATGTAACTGTATATTTTCAGCCTTCTGGCTGCCAAGCTCTTTCAATAAACCGTTAATTATTATTATTATTATTATTATTATACATGCAGATGCACAAACGCACACTCACCACTAACTGACTCAACGACTACAGTTACCCACATCAACTACTTTACCCTTTATATATACACTTAGCGTCTTCACTCTTTTTATCTCTCTCTCTCTCTCTTTCTCTCTCATAAAATTTCATATATTTACAGTATCCAGACTAGAAGTTTACTATTTACTTATTTATAATATTCTGAGTCATCATCAAAGGTATTTATAATTAAGCAATATTTCCCGATCTTGTGAGCTGTGTGTAAATTATGCACGACGTGTGATGTTACTCTATGCAAATGACGTAGCGTAGCGAGAGTTCCAGCAGGTAAACAGAGAGCCGAGCGCCTCCAGGCCAGGTCGAGTTTGGTGGAAGTTGTCGCAACAATAACAGCAGAGGAGACAACAAGCAGTGGTGCAGATACTACAGCAGCAACAACAACAACGATGCTGTAAGATATAACAAAAGAGCGCCAGTAATAGAAATAACAACAGGAGCAGTAACAGCACAAACAGTGGCAACGGCAGACAGCAGCGGGAGTAGTAGTAAAAACAACAGCTGGCAGCAGCAGGAGAAACAGCAGGCAGCAGGTCACGACACATTAGCACAGAGATAATGGTTCTCGGAAACATAATCTACGTAAATGCTTAGAGCAACTTCATAAATCCTATTGTCATATTTTCTGTATTCCTCACCTTTTGTTTCCCAGCTTAATTATAGTTTTCTCCTTATCCACGTAAGGTAAATCTTTCTTTTAAGTGACGTTTATCGCTGACAATTACTAAATTTGGGTAGCCTTTAGATCTCTTAGTAAATTTATCGCATAAATTCCGTAAGATAGGATGGATTAGACTGACCTCTGAATGATTTGTACCATAATGCTAATTTTATCGGGTTTAAGAGTAACTAACCTGAATAAGATATTTTACAGTAATTTCGTTCCCTCTAAGATACACATACGAGGTGTTCAAACTTACTATGTAGTATAAATGACACAGAAATAAATGGATTCTGATAGCATAACCCAGTAACTAGATGCTAACAATATACAATAGACAAAAAATGACGTACAGTATTAAGGTTAGTGACAATGGCGGGTACAATGTTTAACAAAGGCTTTCCATACAACAAAAGACACGAAGTAAACATACAGGTTATATATGAATCATCAATTTAGTGTTGTGGAGGAAACACGTGGTTGTTCAATAGGTTTCCCTGATTGGTTGTTTGTCAATTTGTCGACTTGTATGTTTGTCTGGAGGAGAAGGATGCAATAGGAGAAAGAGGAAGAGGGAGGATAGGGAAAGGGAATTAGGAGGAGAGAGAGAAGAAGGAAATTGAGGAAGGAGGAGAAGGAGTAGAAGGGAGAAAAGTAAGTAATAGGAGAAAGAAAAAGATGGAAGGGGGAGTAGGAGAAAAAGTAAGGAGAAGAAGAAGGAGGGGGGAGAGGAGGAGGAAGGAGGAGGAAGAGAAGGTTATGGAAGGAAGAGGATGAAGAGTAGAAGTAGGAGTAGAAGGACGACTGAGAATGGGGAAGATGGTAGGGAGTGGTAGGTGGGAGGTTAGATGGGGGCAATGAGTTAAAATAGAGGGTGACAGGTACGATGGGGTGGGAGGTAATATAAGGGGGTGGCTGGTAAGATGGGGTAGGACGTAAGATAGGGGGTAGCTGGTAAGATGGGGTAGGAGGTAATATAGGGGGTGGCTGGTAAGATGGGGTAAGAGGTAAGATAGGGGGTAGCTGGTAAGATGGGGTAGGAGGTAATATAGGGGGGTGGTAAGACGAGAGGGTGGGGGTAACCATTCACAGTATCGCTTCTCTCCCGTCTCAAACACTGAAGGTATTATTACGTTATCCAGAGATAAAGTTAGTCTCCTCCCTCCACTTCATCTCCTCCCTCCCCGTCACCTCCACCCTCCCCTTCACCTCCACCCTCCCCTTCACCTCCACCCTCCCCTTCACCTCCTCCCTCCCCGTCACCTCCCCCCTCCTTCCTAGCCTCCACCTCCTCCCTCACCTTCACCTCCTTCCTAGCCTCCACCTTCTCCCTCACCTTCACCTCCTTCCTAGCCTCCACCTTCTCCCTCACCTTCACCTCCTCCCTCCTCCCTCTCCTTTACCTCCTACCTCCTCTCTCTGCTTCACCTCCTCCCTCCTCCCTCTCCTTCACCTCCTCTCTGCTTCACTTCCTCCTCCTCCCTCTCCTTCACCTCCTCCCTCTCCTTCACCTCCTCCCTCCTCCCTCTCCTTCCCCTCCTCCCTCCTCCCTCTCCTTCACCTCCTCCCTCCTCCCTCTCCTTCACCTCCTCTCTCTGCTTCACCTCCTCCCTCCTCCCTCTCCTTCACCTCCTCCCTCTCCTTCACCTTCACCTCCTCCCTCCTCCCTCTCCTTCACCTCCTCGCTCTCCTTCACCTCCTCCCCCCCTCTCCTTCCCCTCCTCCCTCCTCCCTCTCCTTCACTTCCTTCCCCCTCCCTCTCCTTCACTTCCTTCTCTCCTTTACTTCCTTCTTCCTCACCCTCAATAAGATACCTAACCAGGTGTTGTGTGTAGCGGCCGTACTTCTCTTTTTATTATAGTTATTATTATTATTTATTTATTTGATTTTTTTTTTGGGGGGGGGGTGTGTCTTTCTACGTCATTATGGAGGTGAAGTTGAATATTTCCCACTGCTTTCTTAGGTCAAGGATGCCATGCATACCTAGTGTATTTCTGTCTATGTTTCCCATCACTTGTGTGTCCCTCGGTACGTGTGTTCCTCCGTCCGTGTTCCCCTTCTCCATGTTTCCTTCTGTCTATGTGCCCGAAAACTGGAAACACAATTACTCGGACAAAGAATGATAGATTTTAACCAAACTTTGTGTCACTATATCAGAACAAGATATTCCAGAACTTGGATAATGAGCATTTTGCGACATTACTGTCCAGAGTTATGACCTCCTGTGCTGCAGCGGGGTAATATGACTACCTTTAGTGGCATTGTTGTTTGCTTACGTCACTATCTATGGCAAAGTTATGGCTCCACCTTTCTGTGGGGTGCGGTGGGTGAAAGGCTGCAGTACTCGTCTCCTGGTCTAAGGGTCACTGGTTCACGTCCAGGGCCCTCCCACTTCTCCCTATTGTTTAACGGGTGCGTAACTTTAGAGTTGAGTGAGTGAAGGCGGTCGAGAGCAGTACCGATCACACTGTCTCCTAGCGTACGCAAAACTCAGTAACAGTGTGTTGTATCCAGACTGACCCTGTGGCCTATGGTACCCACTTCTCTTCACCATCCTTATGATAGTACCATCACTTGACATTACCGTGCCTGTAATTTATTCTGAAAACTGTATTCGTTTTATCTAAGTTAAAACATCACCTTTACTACATGATGGATTCACTAAATGGGAATTATAATACCTATTCGTGCACTCAAACGTCTGAATCAAGTGCCTGATTTTCAATCAACCCCAAGGGCTTGCCGCAGCGTCTTAGCCCAGCAGGTGATGATCGTCTTGTCTTGAAGTATATAAGGTAGGTCAAGAGGTTATCTGACACCTGCATATAGCACCTGGGTGATAATTAATTTGTTACCTGGAGATGCTGGAAAGAGTCAGGCATCCCGGATAGGGATGGTTACGAAAGAGGGAAGAAGGGAGGGTGAAAGGAATGAAAGGGAAAATAGAAGAAAGAAAAGGAGAAGAAAAAGAGGAACATTGATAATGAGGATAATGATAATGATGATGCACCATTATAGCTTTTATTCAATGTGAGTGGCCAGTAAACCGAGCTCTGTGAGTGACCAATAAACCAAGCTCTCTGGGTAGACGGTAAGCCAAGCGCCCTGAGTGGCTAATAAACCAAGCTCTCTGAGTGACCAATAAACCAAGCTCTCTGGGTAGTCGGTAAACCAAGCTCTCTGAGTGACCAATAAACCAAGCTCTCTGAGTGATCAATATGCTCAAGTGTGAGAGTCATGGAAAGGCGTAATGCTCTCAGATATAGAATAATAAACTTCTATCATAACCTTCGTGAAATTCCAATATTCACAGAAAAGAAAACTAAAGGTGTGCATAATTATTCAGCCTCACTTGCAGCTATATTCAATCTCAATCCCACATCACCTTCCCTTTCATACCTCTAATTCAAACCATTTTGGGTAATTATCAGGCCACGAGGGGCCAATAATCCCAAATTACCTGAAATAATCGATGATTATACTAGTGGTAATCTGAGTGTCCAGCGGGTGTGGCTGGTGAGTAGTAGTGTGGTTCGTGTGTGGAGGGTGGTTCGTGTGTGGTGGTGTGGTTGTATGTGGTAGTGTGGTTGGTGTGTGGTAGTGTGGGTGGCGTGCGTTAGTGTGGTGTGTGTGTGGTGGTGTGGTTGGTGTGTGGTAGTGTGGTGTAGTTGAAGAAATAAAGTACCTCTTTCTGGTAGTCGAAGGAAGGATGGGGGGAGGGAGAAAGGAAAAGAGAGAGAGGGTGAGGCGGAGATAGGAAAAGAGACAGAGGAATAAAGAAAAAAGTGGAAAGGGGAATGAGAGTGGTAGAGAGACCGAGAAGGAGGGAGTAGGGTTAAAAAAATGTAAAAGGAAGTAGAGAGTGAAAAAAGTAGAACTGAAAAGGCGGAAAGCGAAGTAGGAGCAGAGGGATAGAAGGAAAGATACGAGATGAGGAGGGAAGGGTATAGTAAACGTGTTTATGGTGGAGAAGGAAGAGGAAGAGAGGAAGAAGTAAATAGAACTAGGAGGAAGAGAAGGAGGAGGTAGAGAGAAAGGGGGGGGGGTGAAGTGACAAAGATAAACCGAAGAGGAAGATGAAAAAAGAACAAGGCGCTGAATTATTAAAAAGCGTAGTAGTAGTAATAGGAGGAGGAGGAGGAGGAAAAAGAAGAGGGGGTGGGGAGGTGGGGGAGGAGGAGAGGCAGGTAAATAGAGGTGGGTATGTGGTGGTTCACCTTGAACACGTTTAGTAGTACTGGACCCTGGACCACGGACGGATTTGGGATGTGGCGGGTGGGGGAGGGTGGAGGAGTGAGGGGGAGAAGCAGAAGAGGATTGGCGAGGAGGAAGAGGAGGAGAAGAAGAAGAAGAAGAAGATATTTTGTGAGAATAAAGTTAAGTGTATATTCCTTAATTCATATATCTGTCTTACAAGACCAAGGAAATCTTTCTCCCCCCTTTCTCTGATTTTTCCTTCTTATCTCTCTTACTCCAATGTATGTGATCCACTGACCCATATATGCTGCTGGTGAATGTGATGTATTTCCTTCTTTGTGTACGAACCTCTGTCCTGCGTGGCAGTGAACAGTGGCATTACCCACATGAATCTGACCTATATATAGTGTCAATGAATATGATGCATTCTTTGTGTACGAACCTCTGTCCTGTATGGCAGTGAAAAGTGACATTACCCACATGAATCTGACCGACGTATATGTATGTATGTGTGCGTGTGTGCATGTATATGTACGTGTACTTGTATATGTGTATGTATATACGTATGTATATGTGTGTGTGTGTGTTTACATATATGTATATGTACTGTCAATGAATATGATGCAACTCTTTGTGTACGAACCTCTGTCCTGCATGGCAGTGAACAGTGACATTATCCATTTGAACCTGACCTCTATACAGTTATAGTTGTTAATGAATATGATGTATTTCTTTGTGTGTGAACCTCTGTCCTGCGTGACAGTGAGAAGTGATACCACCCTCAGTGTCAAGACCTGACTGAATTACTCAGAATAGGCAAACTGTACTACAAGCTCTGCCAATAAATTTGTTAAACTAAAAAAAAAATCCTCCTCTTCGTGCTCTTATTTTGCCTCCTCTTCATTTACTTTTTTTCAGATTAAGCTTATTCCTATAGTTTCTTCACTTGCCCCTCTTCCCTTTCTTCCTAATTTTATTCTTTGTACTTATTCTGATTTGTTTACTCCTCTTCATACTGAACATATGCCAGTTCATCTTCTAACTGTTCGACCTCTTTCTCTTGTTCTTTTTAATTGTGTTCTCACTCTTCTCCTCTTCCTCTTCATCATTCTTCACTCATGCCTGTGTTAACCTACATACCTTCCTCCATATCCTTTCATCCATTCCATTTCTCCTTGTTTTATTTTCCTTTGCTACTTCTATCCCTTTCTTCCCCTTTTAGCTTCTATTTTATTCCTCTCATCTTGCTCTTCCTTCACTCCCCTGTTTCTATATTTTCTTTGTTACTCCCTGCACCCCCCCCCTCTCCCCCCCCCCCGAAATATAGAAATTTGAGTGGACAGGAACCACTGTCTTTATGGACACACACACACACACACACACACAAACAAGAAAAGCCGTATTGTTGAGTGTTTTGGAGAGGTTCAAGGGAAAGTGTAACAAATTTCGTGATATATGTAACAAATTTTAAGCGCACGATGCTCTAACTGAATAAGAAACCTTGATTGCATCTTAACGAGTTGTTGCAAGTGGTTTACCTTGAACGCCTGCATGAATTAGCCAGAACCAGGAGGTTGAGAATACTAAAGAGGTGGCAGACAGTCGTTCAGGCGCTAATACCTGTTAGATATGACAACAATGATGCATGCACGCCTATCATCCTACCACAGACACCAATAGTTACGAGTTTATATGTTAATAAGGTAGACAGGCTGATGTTTATAGGGGTTCCTATCTTAAGGGGCGACTAACCTAACCTAACCTTTAGGACTAGGGCCCAGTAAGACTGGGACTCGCTAGAATTGGGGACATTCTTGCTGTTTATCCCAAATTTGCTAGCCCACACTGATTAGTCTTCAACTAGAATATGACTCCAATGTATGTGATCCACTGACCCATATATGCTGCTGGTGAATGTGATGTATTTCCTTCTTTGTGTACGAACCTCTGTCCTGCGTGGCAGTGAACAGTGGCATTACCCACATGAATCTGACCTATATACAGTGTTAATGAATATGATGCATTCTTTGTGTACGAACCTCTGTCCTGTATGGCAGTGAAAAGTGACATTACCCACATGAATCTGACCGACGTATATGTATGTATGTGTGCGTGTGTGCATGTATATGTACGTGTACATGTATATGTGTATGTATATACGCATATGTATGTATATGTGTATGTGTGTGTGTACATATATGTATATGTACTGTCAATGAATATGATGCAACTCTTTGTGTACGAACCTCTGTCCTGCATGGCAGTGAACAGTGACATTATCCATATGAATCTGACCTCTATACATTTATAGTTGTTAATGAATATGATGTATTTCTTTGTGTGTGAACCTCTGTCCTGCGTGACAGTGAGAAGTGATACCACCCTCAGTGTCAAGACCTGACTGAATTACTCAGAATAGGCAAACTGTACTACAAGCTCTGCCAATAAATTTGTTAAACTAAAAAAGCTAGAATTGGGGTCCAGTAACCCATTACCGGTATTGTAGAATTTACATGTAGCATTCACAAATATCTTCTAATTTAGATGCTCAAGGAGTCTAGATACTCCAGGTTTAAAGTATTTACGTATGTTCTCAGAATCTAACGTCTTTAAGGTGCAGGAAGCTCTCTCTCTCTCCTCCCCGTGAGTTTAAATATTTACAGTATGCATGAGAGGGGTGCTGGCGGTAGAGCGGTACCGCTCTTGCCTTCGCAAGCAAGATATCACGGGTTCGATTCCCGGACCGGTGGAAGTTGTTTGGACATACTTCCTAGCCCCCATTAGTCCCTGTTCACCTAGCAGTAAAGTAGGTACCTGGTGTAAATCGAAAGTTGCGAGTTCGTATTCAGGGACAAGTTGTAGGAGCTTCCAATAACTTGATGACATAAACCATTGACTCTTCAGGCGTCTATGCGCTTGACTCTTCAGGCTTCTACGCCCTTAACTCATGAGACATAAAGGCAAGCATGAACTTAGCATGCTTCCCTGTTGGGCACAGTAAACGCTTCTGGGCTGCACCTTACACAAAGATGTAGGGGAGTGCCCAATAAAAAAAAAAAGAAAAAGTATACATGAGACACTTGACTTTATGCTGTATTCCTGTATCACTACAACGCTGAACTGCTGATCTCTGCACTGTCACTATATAAACACTGCGATATAATTGAAAAACAAAATCAACATCTAAAATTACTCAATAATAACCTTAAACGAAAAATCCATTACAAACTCTCAACGAAGGAAATCTCGCCAGGCGTAGCTTCCAAATGTACTTCATTAAACGGTGGGCGAGGAAACACCAAGCAGCAGTGAAGTCAACCTCAGCACAAGGACCTCAAGTGTGTAGTGAGAGGTGGTTAGGTTAGTGGGGAGGTTAGTTTATGTATGAAGCTGTTTATTTATACGTATTATGATTTTCTATATGATCGTCTATGGCTAATCAGAAGTTGAACAAAACACATACACATTATCGCTAATCGGCAATTATCCCTATTTACTGTCGTGTAACCTATAAAGAGGGTTACATAGGAATGTGTGTGTTATTGTATACATACGTATACATCCAAACATATATACACATACACCATATTATGTTCTCACACACACACACACATATGTTTTCTTATTGAACAAGATGTGATCACGTTAACCATTACAGAGAGAGAGAGAGAGAGAGAATTTCTCGGTTGAGTCTAGAACCACCTCTCTCTCTCTCTCTCTCTCTCTCTCTCTTCAGCTTATCATTATTTCTTCAATTATCATTTTTTTTCTCCCATTTCCTCCGCACATATTACTGCCAATATTCATTTCTCTAGTTCCTCTTTTCATTCAACAGCCCATTTGACCTCCAAGTACCTATTACTTCTGTGTTTTGTTTGACTTAATTCTCGCTTTCATGCTTTCATTCTAAATGTTCTTTTATTTTTGCTATTTCTTTCTTCTAGCATCTGTTTTTCTCTTTTTTTCTCAGTTTTCTCTCTCCCTTTCTGTCAATTTCTCCTCCTTTTTTTCCGTTTCTGTTTATCTTTCTTTATTTTTTGGTCTCTCCCAATTCCTTCTAATTATTCTGTCTTTTTCTGTCTCTCACTCATTTTCTTTCAATATACTTCTGCAAACATTTCTCTATATCTGTTTCTCTCTCAATCTTCCAGTGGCTTCTCTCTGTCAGTAATCCGTTTCTATATTTATCAGAGTTCTCTGTTACTCTCTCTTTTTATATGTCGAATCTCTTTCCTCTCTCTCTCTCTGTTTTTGTCTCTTTGTCTTTCTCTTTGTCTTTGTGTCTTTGTGTCTTTGTCTCTGTCTCTATAGTTTTCTCACTACTCTTTTTCTTCTCTATCTTTCTCCTCTCTCCCTCTCTCTCTTTCTGTCTCCTCCCCCCCCCTCTCTCCTTCTTCCCCCCTCTCTCTCTATCTCCTTCTTCCCCCTCTCTCCTGCTTTATTGATGACATGTGGGAAGGGATTTTCCATTCAGACAGAGTAACCAACCATCCATGTGTTGTACAGGTATATACGACCACGTAAGTATAACTTAGAGAGAGAGATGATCGACAAATCTACAGATACAGAGAGAGAAGGAGAGAATTATGGAAGAAATCTGACAAAAATTAAATATTGCCGGTGAGTTCAGACTTTCAAAGGTTCATTTAAGTTATTTATGAGTTTGAAAGAACTTATCTTAGTTACATCAGCGCCTCGCTACATTCAGTGTTTTGTGACTCCACCTTTGTTCTGTATCATAAATCAGTTAATCAGATGGGATCATGGTAGGTGAAAGGGTAACTTAACTTTTCGAATTCTGTCGTGTCTGAGAACTTAGTTACCAATAATATAACTACTATAGTCTAATCCAGGTTAACTTCTCTTGTAACTAGAGTTGTACTGTCACTCAAAAACTATCTATACAAAATTGTCTTGAGAATATATGAAACGAACAATTTTGACAACCCTACCGAGACAACAGGGTTCGCAGTGTTCAATCTGAAATTCATCGACCCCACCAAGTACAGATAGTTTTTTGGGTGACTGTATGAGTGTCTACATCAAGTTACAGCCTACGAAATTACATCAAAGTTTCAATGAGAGACAATAAAAAGTAAAAGCATTTTCGTATCCATAATTGACCGACTTCCCTTTGTGCGCCGCCTAGTGGATGAAACAAGAATTAGAGTCACGGTGGTGTGTGACGTCATGCCGGACATTTTAGGTGATTTTTTAAGTTAGGTATAGAAACACATTCAGAAACAACTGTAGTGAAAACAAGAAACACCGCCATCCATCTTCCTTATCGCTCCCTATACGGCCAGTCGGGTTGTGACCAAGTTTAAAATTGTGCTTTAAAACACCGACACTTGAACAGATGCGCTATCACGAGTGACAACAATAGCTGCAGTAGTAAGCTTGGACATGTCGGGAAGATGTACTGTACACACGATAAAAAAAGTACCTGTGTACATTTTGCGTGAAACGATCTGACAACACAAACGATGGATATTACAAAATGTCATATAACGCTTGCAAGCAGCATTAACTGTTTTATCCACAGCAAGTTTTGTTATTGTATGAACATTCAGAAGAAAATAAATTAATTTTGTGAACAATGTGTAGCGTAGTTCATGTTGGTGGTTAAGTTGCGACATAAGTGTACTAATCGTTTTGGAAATCATAGGACCTAATGAGCACAGATACGTTTATGATCGTGTGTACAGTCACTCAAAAACTATCTCTACTGGAGGGGGGGGGGGGTCGATGAATTTCAGAATGAACACTGCCACTCATGTTGTCTCGGTAGGGTTGCCCAAGTTCTTCGTCGGTTGTGTCATATTTTTCAGCACAATTTTGTATCGACAGTTTTTTTGAGTGACTGTACATTCCTTTATTTACAGTCGCAGATCTACATATGGAGGCATGAAGACAACAATTCTTTAAAATGGTTGGGTAAAAGTTATAATTAGTTGTATATATTTCTTCCAGCAATGAGTAATTAACTGATGGAGGTACTGGATTATCTTAACTATGAACAGTGAATAAGATTTCATATGACAATATATCACATTGTACATTTTTATCCAGTCATATTGTTCAGATATAAGGTTACTGAGTACTTTCGTGTATGTCTTGTTAAGGTGTGGCTAATATGTAGATATGATGAATAATAAGAAATAATGTAATGCTAACATATTGTTCTCTGGGGGTGCGGCCGCAGAGTGGGTGTGAATAATTACAAGAGCGCTTCTGTTGTTCTCCTTCTGTTTCAGTGTTTATTGCATATTTTAATTATGATTCACATGTGCTTTGTATGAGAGAGAGAGAGAGAGAGAGAGAGAGAGAGAGAGAGAGAGAGAGAGACGCCAGGTGGGCACGGGTACTTGTCGAGAGGCTGCGGGATAACACTTTATTGCCAGCTGGGAGCTTCACAACGCCTGGCACGAGCCGCTGTCTTACGAGAGGGAGAGAGGAGAGAGGGAGATGGGGAGGAAAACTGGTAGGAGAGATGGGTGCGTTGGGAGAACAGGAAGGGAGGAAAATAACGGGAGGGATGGAGAGAGAGAGAGAGAGAGAGAGAGAGAGAGAGAGAGAGAGAGAGAGAGAGAGAGAGAGATAAGATGAATCAAGAGTAACATAAGCAAAGAAATAAAAACAATTTAACAGGTGAAAGGAGAAAAGGAAGAAGAAACGAAAAGAAGAAAGTGAAAAGTGGAGTGAAGGAGGAAAAGGAAATGGGAGGAAAAGTCGGGGGGGGGGGGGAATAGGATAGACAGAAACATTTGAGAGAGAGAGAGAGAGAAAGAGAGAGGAAAACCATGAAGGAGACGAAGATGGAAAATGCGAAAGATAAACATGAGGAGAGATGAAGAAAATGAGAGAGAGAGAGTGAGAGAGAGAGAGGGGGTGAAGGATGAGACACACTACCTCCTGGCTCCTACCATCACCTCCATCTATCCTAGTCAACCATCCTGTGTTTCCTCCACTTGCCTAATCTTTCAGTGCCTGGGTCTTCGCTTCTTATTCCGGCTTCCTTTCTCTTGTTTTCTTGACAGCACTTTATTACAGCTTGTAACTCAAAGGCCGGATCTTTACACCATAATCCCACTTTACTTATAACTTGAGTCTGTGATTCTCTTTTCAACTTACTATTTCTATAGAAGTAGCCAAGTGGTTCTATGGTTCTAGAGAACTAGCCAAGTGGTTCTATGGTTCTAGAGAACTAGCCAAGTGGTTCTATGGTTCTATAGAAGTAGCAAAGTGGTTCTATGGTTCTATAGAAGTGGCCAAGTGGTTCTCTGGTTCTATAGAAGTGGCCAAGTGGTTCTCTGGTTCTATAGAAGTGGCCAAGTGGTTCTCTGGCTCTATAGAAGTGGCGAAGTGGTTGTATAAGAACATAAAAACATAAGAACATAAGGAGTCTGCAATAGGCCGGTTGGCCTGTGCATGACAGCTCCTGTCGAGAGTTACTACCACTCTCTATCATCCACGAATCTATCTAGCCTTCTTTTAAAGCTTTCCAGCGTTTCAGCACTTACTACAAAGTTGCTAAGCTTGTTCCACTCGTCCACCACCCTATTTGTAAACCAGTTCCTTCCTATCTCCCTCCTAAACCTAAACATATCCAACTTAAATCCTTTACTACGAGTCCTATCCTGCTCAGATATTATAAGAACTTTATCTGTATCTCCTTTATTGATTCCTTTTACCCACTTAAATACTTCTATCATATCTCCCCGAACTCTTAGTCTTTCTAGGGAATGTAAGTTTAGTTTCTTTAATCTAAATTGATAAGGAAGGTTTCTAAGTCGCGGAATCATTTTCGTCATTCTTCGCTGCACCGACTCCAGTGAATTGATATCCTTTCTATAATAAGGGCACCAGAACTGAACAGCATAATCGAGGTGCGGCCTGAATAGCTCAAGATATAGTTGTAATATGACCTCTGCACTCTTATTAATTACACTTCTAGATATAAAACCTTATACTCTGTTTGCCTTATTTCGAGCATTAACGCACTGTTTTCTAGGCCGTAGATCCGGGCTTACAAGTACCCCTAGGTCTCTTTCACAAGTCGACTTCTCTAGGTTGATGTTGTTAAGGCTGTATACATTGACAGTATTTGTTCTTAGAATATTTAGTACGCTGCACTTGCTGGTGTTGAATTTCATTTGTCATTTTCTGACCAATCCTGCAGTTTATATAAATCCTCCTGTAGTGCATTTACAGCCTGCCATGAATTAATCTGCCGCCCTATTTTGGTGTCATCCACACACTCGCTTATGTCACTTGATCCCAGTATCTGCAGGGTAGATCGTTTAAGTGGATTGTGAACAAGAGTGGGCCCAGTACTAACTCCTGGGCAACCCCACTGGTTACACAGCCCCACTCAGATATAACACCATCTACTCTGACCCTCTGTGTTCTATCGGTGAACCATGATTTTATCCAATTTAAAAGTTTCCCCTCGATACCATGAACTTTAACTTTTCTCAGAAGCCTCTGATGTGGTATTCTGTCAAACGCTTTGCTAAAGTCTATGTAAATAACATAGTAATTTTCGTCATTATCTACTACCTCGAAGACTTTCCTAAACAACGTCATCAGATTTGTTAGACAAGATTTTCCCTTGGTAAATCCATGTTGAGAGTCGTAGATAAATTTGTTTTCCTCTAATTGCGATCGGATGCTATTTGCTATAACTGATTCAAGAAATTTCCCCAATACTGACGTCAAACTAATCAGCCGGTAATTTGACGCTGATGCTCTGTCTCCCATTTTGAATATGGGTACTACATTTGCTTGTTTCCACAAGTCTGGTACAACTCCCGTGTCTACTGATTGTATGAATAAATTTATGAAGGGGATTTCGTCTTCTTTAATTTAATTATCTTCTTAAGAACATCCTCTTTTCTGATAGTGATATTCTTTAATTTCTCTTCTTCATTTCCCCTAAATATCAGTTCCACCTCTGGCATTTCCTCATGAATTTCTTTTGTGAAAACTGATAAGATGTAGATGTTGAATACTTTGCCTATTTTCTCACTATTATCGATCACTTCCCCTCTCTCTGACTCTAAAGGCTCAATTTTTTCCTTGACCTTTGTCCTGTATAACTGGAAAAATCCCATGGCATTCGCTTTGGATTCTCTTGCTATCCTGATTTCGTAGTCCCTCTTAGCTTTCCTTACATTTTCTTAACATTCCTAGATAGTTCTTTATACCTGTTTCTGAGCTGCTCCTCCCCTCCCTTTAATTTCTTATGAATTCCTTTATTCCTATGTCATGTTTAAGTTTTTTGGTCATCCCGCTTGGCCCATTCTTATTTGACCTAATTTTCTGTATGGTATATTTTGTTCCTGTGCTTTACGTAGTATACTAGTGAATATATTATAGCAATGATTAATTGCTTTGTCGCCGGTGACCTCACCCGTTCCTACGGGGGACTGACTTAACTGTTCCCAGGTGACCTCACCTCGGTACCTTCTTAACCCTTTATAATCCGCCGATCGAAAGTCTGGGACTCTGACAATATTGTCATTATTTTTCGTTTCCCAATTTGGGGTAAACCTGATTACTCTGTGATCACTTTTCCCTAGGTCTTCCCCTGTTGTGATATCTCTGATAATATTTTCTTTATTTGTTAATACTAGGTCTAATATATTGTTACCTGTTAGGTTCTGAATAATAAGTTCTATATACAGGAGAGAACACAAACACCTGTATAGTTTTGTAGGTTCGGTTTACTGGATAAGAGTATGTACACCAAGGAGAGCAGCACTCTCTCTTGACTAGGCTCCCGGTCAACTGCTATAGGCGACGTATGGCAAGTGATACATTAGCAGCTTCCATACGTCGCCAGGCACATTAATTAAGCATGTGGGGTATGGTAATAACATTGCCACACGCTGCTAGCTAGGCTGAATAAATAATACATAAATGGAGCACATACATAATATACATACATGATATATAATCCAGCATACATAATATACATACACCTCCCTTCCCCCTATACGCTCATAGCAAAGTCTTGAGCGGACCTTTTCTTTTGGATCCGTTCTGAGCGTCGAGGGACTTCATCACTGGGAAGGGTATGGGACTCAACACTGGTGGCGGGGCCAGCAGAAGGCATTGTTACGGGGCGGAGAAAACGGCGGTTCCTCCACCACACACGACCACTGGGTAACCGCACCTGGTAGTCCCGTGACCTGCCGAGACCCATGACTACGCCTACTTTGTCCCAACGTAGGGAGGTCGGGTCCTGAACACGGACTTGGGTGCCGACACTCAACCTGGGGAGAGAACGGGCGTGGTCATTGTAGCGGGCGACGACGTCCTGAACACGTTCGGCGGCTCGGCGATCACAATCCTCTGTCTTGGCCTGCCACTCCTTGGAGAAGGATTGAGGGTGAGCAGGGACACAAGAACGAAGGGGGCGTCCATACAAAACCTGGGCAGGGGAGCGTCCGGTGTAGTTAGGTGTGTTGCGGAGTTCAAGAAGACCCCTGTCGAAGGCCTCGCAGTCAATGTTCCCAGAAGGGGCCACCTTAAGGATGAGGTGCTTCAGGGATTTGACAGCAGCCTCAGCGTGGCCGTTGGACTGCGGGTAATGGGGCGATGACAACACATGCCGGACTCCCCATCGGTCAAGGAACACAGCAAAGTCCCGGCTTGTGAACTGAGGCCCTCCGTCGGTTCGCAGGCGTACAGGAACGCCCACGTCACGGAAGTAGTGGCGGAACTTGCTGATGGTGGCGGCAGACGTCGTGTCATTACCGCACTTGATGACAACCGGCCAACCAGAGAGACGGTCGACGATAACGAGGAAGGACTTTCCTGACACACAGAAAAAGTCGGCCGACACAGACTCAAAGGGGCGGGTGGGGTTGTCGTCACTCATAAAGGGTTCCTGCTGCTGGCTGGGTTGTAATACTTGGCAGGGCTCACACGCACGGACAACATTGGAGATGTCGGAGTTGATGCCGGGCCAGAACACAGTCTGTCGTGCACGTCGTTTGGTGGCCTCAGCTCCACGGTGACTGTCGTGAAGGCGGGCCAAGGCGTGGGGACGTGATGCAGCAGGGACAACTACACGTGCTCCGTACAGAACAAGGTCTCCGTCGCAGTAGAGTTCATCGCGGAGTTTCCAATACGGGAGCAGGGTGTTGTGAAGATCGTAGCGGTTGCTAGGAAATCCATTCCTCACACACTCGACGAGTCGGACATAGGAAGGGTCATCTCGGGCCGCTGTTCGAAGGTCCTCCATTGCCTTGTCGTCATCTGGTGACAGGTCCGAACGAAGGGATTGGACGGCATGGAGAGTGACCACAGTCCTGACGGAAAGAGCGAGGTCGGCGTCGAGTACATGGTCTTCTGGAGTAGGGCGGCTGACAGGAGAGCGGGATAAGGCATCAGGGATGCAGAGCTCCTTACCAGCACGCCACACTGCAGTGAAGATGTACGCCGAGAGCTTCTCTTTCAGACGCTGGAGGCGAGGGTTCTCAACAGCGTCTAGCGTGTAGTGGTTGAGGATCGGGACAAGCGGGCGATGGTCGGTCACTAGGTGAAAGTATTGCAGGCCTATGAGGTAAAACCTGCACTTGGACATCGCCCAAACCGCAGCCAACAGCTCCAACTCAATAGTGGCATAGCGCGTCTCAGTGTCAGAGAGGAAACGCGAGCCACACTGGACGAGCCGGAACTGCCCTCCACCATGATCCTGCAGTAGGGCGTATCCCACGCCATACAAGCGTGAGGCATCTGTCTGCAGAACTGTCGGCAAGGCTGGGTCAAACGTGGCGAGGACAGGTGGACGAGACAGGGCCTGTTTCACTTGCTGGAAGGCCTTGTCGTGGTCGGGGGTCCACAGGAATGTCCTCTTGGGGCTCATCAGGGGGCGAAGTGGTTGAGCAGCTGCGGAGATGTCCGACGAAAACTCTGCTAACTGGTTGACGAGACCTATGAAGGACCTCAAGTCGGTCAGGTTAGCAGGGGTGGGAAAATCCGTAATGGCGCGGACCTTTTCCGGGTCAGCTGCGATACCATTCCCTGAGAGGGTGTACCCACAAAAGTCAACTGAAGAGCTGGCCAGAACAAACTTGTCGGCATTTAGGGTAATGCCGTGCTTCCGGCACCTGTTGAGTACCTCGTAGATACGGCAGAGGTGATCCATATAATCCTCGTCGTACACGAGTATGTCGTCGACCACTTTCACGCAGTTTGCCAGACCTTGTAGAGCCATATCACCTCGAAGACAGAAAGCGTCTCCTGTAGCGGCGAATCCCATGGGGCCACGGCAATAACTGTAACGTCCATGCGGGGTGATGAACGTTGTGAGTGGTCGGTCTTCTTCGGCAAGCTCTATCTGCCAGTATCCACACAGGGCGTCCATCGTCGTGAAGAAACGCGCCTTCGGGTTCACGCTGCGTATGGCTGCAAAGGGCGTGGGAGAAGGGTGCGCAGGACGAGACACCTGGTTGTTGAGCTTGGAAAGGTCAGTGGTGATCCGAACACCACCTTTAGGTTTTGCGACGACAACCATCGGGTGACACCATGGAGACGGGTCATCGCCGGTTGGTACTATAATTTCTTGGGCGACCATGGAGTCCAGCTCGTTTTTGACCGCCTCGCGGAAGGCCAGGGGAACCAGTCGAGGGGTGTAAATAGCGAATGGCTTCGCGTCGTCCCTCAGGTGGATCCTCATGGGGGGGCCTGCCATCTTCTTGAGAGGCTTGGATTCCAGAGCGGACTTGGTCACCAGAACGTCGCTGAATTCCTTCAGGAAGTACTTCCGAGCATCCGAAGGAGAGGTGTCACTGGCAAGAGGCAGGGGTAGGGCGGCAGCAGGGTCGTTGCTGCTCCCTTTTTGCACCCTGTTGGCGTGTTTTACCTCAAGAATAGGTTTGGGGAAGTCCTGGGAGATGATGGCCAACTCCTGACAATGTCTGTAGGACAGCAAAGGAGTCTGGACACCGTTATGCACATCAATCCAGGCTTGACACGACCTGTTGCCAAAGGTGACTTGTGCTTGGAGTGAACCTAGGGCCGGGGTCATCTGTGAACCGTCTGCCATAAAGCGGAGATCCTTGGGGGGCGGTCCTAGATCACTTGGAGAGAGCCCCAAGCATTGCAAATGCTGGGGACCGATGACTGTAGCATCAGCGCCGGTGTCGGGCAACATCTGAAGACGGGATGACACACTGCGGTAGGTCACAATGACACTGATGTACTGGGGGACTTTGGTCCTGGGACGCTGGGGGAAGCACACATTCCTAATGTGGCTCGAGCGTTGTCAAGAGTCGTCGTACCTCTGATTGGAAGACTGTGGGCGGCCCTCTCTGGTGGAGGGGGGCTGAAGCTTCCGCCGACGCGGTCCCTTGGGTATGTTGGAAGGGCAACACTTGTCATAGTGGCCCAGACGACCGCACACATTGCACTGGGCGCGTTTGGCTGGGCACCGTACTGTGAGTGACCAGTGGCCCTTACGGTCACAACTGTTGCAGGTAGACTGAGCAGCTGGACACACCTGTGTTCCGTGCTGCTTACCACAGTTGTTGCAAAATAAACCGGGCGTGGACGTGGTGGGCGAAGGCGTAGGAACAGACTTCTTGTCCTTCTTGTACCGGGACACAGCGCGTACAGCTGTAGGGGGAGCGCGGATGGCAGAGGTGGCACACCTGGCAGCCTCATAGGAGCGACATATCGTCGACACATCCTTAAGAGAAGAGGAAGAGTCGAGGGAGGTGAGGCGTTGGACAAGTTCCTCGTCCTTAACACCCATCAGGATCACCTGCTTCAACTGGGTCTCCTCGCACTGCTGGTGGTGGCCTGGACATATATCTACCTCTTCCGAGGCTCTCTTAAGACGCACGTAAAAGGCATCAAAAGACTCACCCTCCAACTGTCTGCAGCTAAACAATTCCCTCCTGCGCAGAGCTTCATTCTGCTGTCCTTTGATGTGCCGTTGTAGAACGTCCAGTACCTCCTCTACAGACAGCAAAGAGGTTGGGGGTACCTGCAACGTATGTTCCAAGACACGCTGAATTTCCAAGGACAGGCACATACGCAGCTGGATGAGTTGTTTAGGCTGTGACAAACTCTGGAGATCCACCATTGTAGAATAATCAGTCCACCGTCGCCGCCATTCACGAAAAGTCTGGAAAGTCTCATCAGGCTTCAAGATGGGCGGCGTTTGAGCTGCTGCTTTAGGTGGGGCTGGGGGGCGTGAAGGAAGCATGGATGAGGTATCTGAACCAGTCAGTACCGAGGCAGTGTTAGAGCCAGGGGCTTGGTTAACAGTGAGGCGAGATATCAAGGCTTCAAACCGTTCACTGTCTTCCAATCTCCGTTGGTTGTCTCGTTCTGCCTCTGCTTGCCTTCTGTGCTCATCCGCCAAACGTCTGTGGGCTTCATCCTCGCGTTTCTCATCTCTCATAAACTTCAGTAAAGCAATTATCTCTGGAGACAACGCTGAATATTGAGGTGAGGGACTGCGCGATGTGGGGGCTGGAGCGTCGTGGCCGGCCTGGTCATCCATCTCTGCGGGGCTATCACCCGTCTGAGTCATCCAGACGCTGGGTCCACGGCTACGTAAGGCGTGAGACATAACTACTTCCTCTGTGTACTATGTCTTAAATCAGTGTTGACCGGTCAGCCCGTCGTATCAACAAGATTTCAGACAAAAAATTAATTAAATACACAGATAAGTAGGTTATATATATAAAATATATAAGGAAGCCGCGCGGTCAGCGAGTGTTAGTACGTGTATGTGTGTGAGTGTGTGTCCCGGGCCGGCAAAGCGTCTCGCCCCAGCTGTGAGGGGGGGGGTGGAGGCGGCGCTGTGAGGGGGAGTGGAGGGAGAGGCGCGGCGACTCCCAGTCAGTCCAGTTACCCTCGGAACGCGGTCAGAGACGGGTGCACTGAACTCTACTCCTTACAAATGCCCAGAACGTGCCGTATACCTTGGGAATCCTTTAGAACAAGGTCACACATGAATGGCACGAAACACACAATGCACTAAACACTTCACAGAAAATCACTGTCACTGACACTGCTCAAAGTTGCTGAGATTCTTCAAGCAGGGATGACGCGTGGGAGTTGACCCAAGCGAGAGAGGAGTCCGTACGCCGGCTTTCCACAGACTTTGCACTTTCACTCGTAATTATCCAGTAAGATCGGATCACTGCGCCATGTTAGGTTCTGAATAATAAGTTCTATATACAGGAGAGAACACAAACACCTGTATAGTTTTGTAGGTTCGGTTTACTGGATAAGAGTATGTACACAAAGGAGAGCAGCACTCTCTCTTGTCTAGGCTCCCGGTCAACTGCTATAGGCGACGTATGGCAAGTGATACATTAGCAGCTTCCATACGTCGCCAGGCACATTAATTAAGCATGTGGGGTATGGTAATAACATTGCCACACGCTGCTAGCTAGGCTGAATAAATAATACATAAATGGAGCACATACATAATATACATACATGATATATAATCCAGCATACATAATATACATACATTTCCTCTAGTAGGTTCTGTAATTAGTTGTTTTAAAAAATTGTCATGTACTAGGTCTAGGAAATCTCCAGATTCAAAGTCACCTATAATGTTGTCCCAGTCAATATTTCTGAAGTTGAAATCCACCATAACTGCACAGGTTGTTGGATTTTGCTGCCCTACTAATTTCCTGTCATATGGGCTGAGCTGCTTCTTTCTCAAGACTTGTGGGCCTGTAAATCACTCCCATAATTAGTTTTTCTCTTCCTTCCGCAATTTCTACCCATACAGACTCGGTTCCTATTTCACCCTTTAATGAATTATTAATATTATTAATAGAGAAATCCAACTGCGAGAAAGATGCAGGAGTAATGATAAATAGGAATTTTAAGCCAAGTAAACAATGTGTATTTGCTCGAAACAAGGCAAATGAAGTACTTGGATTCATACAAAGGAGTGTTAGTTACAAGACTAGCGAGGTTATCCTAAAACTATATCTTTCACTTGAGAGACCTCACTTGGATATGCAGTTCAATTCTGGTTTCCGTATTACACAATGGATAACGAATCCCTAGAAAGAATTCAGAGGAGAATAACAAGACTAATTCCGGGCATTAGGAACCTTGAGTACAGAGACTGTCTAAAGCATCTTAATTTGCACTCCCTCGAGAGACGTAGAGTGAGGGGGGGATACTTAGTACCCATTTTCAAAAAGGGAGACATAGCATCAGCGTCAAATTACCGGCCGATTAGTTTGACGTCAGAAGTGGGGAAATTTCTTGTATCGATAATAGCAAATAGCATCCGATCATATTTAAAGGAAAACAAATTAATCTACGACTCTAAGCATGGATTTACATAGGGAACAATCATGTCTAACAATTCTGCTGATGTTTTTTAGAAAAGTTTTCGAGGTAGTAGATAATGACGAAAATTACGAAGTTATTTACTTAGATTTTAGCAAAGCGATTGACAGAGTACAGCATCTGAGTCTTCTGAGAAAAGTTAAGGCTCATGTTATCGAGGGAAGCTTTAAATTGGATAAAATCATGGCGTATATGGTGTTAAATCTGAGTGGGGCTGTGTAACCAGTGGGGTTCCCCAGGGGTCAGTATTGGACCCACTCTTGGTCATAATCTACATAAACGATCTAGATACTGGGATCAGCAGTGACATAAGCAAGTTTGCGGATGACACCAAAATGGGGCGGCAGATTAATTAAGTGCAGGATGCAAATGCACTACAAGTGGATTTATATAAACTATAGGAGTAGTCAGAAAATTACAAATGATATTCAACACCATCAAGTGCAGCGTACTTAATATTGGAAGAATAAATACTGTCACTGTATACAGCTTTAACAACATCGACCTAAAGAAGTCGATTTGTGAAAGAGACTTAGGGGTACTTGTTAGCCCGGACCTACGGCCTAGAAAACAGTGCGTTAATGCTCGAATAAGGCAAACAGAATATTAGGTTTTATATCTAGCAGTGTAAGTAATAAGAGTGCGGAGGCTAGGGGGCAGTGAAATTTTGCTCAAAGCTGCACTCTTCAGGCATTGTTCCTTATACATATCTAAGACTCCATGCCAAATTTGAAGCTGATATGTCGAGGTTTAGTCTGCCGCATTTTCTACTGAAATTTTTAAATTTACCTACAGTACTAGCCAAACAGCCGCTGTGGCGGTGCAATGTTCTGTTCAGTGTTTATCAACTTTTTTTTTCATATCTCTTATTTCATTTAAGTTGTCTTGTTGCAGATGAGTATGGTGCTATGTCTATATTGATTATCAGCCTTTTCTCATTTCATTTCTCAATGTTGTGTTACTGTACTGTAATGTAGGGGAGACCTACGCTGGCTGCCGCTTGTGACCGATACTTGATTAGTGATTATGCTGGAGCTGCCATTGCTACTGCCACCTTAACTGACTATGGCATTATCACAAAGGATGACAAGAGTCAGGTTATTGGACCACATAAGCTGCGGGATGCGAGACAAAAATACCGATTTAAGAGGCAAAAAATTGAGATGGCTAGTTTAGATAATTTGACGTCACTCTATTTTGATGGTAAGAAGACCGCCACTCATGTGATAATAAAGAATGAGAAGACCGAGAAATGGAGTTCGAGGATGATGGTGAAAGATCATTATGTCATCATGGTTGAGCCTGGCAATGAATATCTCACACATGTGACTCCCAAGACTGGACACGGAAAGCAGATTGCCAAAACTATTCACGAGTTTCTGGTGGAGAAAAATCTAACCCAGCAGCCCATTGTGTGTGTTGGTTGTGATGGAACCAATGTAAATGTAGGATCAGAAAATGGAGTCATTCATCATCTTGAAATGTTACTTGGTCACCCGCTCCATTATTTCATATGTCAGCTTCACGGAAATGAGCTGCCTTTCCGCGCAGTTTTTTATCACTATGATGGTAAACCAAGTGGTCCTGAGCATTGGCGTGGTCCCATTGGAAAGCAGATCAAGGAGTCTTTGTCTGAGCTTCCAGTTGTCGCCTTCCAGCCAGTCAGTTTCCCTGATTTCCCTGTGTTTAATGATGAAGTGGAGAAAGATCTGTCCTGGGATCAGAAATACCTGTATAGGATTTGTAAAGGAGTTATCACAGGTGTTGTTGAAGATGACTTGGCTGCTATTGAGCCAGGTCCTCCCTGTGTGTCAAGGTGGAACACCTTATGGAGTAGAATCCTCAGGCTGTATGTAGCAACATCAAGACCCAGCCATGAGTTGAAAAGAATTGTCATTACAATAATAAAGTTCAGTGCTCCAATGTGGTTTTACATCAAGATACACCCTTACGTAACACACGGCTCAAGGAACGTATTCCAGTCCCTGCTATATATGAAACACCTGAATAGTGAGGAGGAGACCATAGTGAAGAAGGCTGTCCAGAGAAATGCATACTTCGCCCACACAGATCAACTTCTTCTTGGTATGTGTGCAGATGAGGACATGACTGTTAGAGAAAAAGCTGTCTCAATGATAAGAAAAATTAGAGAGGAGAATCAGCAAAAGGAAGAATGCACTGGCAGATCTGAAGAGGAGGAGGAAGATTCTGATGCTGCTGTTGACGAGAATTTGTTAAACTATACTGATGAGGAGGGTAAAGATGGAGATGGGAATGAGGATGTGCCTCCTGTAGTCAACATGAGAAAGGTGGTGACTCCGAAACTAAAGTGGCAAGCAAAAAACTATCATTCCATGATTAACTGGAGGAATGAACTCAAGACTGAGCCTCCTTACATTGCTTCTCTGTCAAATCTACAGGTTAATGACATTCTTGAGACACCATTAGTGGTGCCCAAGTGGCCAAACAGCACTCAGGCGGTCGAGAGAGGCATAAAAGTGATGACTGAAGCTTGCACTGAAGTGACGGGATACGAATCGAGAGATGGATATATTAGGCAAAGATTATTGTCTAGGAAAATGATGCCAAGGTTCCGCACAAAAAAGAATTTCAATATGAACTTGTAATGATTTTCTATACGGTGTACCTGTAAAATAACATGTGAATTAAATCGATGTTACCCATGTAAAATTTATCATTATCCTGGAAAACATTAAATGACACCTAATTTTTGGTATACACTAAAAGTTGACAAAAAGTCGTTCGCGATGCGGCAGGGTAAGTATGCATGAAATGGCATGAAATTTTGCACAGGTGTTTGTTACAGCCATACAAACGATGCCTGAAAAGTGCAGCCTGCAACTCAAATAAAAGTGTTTTTTCCCTGCCCCCTAGCGGAGGTAATATTGCAGCTATATCTTGCACTAGTCAGGCCGGGCCACGATTATGCTGTTGAGTTCTAGTGCCCTTATTATAGAATGGATATCAATTCACTGGAGTCTGTGCAGAGAACAATGACGAAAATGATTCCGGGACTTACAGTAGAAACCTTCCATATCAAGATAGATTAAAGAAACTAAACTTGCTTTCCTAAAAAGACGAAGATTGCGGGGAGATGAGACAGACGTATTTAAGTGGGTGAAAGGAATCAATATAGGAGATATAGATAAAGTTCGTATAATATACGAGCAGGCTAGGACTCGTAGCAACTGAATTTAAGTTGGATAAGTTTAGGTTTAGGAGGGAGATAGGAAGGAACTGGTTCACAATTAGGGTGATAGAGGAGTGGAACAAGCTTAGCAACTTTGTAGTAACTCTCGAAATTAGCTGCCATGCACAGGCCAACAGGCCTATTGCAGACTCGGTAATTTTCTTATGTTGATCTTATTTTCTTATGATAGAGGTGTATAAATGAAAGTATAGAGTTGTATAAATGAAAGTCAAGGCTAGACAAAGGTACTCGAACTAACCAACCTGTAGCGAACTCATAACAATGGGTTTAAATTAGACGAATTGAGATTTAGGCGCGAAATAGGGAAACATTAGTTTGGAAATAGAGCAGTAGATGAATGGAAAAAGTTACCAAACATCAAAACTAACTTATTAGCCTTGTTTCGAACAAATACACAGTGATTTCTTGGCGTATGATTCCTACTTATCATTACTCCTAAATCTTTCTCACAATCGGATTTCTCTATAGCAATGTTGTTCATCTGAAATCTTGTTTCTCTGATTACATCTCCTAGACTAAGTACTTTACATTTGTCCACATTGAATTTTATCTGCCATTTTTCAGACCAGTCGAAATTTTTTTTTAGATCGTCCTGTAGTTTTGCTGAGTCCTCGTCGGATTTAATTGCGCAGCCTTTTTTTAGTGTCATCAGCAATTTACTTATGTTGCTGTCTACGCCGATATCTATGTCGCTTATGTATATAATAAGTAATAATGGTCCAAGTACTAAGCCTTGGGGTACTCCACTTGTGACGTTGCTCCAATCGGATTTAGTGCCCTTAATGCTAAATCGCTGTTTTCTGTCCTGTAACCACTGACTAATCCATTTTAGAATATCTCCTCCAATGCTATGAGCCTCCACTTTTCTTATTAGTCTTTCCAGGGGACTCTGTCGAAGGCTTTGCTAAAGTCGAGATATACCACACCATAGTCGTGCCCCTCGTCCACTGATTCGAAAACAGCTGAAAAGACTGTTAATATATTAGTTAAACATGAACGCCCGCTTGTGAAGCCGAATTGGGAATCTTTGATCAACTTGTGCTTCTCCAGGTGATTTCGAATAGGGTTTGAAATGATTGCTTTCAGTACTTTGCCTGTAATTGATCTTAAGCTGATTTGAAGGTAGTTAGAGGATAGTGAGCTATCTCCCTTCTTGAAAAGCTGTATTCGCTATCCTCCAGGATTCTGGTACTACACCCGATTTTAAGGAAAATTTATTTTTTTTTGCTAAGGGCATACTATTGTAAGCTCTTCCTTACATTGCTATAATACTCTTGCAATAGCTCATGCGGACCTAGCAACTTGTTAGGCTTTAACTTATTTGCTTACTAACGTCGTTACCAGTCACTACTATCTCGCTTAATCTATTTCCTTAATTATATCTGTATATCATCACTTTTACACTCCTCGTCACAAGACCATGGTTATGTACATGGATGACTCCAAGGTGATCCGGCTCCGTCCGGCTAAGAAAACCTGCCCGAAAAAATTCAACTTACTAGTTCTCAAAGAGTTTTTTTAACTCTGAAGGGATCAAGGGGGTGACAAAAGAAGAACGCCTGAATCTGTACGGAGATCTAAAGATCGCTTTCGCCTACTATGGCCAACCCGCACAACTATCTGAGTACACCGCCATCAATGGCATCCCAGTTAGACCGACATTCCACCAGTACGACAACCTGAAGCTGGGAGTGATCTCCCACTCCGAAATTGAATACATGAACCGAGACGAGATTGACAAACTACTCCTGGATCAGCTACACTGCGTTAAGAAGCTGTTTGAAAAGACGGCTCTGGTCGGACACTATGAAACTCTGCCCCAGGAAGTCCAACTGACCTGGGAAATTTTCTACGTCACGCCCTACTGCCAACCCAAGCGTTGCTTCAAATGCCATAACTACGGACAAACATTAAACAAGTGCAAGGCGCAGGATTAGGCATGCTCCCTGTGTGGTACCACCGGGCACAGCTACACCTGTCCCAACGCCGAGAAAATGTGCGCTGTCTGAGGCGGCCCACACATCTCTGCCGACCGGACCTGCCCCAAATGGAAGGAGGAATGCAGGATAGCCAAGGTTTGACTCGACAAGAAACTGAGTTACAAGGAGGTCCTCCATGCAGTACACGCCCAAGACAAGAAAAAAACAAGAAACCAAGAAACAAGAAGAAAAGAAAAAACAAGAAAAGAAGACCCAAGAACAGACACACATTACCACGAGACATGAAGACCGCGAGACCCCAGGGGCAGGACACCTCATTACGATCACCTCCCCCGACTTCCTCCACATCTAGGAGCAGCCAGGGCATGAAGAAGAACAGGACCTAGACACTAGGGAATGGACGGTCCAAGAGAGCAAAACGCGGAGGAAAAGAAGATCGTCAACTTCAAGTTAACAAGGCCCCCACGAAAAGCAAACAACACCAAGAAAACACCACACTCAATCAAGCCGGCAAAGAACAGAGAAACCATTGCCCAACCTGACATGCACCTGACTCATGGTCCTGCCCCCTCCCCGCCACGTCCAGGCAAGTTGCTGCTGCCTCAATCCTACAACCCCACACTACACTCTCTAAACCTCCACTGAACCTCCTTCCCCCCTGTCGCTAGCCTTTATCCATCCATCACAAGAACACAAGAATGGAGGAAACTGTATTGGCCCATACTAGGCAGTCCCATTTACACCCAACACCTATTGCTCATATAAGCATCCAACCTATGTTTGAAGCTATCCAGCGTATTCGAGTTAATGATGATATTTGGTAACTTGTTCCATTCATCCACTACTCTGTTTCCAAACCAGTGTTTACCTATTTCGCGCCTAAATCTAAATTTGTCTAATTCAAAACCGTTGCTATGAGTTCGCTCCTGGTTGGATAGTTTGAGTACCTTTGTAATGTCCCCTTTGTTTAGCCCTGACTTCCATTTATACACCTCTATCATGTCGCCCCTCACTCTACGTCTCTCAAGGGAGTGCAAATTACGATGCTTTAACCTGTCTCTGTACTCAAGATTCCAAATGCCTGGGATTAGTCTTGTCATTCTCCTCTGGATTCCTTCCAAGGATTCTATATCCATTCTGTAATATGGTGACCAGAACTGAACCTCGTAATCCAGGTGAAGTCTCACAAACGAAAGATATAATCTTAAGATGACCTCGCTAGTCTTGTAACTAACACTCCTTTGTATGAACCCAAGTACTTTATTAGCATTGTTACAAGCAAAAACACATTGTTTACTTGGCTTAAGATTCCTACTTATCATTACTCCTAAATCTCTCTCGCAATTGGATTTCACAATGGCATTGTTGTTCATCTGGAAACTGGTTTCCCTGTTTACATCTCATATACTGAGTACTTTACATTTGTCCACAGTGAATTTCATCTGCCATTTTTCAGACCTTTCGAAAAATTTGTTTAGATCTTCCTGTAGTTTTGCAGAGTCCTCCTCAGGTTTAATTACATGTCCTATTTTAGTGTCATCAGCAAATTTACTTATGTTGCTGTTTATGCCGATATCTATGTCGTTTATGTATATATTAAATTATAATGGTCCAAGTACTGAGCCTTGGGGAACTCCACTAGTGACGTTGCTCAGATGGGATTTAGTGCCATTAATGCTCACTCGCTGTTTCCTGTCCTGTAGCCATGCCCTTATCCATTTTAGAATATTACCTTTAATGCCATGTGCTTCTACTTTCTTATTAGTCTTTCGTGGGGGACTCTGTCGAAGGCTTTGCTAAAGTCAAGATATACCACATCATAATTGCGCCCCTAGTCCACCGATCCGAAAACTGATGAAAAGAATGGTAATAGAATAGTTAGACATGAACGCCCACTTGTGAAGCCATGCTGGGAATCATTAATCAATTTGTGCTTCTCCAGGTGGTTTCGAATAGAGTTTGAAATGATTGCTTCCAGTAATTTGCCTACAATTGATGTTAGATTGATTGGACGGTAGTTTGAGAATAGTGATGTATGCCCTTTCTTGAAAATCGATATTACATTCGCTATCCTCCAGGATTCTGGTACTAAACCTGTTTTTAAGGACATGTTAAACAACATTGCAAAGGACATACTAAGCTCTTCCTTACATTCCTTTAATATTCTTGCAGGAGGAAAAGAAGATCGTCAACTTCAAGCAAACAACACCTTGTTTGCTCCTCTTTTTGCTCTCTTGGACCGTCCATTCGCTAATGTCTAGGTCCTGTTCTTCTTCGTGCCGTGGTTGCTCGTAGATGTGGAGGAAGTCGGAGGAGGTGATTGTGATGAGGTTCGTGCCCCTGGGGTCTCGCGGTCTTCTTGTCTCGTGGTAACGTGTGTCTGTTCTTGGGTCTTCTTTTCTTGATTTTTCTTTTATTCCTGTTTCTTGTTTTTTCTTGTCTTGGGCGTGTACTGCATGGAGGACCTCCTTGTAACTCAGTTTCTTGTCGAGTCGAACCTTGGCCATCCTGCATTCCTCCTTCCATTTGGGGCAGGTCAGGTCGGCAGAGGAGTGTGGGCTGCCTCAGGCAGCGCACTTTATCTCGGCGTTGTGACTCGAGGTGTAGCGGTGCCCAGAGGTACCACACAGGGAGCATACATCCTCCTATGCCTTGCACTTGTTGACGGTTTGTCCGTAGTTTGGCATTTGAAGCAACGCTTGGGTCGGCAGTAGGGCGTGACTTGGACGGTTTCCCAGGCCAGTTGGACTTCCTTGGGCAGAGTTTCCTGGTGTCCGACAAGAGCCGTCCTTTCGGACAGCTACTTCACACAGTGGGGCTGATCTAGAAGTAGTTTGTCAATCTCCTTTCGGTTCAGGTGTTCAATTTCGGCGTGGGAGATCACTTCTAGCTTCAGGTTGTCGTACTGGTGGAATGTCGGTTTAACTGGGATGCTGTTGATGGCGGTGTACTACGACAGTTGTGCGGGTTGGCCATAGTCGGCGAAAGGGATCTTTAGGTCTCCACACAGCTTCAAGCGTTCTACTTTTATCACCCCTTTGATCCCTTCGGAGTTAAAAAAACTCTTTGAGAACTAGGAAGTTGAGTTTTTTCGAGCAGTTTTTCTCAGTCGGTCACAGCCGGATCACCTTGGAATCATCCTATTATATGACCATGGTCTTGTGAGGAGTAGTTGGCTGTTGTTGATGTTGTATGAGTCACATTCTCACTCCCTACAGTAGTCTTTGTGGGCTAGGGAAAGAAAATTAAGTAAAATGTATAATTTAGTATCAATATGCTAGAATTTTAAATTTTATTATGTTAAGAATAAAATATTAAGGTTAGTAATTTAATTATTCTTGTTTTGTTACATTTTGTTTGGGGTCCTAAAGTACGGTACAATAATTTATTGTACTAGCACGGTGCGAAGGTCTATCTGATGTACGGTACGAAATTACGGTACGAATTACGATAAAGCAATCGTACCGTACCGAACTGCATGCTCTGCCTAAACGTGAATCTGTTTAAGGTGTAGAAGTTGTCGCCAGCATAACAACCACACCCTAAGTTAGCGAGGTGCATGATCCAGTGTCAAGGAATAGTCCGAGAAGACCGGACAACTCGCCAACCGCACTGGCTAACCATTACCCCGGAACACGATCAGCAAATCGATTAACATCCAGGTTCCCAATTACTGTTGGGTAGGCAGAGGCAAATGGCTTAGAGAAACTTGCCGATTACACCAATACACCACAAGTCCACACACACACATACCAAGGGAGTATAAATAAGGCACATTCAATACACCATACACCTATATATTCCATAACTATCTTCTCTTTCTGACTTTATATTCCCTGTTTCAATCCCCACCACCTCCCTCCCCCTACCTCACCTTCCTACTGAAAAAAAAAAAAAAAAACACCGGACCACTCGACCACAAACCAATGGACCAATAACTTCAACCAGACTCTATCAACAAAGTTATTCGCAAAGAAATTTTTTCTTCCCTAAGCTAAAACTTTTCTTTATCTTAACAAGCTGATAGAATATGAATTTTTAAAGCAGCGTAAAAGTGGTTGGGATGGGCGAGGGGAGAGGAGGAGAGGGGAGGTGAAAGGAAAGGAGAGGGAAGCGGAGGAGGAAGGAAAACGAAGAAAGAGAAGGAGGAAAGAAGGAAGAATAAGAAAGACGTGGAAGAGAAGGTGGGAAGAGGAAGGTAAAATTAGACGGGGGGGGGGGGGGAGTTAGAGGAGGAGGATGAGGAGGCGAAAGAAGTGGAAGAGAAGGTGGGAAGAGGGAGGTAAAATGAGACAGAGGAGGAGTTGAAGGAGGATGAAGAGGCAGGGAGAAAGGAGAATGGAAATTTTAGTCTCTGTCATTCACACAAGAGGAACACCAGCTGAGAAGAATAACTTGACAAATCTTCTAATTTCTGGAGGTGAAGAGGCTCTAGATTGTGAAGCTGGTGGTTGTCTTGTTGCTGATTGTGGTGTAGTGCTGTACGGTGTTGTGGTATGGTGTTTTACTCTCTGTCCCTTGTGTCATAAGTATTTCTTGAAACCGACTAAATCCGGACTCAAGTGCTCAAGACTGCGTCCACAGTTTACTCTCACATATAAACAGCACAGGTGAGGTGAGCGGGCGGCAGGTATACCTCAACACTTCTCCTGCTGTTCCTGTAAACACTCACCACTCATTGCTGGGTGACTGAACGTGCAGATTTTTATCTCACCTACAACAGTCCTCACTTCCTCTGTAGTCCTGTCTTTAGTGGTAGTTCTGTATTATAAAGTGTCTAAATACAGATAATCGCCGATTGTGCTTTAAAAAACTAACTGAAGTTTTGGTCGAATAAGGATAATATTTTGTTTTGTTTTTATTTCTATACCTCAATGGAAATTAATTTGTATAGGGTAAAATTTGCTGTTTCATTTAAGCGTCGTTTACTATCATAAACTACCAAGTGCAAAATGCTTCTACGTGAGACTGGCCGAGATGTTATCTGAACAGAAGCAGCATCCCAGAAGCTAGTGTACGGTGCAGCCTAGTTGAGATGTCGACTGTCCTTCTCTCTACTTAGGTCTGCATTGCTTTGCCTCAGGGGAACGAGTTCTTCGGCCTCAAAGCTAACAACAGTTGCAGATATTGACTATGAGACAACAGTCACTAAATGACGCCTAGATCTGTAGCTTAACTAAGTCAACAAGGGCAGCTACTTTAGTATTAGGAAATTTAGAATTAAGGTAATAAAATGGTGGCGAAGGTGTGACTATAAGGGGAGTTTGGAGGCTACGTATAAAAAAGTAATAGTAGTAGCAGTAATAGTAGTAGTGAAGTAAACCAGTGAAGTAAACAAGATTCGAAGGTCTATTACGACAGAACGACAGCACGGCCAAAGTGATAAGTTGTAGCAACTGTTGCTGCAAGTACCAGAGAATTTGAAAAAAAAGTAGCTATAGCGCAGGAGGCGGGCGCCTCGAACTGGTTAACTACGTTACCGATAAGGGCATGTTGGTTTCAGTCTCAATAAACAAGAATTTACAGATGCCAATGCTCTAAGGTACGGTAGGCCAGTCGAAGGTTTGCCCTCCCAATGCGTGTGTGGCTCTTCCTATGACGTCGATCATGCCATGGTGTGCAAGAAAGGGGGCTTCATATGCATGAGGCATGACAAAGTAAGGGATCTCACAGCAAATATGTTGAAGGAAATCTGCCGTGATGTCAGGGTAGAGCCGACCCTCCTTCCATTGGACGGTGAGATTTTCCAACCTAGGACTTCAAACACATCCAACGAAGCCCGTGTTGACGTCAGTGCTCGAGGATTCTGGACGCGGGGACAGCAAGCCTTCTTCGACATTAGGATTTTTTATCCCATGGCCGCATTTCACCGTAACTTAGCTCTCGATGCTGCACACAGGAGGAACGAGAACGACAAGATAAGAGGATATGGGGAGAGAATTCAGAACGTTGACCAAGGCAGCTTCACTCCTCTAGTGTTCACAACCTCTGGTGGGATGGGACCAAGTGCAAGATGCTTCTACGCCAGACTCGAGGAGGTGATATCCGAACAGAAGCAGCAACCCAAAAGTTATGTTACAGCCTGGATGAGATGTCGACTGTCCTTGTCTCTCCTTCGGTCGGCTTTGCTCTGCCTCAAGGGAACGAGAGCATCGCTCCCAAAGCTGACAACAGTTGCAGATATTGACTATGAGGCTACAGTCACTGAATGCCGCATAGATCTGCGGTTGAACTAGCTCAACACAGCTAGGATAACTACTTGTGTATTAGGATATTTAATATTAAGGTAATAAAATGATGGCGAAGGTATGGCTATTGTGGAAGGATGGAGGCCATTGATTAAGTAGTAATACTAATAGTAGTAATAGTGGTGGTGTTGGTGGCTCAACTAACTCAACACAGCTAGGATAGCTACTTATGTATTAAGATATTTAATTTTAAGGTAATAAAATGGTGGCGAAGGGGAGGATGGAGGCCAATTAAAAAAAATTAGTGGTGGTGGTGGTAGTGCAATAGTGTTAATAGGATTACTGGTAGTTGTAGTAGTGGTTATAATATCATAAGTAGAATAATAGAGATATGGAGGAGGAAGTGCTCTGGACTTTTACACAAAATATGAAGGAACTAATGTTTTCTGCTACTGGCGGTAGCTTATTATACTTCCTCGCGAGCTGCTTAGGAACCTTCTGTCAGTACGCTGGGGAACATTCTGAGAGCATCATGCTAGTAGTAAGTCTGACCTCATTAATGGTTGAGGTCATTCTGGCTGCTGGTTGATTAATACTGTATGATATGGACACACAGTAGTAGCTTCAGCTGTGTACCCTTATATTACTGTATTAATTATGTTTAGTAAAGTATTGCAGAACATGTATTAATTCTATGTAATATCTCCATTTATTGTGCACCATGTTATGTATATAAATTATCATATTTACATTGTATGTATTCCGCTTGTGAATGCTGGCATCTGTACATGCAGCGCGCAGTAATACATAGATAGAGTGAAGACTGCCAGTCCTTGTGGTGCGGAAGTGAGCTTCTTGGTCCCTCTATATATATATATCTCCCGTACGAGAATAGAACCTACTTTTAAGATAACAAGTGTTTATATATACCTTCAGTAGCATAGAACATTTTGGAGGTATCAAGACGAACACAGAAATACCTTCTCAAGTCTTCTGTCGATTCGTAGTTAACGATAGATGACTTCGGGTAATTAATTCTACCGCAGTACAGTAACAGATGATCTCATGTCTTTAATTGTTTTGTAAGCCTCGAAACTTTCCATTTGCTTGCGGGATATAAACCTTACCAGGACTAACAACTGCTTTTGCCTGTAATAATTAGAACATACTGGAGAAGAACTTGTATGTAATTCACTTAGCTAAAGGCAATATGTCGCTTAGATAAAAGTCAATACTTTTTTGTTTGGCAGATTGTACAACCGCGGGTAAATAAAAGTCTAGTCACACCTTGAGCGGAAAGTTTAATGTTGGGAAACACTGTAACGCCAGAAGCTGTTGGTAGCCATGATATTTTGTGCGTGATTTCTGATCCACTATAACAATAAAGTTGTACCAGTCATGATAACTACATTATAGTCTATACAGATGTCACAAAAGAGTAGGATTTTGTCATTAATAAGTTACAGAAATATATAATAAATGTATTCTAAGGATTGGGGTCAAGTAATTATCCGGGCCAAGTAACTATCGGGCTCAAGTAATTATTGGCGTCATGTAATTATCGGGTTCAAGTAATTATAGGGGGTCAAGTAAGTGTCTGGGTCAAGTAATTATATGGGTTAAGTAATTATAGGAGTCAAGTAATTATAGGGGGTTAAGTAATTATAGGGGTCTAGTAATTATAGGGGTCAAGTTCGCATAGAGCTTAAGTACCCCGTAATTATTGGGATCAAGTAATTATTGGGGTCAACTAATTATCGGGGTCAAGTAACTATCGGGGTCAAGTAATTATAGGCGTCAAATAACAATAGGGGTCAGGTAATTATAGGAGTCAGGTTATTTTGGGGTCAAGTTATTACAGGGGTTAAGTTAATTTAGTGGTCAAGTTCTTATAGGGGGTCATGTAATTATAGGAGTCAAGAAATTATAGGGGTTAACTAATTCTAGGGGTCAATTAATTATAAGGGGATCAAGTTATTATAGGGGTCAAGTAATTGGGATCAAATAATTATAGTCAAGTTATTATGGAGTCAAGTCATTATAGGGGTTAAGTAATTATAGGGGTCAAGTTACTATTGGGGTCAAGTTATTATAGGGGTCAAGTTATTATAGGGTTTTAAAGGAGGTAGTTTTGATAGGAGTCTAGATAGATTCATGGATGATAGAGAGTGGTAGTAACTCTCGACAGGAGCTGCCATGCACAGGCCAACCGGCCTATTGCAGACTCCTTGTTTTCTTAAGTTCTTATTATAGGGATGAAGTAATTATAGGGGTCAAGTTATTATAGGGGTCTAGTAATTATAGGGGTCAGGTAATTATAGGGGGCTAAGTAATTATAGGGGTCAAGTAATTATAGGGGTAAAGTAGTGTGGAATACTTTAGTTGAACAAAAAAATATGTAATGTTTACTATGTATTAAACAATATATAGTAGAATGTAATTAGCATACATAGTGTTAAGATGTCAAAACATTTTATTTCCTTCTAACTTACCGTCACCAATTTTGCTTGATTATAATAATTATTTCCTAGATATAACCCAAACCAAAACTTGTAACACTGTTTTAATTCATATTTAGTTCATGAGCTGAACACCTAATTTTAGCCCATCGGTACCAGCTTTATTGACATTTTCTGAGAGCTATATATATCTAGAACTAAAAACAGCATGATAGACCTTTCTGCGGGGTAGCATATATTTTCTGTAGAACCACAATAGTACATGGAGGGTCTCGCTCTGAAAATAAACCTTCGTCGCCCATGACTACAGACAATCATTTACCACATATCTTTATATGTCACAATGACACTAGTCATTATCAGAAACACAAATATTTTCTTCAAACAAGATTTATTTGCTTTATATAAGAACATAAGAGCGTAAGAAGGGAGTAAAATGCAGCGGGCCAATTGGCCCATAATGGGCAGTCACATTTACACCCAACGCCTATTCCTCATATAGCCATCCAACCTATGCTTGAACCTATCCAGCGTATTCGAGTAAATGACAATATTTGCTAACTTGTTCCACTCATCCACTACTCTATTTCCAAACCAATGTTTACCTATTTCGCTCCTAAATCTAATTTTGTCTAATTTAAAACCATTATTACCTGTTCGCTCCCGGTTGGATAGTTTGAGTGCCTTTGTAATGTCTTCTTTGTTTAGGCGTGACTTCCATTTATAAACCTCTATCATATCGCCCCTCACTCTACGTCTCTCGAGGGAGTGCAAATTAAGATGCCTTAACCTGTCTCTCTACTCAAGGTTACTAATGAAAGGGATTAGTCTTGTCATTCTCCTCTGAAATCTTCCTAAGGATTCAACTATATATCCATTCTGTAATACGGTGACCAGAATTGAACTGCGTAATCCAAGTGAGGTCTCACAAGCGCAAGATATAGTTTTAGGATGACCTCGCTAGTCTTGAAACTATCACTCCTTTGAATGAATCCAAGTACTTTATTAGCCTTCTTTCGAGCAAATACACATTGTTTACTTGGCTTAAGATTCCGACTCCTAAATCTTTCTCGCAGTCAGATTTCTCAATAACGTCGTTGTTCATCTGGTATCCGGTTTTCCTGTTTACATCTCCTAAACTGAGTGCATTACATTTGTCCACATTGAATTTCACCTGCCATTTTTCAGATCTTTTTTTTTAGATCTTCCTATAGTTTTGCGGAGTCCTCGCCAGATTTAATTACACGTCCTATTTTAGTGTCATCAGCAAATTGACTTATCTTGTTGTCTACGCCGATATCTATGTCGCTTATATATATAATAACTAATAATGGTCCTAGTACTAAGCCTTGGGAACTCCACTTGTGACGTTGCTCCAATCTTATTTAGTGCTGTTAATACTCACTCTCTGTTTCCTGTCCTGTAACCACTCCCTAATCAATTTGAGAATATCTCCTTTAATGCCATGAGCCTCCACTATTCTTATTAGTCTTTCGTGGGGGACTCTGTCGAAGGCTTTGCTAAAGTCGAGATATACCACATCATAATTGTGCCCCTCGTCCACCGATTCGAAAACTGATGAAAAGAATGTTAATAGATTAGTTAGACAAGAACGCCCGCTTGTGAAGCCATGCTGGGAATCATTGATCAATTTGTGCTTCTCCAGGTGGTTTCGAATAGAGTTTGAAATGATTGCTTCCAGTAATTTGCCTAAAATTGATATTTGACTGATTGGACGGTAGTTAGAGGATAGTGATCTATCTCCCTTCTTGAAAGTCGTTATTACATTCGCTATCCTCCAGGATTCTGGTACTAGACCCGTTTTAATGGACATGTAAAACAACTTTACTTGGGGCATACTAAGCTCTTCCTTACATTCCTTTAATACTCTGGCAAATATCTCATCGGAACCAGGTGACTTATTAGGCTTTAGTTTGTCTATTTGCTTACTAACATCGTTACTAGTCACTACTATCTCGCTTAATTTATTTTCTTCACTATCTCTGCATATAGTCGGTGCCTTGGGTATCATGTTTAAATTTTCGGTGGTGAAAACTGTTGAAAAATACTAAATTCGATTATTTCTCACATCTCCATCATTATCAGTTAGGTCGTCGGTATCTGACTGCATTGGTCCAATCTTTTCTCGTGTTTTAGTTTGATACATTTGATAAAAACCTTTGGGGTTTGACTTCGTCTCCCTTGCTACTTTCAGTTAATTATTCCTCTTTGCTTTTCTCATCTCTGTCTTTACCCTACTGACCAATACCTTATAATAATCTCATAGGTAAACTTCACCACGTTATAATCTCCTAATAATATTCTTTAAATAATTATTTATCCATTTAGGGTCATTGTTCTTTGATCTGATTTTCGGTATGGTATGTTCTGGCTTTGTGGATTAAGTAACTCATTATTTAAATTGTTGTGGAACTCGTCAACCTCAGATCTTGTGATCAGGTCATCCTCAACCGTCAGGTCTCCAGGTAAGGTGAGGTCGCCCTCTGTGGGTACATTGTGTGAGGTCACCTCATGTGAGGTCATGTAATTAACCCCCAAGCTGCCTCTTTAAACTATAAGAGTTTGTCCTTCTGAAATGTGTGACTTTAGAGGAATTTTCCTTGCTGCTGCCCTGAAATTCTAATTGGAATCTTATTTCCTTGTGATCGCTGTTGGCAAGTTCGTTCCATATCTCGACTTTATTAATGAGGTTTTCTCTGTTTGACAGAACTAAATCGAGTATATTATTACTCCGGGTGGGTTCGGTTATATGTTGGCTTAGGAAGCAGTCCTGGATTGTTTCAAGAAAATCCTCTGATTCTGAGTTACCCGTAAGGGTAACTTGCTCATTAACTCTATGAAGATTAGGAGGTCTATATAATATTCCTCTGATTATTTTTCCCCTACCATCGATTAACTATATCTAAATTGTTTCTGCATTCCACTCAGTTTTTATTTCCTTATTTATTTCACTCTTCAGTTTACCCCTGACATAGATTGCTACTCCTCCTCCTTTCCTAATTTGCCTATCGGTATAGATTAATGTGTAACCTGCAATTTGGTATTCGACAGGTAACTCTCGTGAGTCTAAGTTTATCCATGTTTCAATGAATGTTATTATATCGATTTTTTTCGGTACATACCAATGCCCTTATTTCAACCATTTTGTTTCTCATACTCCTACTGTATGCGTAGTAGACATATAAGTTAGTCTTGTTCTGAGTCCTCTCTTTGGCGCGTTTATGTTTTAACTCCCTGCCTAATTTAGTTTTGTCATCATCCCTAACACTATTTCTTTGTAACCTTTCACTTTGTTTACCCGCTCCCACTGCAGTCTCCTCCACCCACGTGCTCATGTGTTTCACAAGCAGTTTAAGGCGTTCGACATCTTTTGATATGCCCTCTCGAGAGAGCCAGCCAAGGTTGTCACCCCATCCCTTAAAAGTTGTCCCAATTGTCAACGAATGGGACTGATATTGACTTGCAATAACTGTCAACACGGTCGATGACACCAACTGCCCTTGACAACAATTTATTGCCAACTCTCCTTCTAGGCAGGACACCACATATGATAGGGATCCCTCCTTCACCCTAATGCGTTCTATAGCTGTCTTGAACTTATCAAGAAGCTCTTCACTCCTACACCAGCCAATATCATTGCCTGCTGCACTGAGGCATATGATGGGTTTGTTCCCATTACCAGACAAGATATTGTCCATCCTCTCAACTATATCCCCCACCCCCAGCTCGTGGCAAATAAATCGTCATCCTGTTTTTATTTTTACCACAAAAAGCTCTATCCAGGTACTGTACCTGGAAATAGCCAACAATTAAGGTTTTCGAACCTTCCTTGTCAACCCTGTCCCTGACTATGTTCATGTCCATTTCGTCTATCAAAGGACTGAAAGAGTTGGTACACTTAGCTGTTGTTGTCGTATCCTTGGTGTGTTTTTCACCACCAGTTTGGTCGTCCCTCTCCTCACAACCTTTCATTCGCCTGAGTTTTCGTCAGACACGTGCTTTCCTTGTCTCGCTTCTTCCTTCATTCTCGCTATCACTTCCTTTAATTTCGAGATTTTTTCCTTGGCCCTCTCTAACTCGGCCCTCAGAAGGGCACAGCCCTGTTCACAAGTAGCACTAGCTATTACTGATAATTAATCCCCGGGAGCTAAGCCTGCCGTGATCTTTCCTCTAGTGAAGTCAGAACATAACACAATCATATACCATTATGGATAATAGTAAATTGCCGTCGGCATTTTCAAATGTTGTTTCTAAACTTTACGCTATTATCATATATGATAATTTAACAATATTTAAATGAATGTCCTTACATATTAAGTCTGCGTTATTCACCCGGAAAACTGTCATCTTCATCTGAAGTTTCATCATCTTGTTCGTATTCATCAAGTAAAGCATCATCCTCAATATTATCACCATCTCTCATATTCACACATGTTTGCAAGAAGCAGGATGGATGGATAAAGGCTAGCGACAGGGGGGGGGGGGGGAAGGAGGTTCAGTGGAAGTTTAGAGAGAGGATGGAAGGAAATTTGAGTGGGAGGGGACAGATGCCATGGTGTGGGGTTGTAGGTTTGAGGCAGCAGCAACTTGCCTGGATGAGGCGGGGAGGAGGCAGGACCACGAGTCAGGTGGACGTCAGTCGCTTGTCAGGTTGGGCAATGGATTCTCATTTCTTGGTCGGCTTGATTGGGTGTGGTGATTTAGTTGACGATCTTCTTTTCCTCCTCTTTTAGCTCTCTTGGACCGTCCATTCGCTCAAGAAGCAGGCGTATGTGTATTTAAGCACAGTGACAATACATTGACAGGTTGGTATCATACAGCTGCGTTTACATTTACAAGAAAGAAATATCGGTAAAGCTTCACGCACAGGTGGGCCAGATATCCAATTGATGTCCTTCATCATCCAACACCCAGCCAGCCGTATGTCTGGCTGAGCTTATAGTATAGTTGGCGGTACCAGATAACAGCTTGGTGGTTGGCTCTCGCTTTAGGTGTGCATGATCCATGTATATTAGGGTTGCTCATTTTTTCACACTTTTTTAAAATTGTGGGTGGGGGTGTTTTTTCCCATTATTCTGTTACTCTTGAATTCATTGGTGCCAGAATTAATGAAATCCAACATGTTCTAGGGGTCGCGAATCTAAATATAAAAAATGAATTTTTGCGAATAAACGTCAGAACTCAAGCTTTTTCTCTTATAGATCAGCAATCGCGCTGCTTTTCACTACTTAACCCTAATGGCTGGCTAGAGCAGCTATTCAGCTTTCCATTGACACCTAATTCGATTGCATGCACCTCTTATTTGACCTTCTAAGTCAGGTCAAAGGCTGTAGCCTACCTGCGTTAACGGAGTTATAATTTCGCTAGGTTCACATTGGCAGCTTTAAAACCCTGCGCTTCTTTGCAGTGTTTTGACATGTGTTGTGTTGTTGTTGGTACTGTGGTGTTATTTTATAATTTACTCAAATCTGCTATATAGTGTGGCAGTAAATTTATGGTTATCTATTTATGTTGTATTTTCTACAGGTGATTAAATTGCTCTTATGTGACCATATTTTGTTTGCCTATTTTGTTTTATTACAAAACGTTTTTTTCTTACAGAGTTCATCTGTTTATATACATACAATCATGGAAGAGAGTGAGTCGCAGTCGGGGGAGAATGCTAAGGGACTGTCAGGCCAACATCATCCACTACCCGTTCTGCCACTGAAGTCTATCTAGTAGGCCAGCCAGCATCGTCAATTAGAGGCAGTAAACTCCCGACGATGCGTGAAGTCCTGAAGTTCTTCTTTCACACAGTGAATGAATCTGGTGACAGACAGGAGACGTTTAAAGAAACAGTGAGAAACGTACTCACGTTCTGGAATTTAGCTCGCATCAAGACTATCTCAGAGAGGGGGTGCCGGGAGAAGCTGACAAGGTTATGGGAGCACTGGAGAAGTCTACAAAAAAGTCGGGACAGGGCTGCAAAGGACAAGGTTGAAAACTTCAAGTCTCAACTTGACCTGTTGTGGGACATCGGAGCACCGGACGCCATAGAGGACATCGAGAAGAACCGGCTGCTTACACCGGCCGACAAACAACAAGACATCGCCTTCTATCAAGACCAACGCCGAGAAAGAAAAGCGTTCATGAGTGGTAACGATAAGATTTTTGCCGCTAAGAAGAGAAAGCAGGAGGAACGAGTAGAGAAGCAAAGGTAGAAACAGGGAATGTTCGCAGCCTGTGAACCAAGCAGCAGTGATTCGAGACCTCAAACCTCTGTGGTGGCTGACACCCCAACGGAAGTAGAAATGGAGAAAAAGGACACAGCGATACAACCTGGCAGGTACACATCAAAGCACCCTTATGTGACGGTTCAGCTTCCACGTCGCATTCTCCAAGAGCCAGCATTAAAGGAACTCGCTGACCGTCTTCGGATATCCGATAACGAAGTAAGTGTATCCATAAATGTGTTTGGAATGTTTGAAATTTCTGTTAATTATTTGATAAGCACTTAAACAGTCGACATTTTCTACTGACACCCTTGCCTGCTTTTGCCCCCAGATAGTTTCGGTGGTCGCAGCAGTGCTGCGCTCTGCTAACCCGCCAGGCGATCTGTCTGAGTTCCGGATCTCGAGAGAGACTGCGAGACGGGCGCGAGCTTCACACCGCATGCAGTGGTGCACTAGGATGGTAAGCTGGTTAAGGTGAGAACACGTTTAGGTACTACATTAATATTTTACCAAAGCCTAGACTATTGTAATATATTGTTAGAAATGTATCAAATCATTAACAAAAAGCTTGGAGAAAAAGGCAGCCTTGATAATTCTTCATTATCTGTCTGAATTTTTATATTTCTCTTATTTCAGAATGTCGTGGGAGAAGAAGAACACCGACAGGCCATCTTCATCTCAGGGCGCGGCCATGAGGAAGGGAAGCTGCTTGCTGTCTTGCCAGTGAAGGACGGCACTGGCCTGACCCAGGCACGCGCAACAGCTCGTGCTATCGAGGACTGGAGCTGCGCTTCAAACGTCAAGGCACTGTGCTTTGATACAACGTCGTCCAACACAGGGCGAGTCCAAGGTGCAGTTGTCCATCTGGAGGCGCTGCTGGAAAAACAGCTGTTGAGGCTTGGGTGCAGACACCACGTCATGGAACTGGTGGTGAGAGCCGCTGCCAGCAACATCTTCGGCAAAACATCGGCCCCTACGGACCCTCTCTTCCAGAATCTTAAGAAAAGGTGGAGTCAACTAGATCACTCTCAGTATCTTAGGCTGGACATTGCAAATCTACCAGAGTCTGACTGGCTCAGTCACCTCCGACACAGGACCGTTAGCTACCTGCTGACCGTCACAGAATGGGCCAGAGAGGATTACCGAGAAGCGGCAGAACTAACGCTCCTCGTCCTCGGTGTGAATCCTCCGCGCGGCACGCACTTTCTGCGTCCTGGCGCATGTCACCACGCTCGCTGGATGGCGAAGATCATATACTACCTCAAGATCTACATGTTTAGCCACCAGCTAGAGCTCAGCAGTGACCTGTGCGTCAAGCTGCAGAGGATGGCGATCTTTGTGTCTCTGCTGAACACACCGGCGTGGCTGAAATCACCAGTAGCCGAGGATGCGCCTGTGAATGACCTGCAACTGCATCACGGACTCCTCCGCTACAGGGCCGTGGACTGTGAGGTGGCTGATGCGGCGCTGGCGGTCGCGAGCCGCCACCTGTGGTATCTAAGGCCACATACCGCGTCGTTCTGTCGCTGTGCAGCGAGAAGTTGAGTGCGGCAGAGAAAAAGGAGATGGCGACCAAATTGAGCTGCCTAGAAGAAACGAACGACTACGCCAACGACAACTTGGTCATCCAACAGACTACACGGCTTTCCGACCTGATAGATGAACGTGCATGGATGATCTTCAAGGAGCATCATGTGTGCGGCACAGCATGGCTGATGTCACCGGTGGAAGACTGGGAGAAAAACGAAGAGTTCATGAAGCTGAAAGATTTCTCCAGAAGCCTGAAGGTAACCAATGACGTGGCCGAAAGGGGAATAAAGCTTATGCAGGACTTCATTGGTTCAGTCACGAAGGATGAGCAGCAGCTGCAGGATGTCATGCAACTTGTGGAAAAGCACAGGAAGCAGATGAGTGGCTTCAGCAAGTCTGCTCTGATGCAACTGTGAGAGTTGAATAGAGGGGGGATTGAACTTTCAAATTGCATCTCCTCCTAGAGTTATTGACCTATTTCAATGATGTTTGTTTTTTTAAGAGGGAAATATATCATGGAAAAGACTGTGACGGCAAAATATTGATATGTGTTTTCGAATAAATGGAAAAGTCAAAACTATGAATATTTTGGAATCTGGTTCCCTTAACGCAGGTAAAGCCTTTGACCTGAATTAGAAAGTCAACTAAGAGGTGCATGCAATCGAATAAGGTGTCAATGGAAAGCTGAATAGCTGCTCTAGCCAGCCATTAGGGTTACCTGTCGAATACCAAATTGCAGGTTACAAATTATTCCATACCGATAGGCAGATTAGGAAAGGAGGCGGAGTAGCAATCTGTCAGGGATAATCTGAAGTGTGAAATAAATGAGGAGATAAAAACTGAGCGGAATACAGAGACAATTTGGATAGAATTAATCGACGTTAGGGAAAAATTAATCACGGGAGTAATATATAGACCTCCCAATTTGATAGAGCTAATGAGCGACATATCTGGGATGAAATGCGCAGGGCTTCCATACACAACAAAGTTTGTATAGTAGGGGACTTTAACTTTGGCCAAATAGATTGGATTGACCTTACAGGTAACTCAGAATCAGAGGATTTTCTTGAAACAATCCAGGACTGTTTCCTAAGTCAACATATAACCGGACCCATTCTGGGTAATAATATACTCGATTTAGTTCTGTCTAACAGAGAAAACCTCATTAGTCATGTAGAGGTAGGGAACAAACTTGCGATCACAAAGAAATTAGATTCCAGTTAGATTATCAGGGCAGTCGTAAGGAAAATTCCACAAAAGTCCCAGATTTCAGAAGGGCAAACTTTGATAGTTTGAAGAGGCAGTTGAAAGAAGGGGTATCATGCTTGGGGGTGAACTACTTGGACCTGACGATTGAAACCGACCTGATAATGAGATCTAAGGTTGCCGAGTTCCATGACAATTTAAATAATGAGTTACTTAATGCACAAAGGCAGAACATACCATACAAAAAACTCAGATAAAAAAAACAATGACCCTAAATAGATAAATAATTATTTAGAGAACATTATTGGTCAAAGGAAGGCCATAGGTTGGAGGATAAATCTGGGCGAGATTTACCTCCAGGATTATTATAAGGTATTGGCGGGTAGGGTTAAGACCGAGATAAGGAAAGCAAAAAGGAATAATGAGCTGAGGATAGCAAGGGAGGCGAAGACAAACCTCAAGGGATTTTATCAAATGTATCAAACTAAAACATGAGAAAAGATTGGGCCAATACAGTTGGATACCGGTGAGCTAACTGATAACGACGGAGAAACGAGCAATAATCTGAATAAATATTTTTCAACAGTTTTCACCACCGAAAATTTAAACATGATACCCGAGGCACCGACTCTATTCATAGATAGTGAAGAAAAGAAATTAAGAGAGTTAGTAGTGACTAGTAATGGTATTAAAGGAATTTAAAGAAGAGCTTAATATGCCTTTAACAAATTTTTTTAACATGTCCTTAACAACAGGTGTAGTACCAGAATCCTGGAGGAGAGCGAATGTAAAACCAATTTTCAAGAAGAAGGATAGTCACTATCCTCTAACTACAGTCCAATGAGTCTAACATCAATTGTAGGCAAATTACTCGAAGCAATCATTTCAAACTCTATTCGAAACCACCTGGAGAAGCACAAATTGATCAATGATTCCCAGCATGGCTTCACAAGCTGGCGTTCATGTCTAACTAATCTATATACATTCTTTTCATCAGTTTTCGAATTGGTGGATGAGGGGCACACTTATGATGTGGTATATCTCGACTTTAGCAAAGCCTTCGACAGAGTCCCCCACAAAAGACTAATAAGAAAGGTAGAAGCACATGGCATTAAAGGTAATATTCTAAAATGGATTAGGGCGTGGTTACAGTTCCTGCGAGTGAGCATTAACCGCACTAAGTCCCATTGGAGCAACGTCACAAGTGGAGTTCCTCAAGGCTCAGTACTTGGACCATTATTGTTCATTGTATATATAAACGACATAGATATCGGCATGGACAGCAACATAAGTAAATTTGCTGATGACACTAAAATGGGACGTGTTATTAAATCTGACGAGGACTCTGCAAAACTACAGGAAGATCTATACAAATATTTTTAATGGTCTGAAAAATGGCAGATGAAATTCAATGTGGACAATTGTAAAGTACTCAGTTTAGGAGACGTAAACAGGGAAACCAGTTACCAGATGAACAACGATGCCATTGAGAAATCCGACTGCGAGAGAGATTTAGTAGTAATGATAAGTAGGAATCTTAAGCCAAGTAAACAATGTGCTTTTGCTTGAAACAAGGGTAATAAAGTACTTGGGTTCATACAAAGGAGTGTCAGTTACGTGACAAGCGAGGTCATCTTAAGATTATATCTTGAGCTTGTGAGACCTCAACTGGATTACTCAGTGTAGTTCTGGTCACTGTATTACAGAAAGGATATAGAATCATTGGAAAGAATCCAGAGGAGAATGACAAGACTACTCCCGGGCATGAACATAACATAAGAACATAAGAAAGTGGGATACTGCAGGAGGCCGACTGGCCCATACAGGGCAGATCCCTTTCACACCCATCCCAGCACTTCCATGTGCCTATCCAACTTCGTCTTGAAGCTCCCTAGTGTCCCCTATCCTACTATAGCACTCGGTAGCCTATTCCACATATCCACAACTCTATTACCAAACCAGTGCTTGCCTTGAGTACAGAGACAAGTTAAAGCATCTTAATTTGCACTCCCTCGAGAGACGTAGAGCGAGTTGCCACATGATAGAGGTGTATAAATGGGGACATTACCAAGGTACTCACACTATCCAACCAGGAGAGAACTCAAAACAATGGTTATAAATTAGACAAATTTAGATTTAGGCGCGAAATTGGTAAACACTGGTTTGGAAACAGAGTAGTGGATGAATGGAACAAGTTACCAAATATCATCATTAACTCCAATATGCAGGATAGCATCACACATAGGTTGGATGCTTATATGAGCAATAGAGGTTGGGTGTAAATAGGACTACCCAGTATGGGCCAATAGTCCCGCTGCAGTTTCCTCCATTCTTATGTTCTGTATATACAATATATATATATAAAAAAATATATATATATATATATATATGTATATATATATATTACAATTACCAGTGACACATTATTTAAACACAGTGCATGGAATGATGACATCAGTAGCTTCAGCCATTATAACAACTTCTGGTGAGGCGTGCTGGGCATGCCAGCTACCTTCTGTACCGTTATCATAAGAACAAAAGAATAGAGGAAACTGCAGCGGGTGTATTGGTCCATACTGGGCAGTCCCATTTACACCCAACACCTATTGATCATATATCCATTAAACCTTTGTTTGAAGCTACCCATCGTATTCGAGTTAACGATGACGTTTGGTAACTTGTTGCATTCATCCATTTTTCTATTTCCAAACTAATGTTTACCTATTTCGCCCCTAGTTCTAATTTTGTCTAATTCAAAACCATTGTTGCGGCTTCGCTCCCGGTTGGGCAGTTTGATTACCTTTGTAAAATGTCCCCTTTGATTTCCCTTGACTTCCATTTATATACCTTTATCATATCGCCCCTCACTCTACCTCTCTCGAGGGAGTGCAAATTAAGATGCTTTAACCTGACTCTGTACTCAAGGTTCCTTATGCCCGGGATTAATCTTGTCATTCTCCTCTGGATTCTTTCTAGGGATTCTATATCCATTCTGTAATACGGTCACCAGAATTGAACTGAGTAATCTAAGTGAGGTCTCACAAGCTAGTCTTGTAACTAGCACTCCTTTTTATGAACCCAATTACTTTGTTAGCCTAGTTTCCAGCAAATACGCATTATTTACTTGGCTTAAGATTCCTACTTATCATTACTCCTAAATCTCTCTCGCAGTCGGATTTCTCTATAACATCGTTGTTCATCTGGTATCTGGTTTCTCTGTTTACATTTCCAAGACAAGGTACTTTACATTTGTCCACCTTGAATTTCATGTGTCATTTTACAGACCATTCGAAAAATTTGCTTAGGTTTTCCTGTAGTTTTACGGAGTCCTCGTCAGATTTAATTACACGCCCTATTTTAGTGTCATCTGCAAATTTACTTATGTTGCTGTCTACGCGGATATCTATGTCGTTTATGTGTATAATAAATTATAATGTTCCAAGTTCTGAGCCTTGGAGTACTCCACTAGTGACGTTATTTCAATCGGAATTAGATTATGCACCTCCTCAACATTGTTCTTAGTTATTTGATAACATAGTTCTCCACAGGTAACATACATTACCATCCCTCCTAATTTCTATTGTTTCTCCACTATTCGCCACTGTTCCACAATGAATCTGATGAGTTTCATCTTACCCGTTGCATATCAGAGAAGACGACTGCTGAATTATGCTGAATTCTGTGACTGGGTAGGATGTTGGTGAGCCTGATACCTCACTCGGATCCTTTTAAAGATCTCTCAGTGTCTTTGGTGGACAACAGTTGATAGACATCAAACACTACGTCAACACTAATCCCAGATATTCGTAGTGATTTGAAGAATAGTTGGTCTGACAATTCCTCGAAAGTTAGGCTATCTCCATTCACATTCTTTACTACACCCTTACCATCATTGATACAGGCTGATGGAAGAGGAATCCCTTCAGTTGGAGATACATTGACCTCGAGCCTTCTGGCAAGTGTTGGTTTGTTGGTCTCATGCAGATGACATACAGTAAGTACATCATTAGCTTAGAACTTGGGTGCTGGTCTAGTACACTTGATGAACTTAGTACAGGTTCTCTGGTGGACTTTCTTATTTTTTTGCTGGTAGATGGGATATGTTTATCTATTTATAATTTGAAGAGTTTTTTGAGAATAAATGTTGCACTACAGTTCCTGTGATAATACAGTTTGTCATTATATTCTTCTTGTTGTATATCTAGAATGGCTGCTTTCCACTTACATACACCTCAAACTTCTCCAGAGCTAACAAAAGGGCCAATGCTTCTTTTTCTATCGTGGCATATCCACGTTGATGCTTTTTCAGTTTGGCAAAGAAATAACAGTTAGGGTGCAATATTCCATCTTTTCCTTTTTGCATTAACACGGTACCAACTCCTGTGTCACACTCATCCGATTGTATCACAAACTGTTTCTTAAAGTCTAGGAGTTGCAGTACAGTGAGCCATCGCCAACAACCCACGGACTTTCGAATGCTGCTGACAGTCATCAGTCCACACAAACTTTCTTTTGGGGCTGACCAGATCTGTCCGGGGAGTGACCACCCTGGAAAGTTTTGACAAAACCGTCTGTAGACTCCAGCCATCCCGACATATCTTTTGAGAGCATTTCAATTGTGAGGTGTGAGTACAATTGGAGCAATTTTTCCTTGTCCAACGACATGACCGAGGAAGATTAAGGTGGCATGTCCGAATTCACTCTTGGGTAGGTCTACGGTGAAGTTGAACTCTGCTAGACGATTGAAGAGTACACGGAGTCGGCCAATGTGTTGTACCCATGTGTTACCCACGACGACAAGATCATCTAGAAAGGCGGACACTACCGGCAGGCCTGAAGTCACTATATGCATCTCTCGCTGAAATGTTGCTGGTGCTCCTTTGAGGCCAAAGGGCATAACTTTGTATTGCCACAGCCCCTCCGCAATGACAAAAGCTTAAATTTGCTTTGCTTCTTCCGAAAGTTTGATTTGGTACCTGTAGAAGCCTTTGAGAAGATCCAGCATGGTGACAAATGTTGCTTGACCCACACTATCGATGATGTCGTCGATGCGCGGCAATGGATATGCGTTAGCATTTGTCACCAGGTTGACCTTCCTGTAGTCAGTACACATACGGACACTTCCATCTGGCTTAGGCACCAGCACACAGGGTGACACCCATGCACTACTGCTCATCTCAACTAGGTCATGTTCCAGCAGATACTCAACCTCCTACTTCAACTTCTCCCTCTTATCAGGGCTCATTCGGTAGGGTGCTTGCTTGATGGGAGATATGCCAGGCAGCACTACCAGGTCGTGCTCCAGCAGAGAACACTGGCGTGGCACATCTTGGAAGAGTGGCGTGAACTCCTGCAGCAACTGCACCACATCCCGAGACTGTTGTTGTGAAAAATGGAATACTTTAGAGGTACAGTCACACAATGTACTGGAATTGCAGATTTTTATGGGGACATCCATTTTGAAATCAGTGTCTGGGACCACCTCCTCTCCTCCTGTAACCGGACAAACCACTTAATTCCTACAACAATACGGTTTCAACCTGTTGATATGAGTCAGTCTCTCTAATTTTCTCTTGCCTGGAGTAGCTATGACATAGTTGAGGTCATTTACTTTCTTCACTACAGCGAATGGACCTTCATATTTAACTTGAAGGAGATTTCTATACAGGGGTATGCGTGCTAAGACCCTATCTCCAGATTTTAATTCTCCAGCTTGACAATGCTCATCATATCGCTTTTTCATTTTCTCCTGTACTTCTGACAGATTTTCACGAGCACTCTCACCTACCCTCTTTAGTTTCTTTTTAAGCTTCTCTACATACACTGACAAAGGGACTTTTATCTGATTACTTATCCAACTTTCCTTCAACACTGTCATAGGACCTCTTACAGCATTACCAAAAATCATCTCAAAGGGACTGAATCCAAGGGAATCTTGGGGACGCTCTCTTATGGCAAACAACATAAGTGGCACTCCTTCATCCCAATCCTTATCAGTATTTCCTAAGCATAAAGATTTAAAAGTCTGGTGGAACCTCTCAAGGGCATCTTGGGTTTGAGGGTGGTACGCAGAAGCTAAGTATTGCTTAATACCCAATTCTTTCATCACCTGCTGGAAAAGGAAAGAAGTGAAGTTAGTACCCTGATCCGACTGTACAACTCTAGGAATGCCATAGTGAGTGAATAAGTAAGTCAGAGCCTTTACCACACTCTTGCTTTGATGTTTCTCAATGGTATAGCCTCTGGGTACCTGGTGGTAGTACACATGTATTGTTAACAAATATTGGTGGCCATTTCGAGTTTTTGGGAGAGGACCTACACAAGCAATTATTACCCTGGTGAATGGCTCATCTCCCATAGGAATGGGTTTTAGGGAAGCAGGTTTTATGACCTGTTTCGGTTTATCTGACATTCATGGCAAGTTTTACAGTATCTGCCAACATCACCTTTCATTCCAGGCCAGTAAAAATGCGACAAAATCTTCTTGTACGTTTTTTCCTAACTTCTAACTGTCCTCTCAAAATGTCGTGTGCCAACTTCAAGATTTCTTCCCTGTGACATCTGGGAATCACTTCCTCATGCACAACGTTCCACTCAGCAGCAGGATCAGATACAGGCCTGAACTTCCTCATAAGTAACCCTGAATCCATGTAGTAATAAACAGGCAAGCGACAGGTACTTTCAGAATGGTAATGTTGTCACCAGAAGAGAAATCAGCTTCAGATTTGGGGGAATGAATGTTAACTGAATCTTTAGCTTCACTCACATCTCTCCCACCAATGTCACTATCATTTACATCATTGCCAAGTGCACTACTATCAGCAATAATCAGGGTCAGGGTCAACTGAAGTAGCAGTCTGTGCTTTATTCCGAAGAGTCTGGCTCCTCATGACTGCACATAAAGGAAATAAATCTGGGTATTCTTCAATTAAACCAATATTATTCTTTACTGTAGGAGTCGAAGATGCCACAGGATCTGGCACCACGCTGGCTCCTGCAATATCATTACTCAGCAAAAAAGTAACCCTTGTCACAGGAAAAAATCTTGAACACCATAATCACCAAACCAGTCACAAGTTGAGTTCTCAACTACTCCCTACACAAAGGAACAGTGATCACTCCACCGACACCCTTAAGCACCAAATGCCCTCCAGTATAGGAATCTTCCACGCAGGGAACAGGTCCTTTCAACAGAACACTGTGAGAAGCACCTGTGACACGCAAAATCTTCGCAGGGGACTGATCACCTGATTCTTCAACTGCAACTGAACCATCAAACATGAAAGGTTCAAAAGAATCCTCCTTTGGGCGATTACTAACTAAAGTTTTGTCAAACTTCTCCAGAGGTCCGAATGAGAGCACTGGCCCTTCCTTCTTTGTTTTCAATTTAGGGCAATTTGCAATTACATGACCTGTTTTTTTACAATAAAAACAGACAAATGCCTTAGTCTTGGCATATGTCTTGGAAAGCTAGTTTCCACGAAAATTTACTCTATTAGAAGAAGCAGCACTACTATCCTGCCTACCACCCTTTTCCTTGGTTACAAAACCCTTTCCACCTGAATGATTTTGAGATTTAACAGGATGCATTTTGTGAATAAGGGCATAGCTATCAGCTAATGCAGCAGCTTTATGAACATCAGTATTATCTTTCTCTCCTAAGTACGATTTTATATCTCTCGGAGTGGCTCTTTTGACCTGTTCTAAAATCACCAACTGAACACGTTCCTCAAAAGTGTCTACCTTGCTAGACTTTATCCACCTTCCACACATTTTACTCAATGAATAAACAAATTCTATATACGACTGTACATCAGTCTTTCTCATTGGAGATGTTCGGGGTACTTGATTCTAACTACAGGAGCGAACATAAACACCTGTAGAGTTTGTAGGTTCTTATTAACGGAAATATACAGGAGTGCGCTCACAAGCGCGGGTAGTCCTTACACTCCTATATGGGTCAACTGACCTCTCTCTGACCACTCAGGCGACCTGTGGTAAGTGGTACTTTAGTAGCTTCCAGATGTCGCCAGGCACATTTATTTAAGCGTGTGGTGACATGAAACAGGGGCATTGCCACACGCTACTGAATAGAAAAGTAATGTGTATATATAGAGTACATACATGGTATACATACAGCATACATAATATGCATACACCTTCCCCATCCCCCCCCCCCCCCCACCCATACGTTCATAGCAAAGTCTTGAGCAGACCTTTTCCTGTGGATCCGTTCTGAGAGTCGAGGGGCTTGATCACTGGGGGGGATATGGGACTCAGCACTGGTGACGGGGTCAGCGGAAGGTGTTACGGGGCGGAGGAAACGGCGGTTCCTCCACCACACCCGACCGCTGGGTAACCGCACCTGGTAGTCCCGTGACATACCGATACCCATGACTACGCCCACTTTGTCCCAACGTATGGAGGTCGGGTCCTAGACAGGGACTTGGGTGCCGACACTCAACCTGGGGAAAGGACGGGCGTGGTCGTTGTGGAGGGCGACGACGTCTTGAATACGTTCGGCGGCTAGGCGATCAAAATCCTCTGTCTTGGCCTGCCACTCATTGGAGAAGGATTGAGGGTGAGCAGGGATACAAGAACGCAGGGGGCATCCATACAAGACCTGGGCAGCGGAGCGTCCGGTGTAATTGGGTGTGTTGCGGAGCTCAAGGAGACCTGTTCGAAGGCCTCGCAGTCAATATTCCCAGAAGGGGCCACTTTGAGGATGAGGTGCTCAGGAATTTGACAGCAGCCTCAGCGTGGCCGTTGGACTGCGGGTAATGGGAGGGGGGGGGGGGGTGACAACACATGCCGGACTCCCCTTCGGTCGAGGAACAAAGCAAAGTCCCGGCTTGTGAACTGGGGCCCTCCGTTGGTTCGCAGGCGTGCAGGAACGCCCACTTAGCGGAAGTAGTGGCGGAACTTGCTGATGGTGGCGGCAGATGTCGTATCATTACCGCACTTGATGACAACCGGCCAACCAGAGAGACAGTCGACGATAACCAGAAAGGACTCTCCTGACACACAGAAAAAGTCGGCCGACACAGACTCAAAGGGGCGGGTGGGGTTGTCGTCACTCGTGAAGGGTTCCTGCTGCTGGCTGGGTTGTAGAACTTAGCGGGGCTTACACGCCTGGACAGCATTCGAGATGTCGGGGTCGATGCCAGGGCGGAGCACAGTCTGTCATGCACGCCGTTTGGTGGCCTTGGCTCTACTGTGACTGTCGTGAAGGCTAGCCAAGGAGTGGGGACGTGAAGCAGCAGGGACAACTACCGAAGGAGAGGTGTCACTGGCCAGAGGTAGGGGTAGGGCGGCAGCAGGGTAGTTGCTGCTCCCTTCGTGCACCCTGTTGGCGTATTTTACTTCGAGAATAGGTGTTGGGAAGTCCTGGAAGATGATGGCCAACTCTTGGCAATGTCTGTAGGACAGCAATGGATTCGGGACACCATTATGCAAGTTAATCTAGGCTTGACACGACCTGTTGTTAAAGGTGACATGTGCATAGAGTGAACCTAGGGCTGGGGCCATCTGTGAACCATCTGCCGTGATGCGGAGATCCTTGGGAGGCGGTCCTAGATCACTTGGAGAGAGCCCCAAGCATTGCAAATGCTGGGGACCGATGACCATAGCCTCAGCACCGGTGTCGGGCAGCATCTCGAGACAGGATGACACACTGCCGTAGGTCACGATGACGCTGACGTGCTGGGGGACTTTTGTCCTGGGACGCGAGGAGAAGTACACCCTCCTAATATGGGTCGGGCTTTGCTCAGGGTCGTCGTGCCTCTGATTTGGCGACTGTGGGCGGCCCTCACTGGTGGAAGGGCGCTGCTGCTTCCGCCGACGCTGTCCCTTGGGTTTGTTGGTGGGGCAACACTTGTCGTAGTGGCCCAGACGACCACACACATTGCACTGGACGTGTTTGGCTGGGCACCGTACTGTAAGTGACCAGTGGCCCTTGCAGTCACAACTGTCGCGGGTAGGCTCAGCAGCTTGACATACCTGTGTTCCGTGCTACCTACCACAGCTGTTGCAAAGGGAGCCGGGCGTGGGCGTGGTGGGCGTAGACGTTGGGGTAGACTTCTTGTCTTTCTTGTATTGGGATATAGCCCGTACCGCTGTAGGGGGAGCTCGGATGGCAGAGGTAGCACACCTGGCAGCCTCATAGGAGCGACATACTGTCAATACATCCTTAAGAGAGGAGGAAGAGTCGAGGGAGGTGAGGCGTTGGACAAGCCCCTCGTCCTTAACACCCATCAGGATCACCTGCTTCAACTGGGTCTCCTCGCACTACAGGTGATTACCGGGACATATGTCTATCTCTTCCGAGGCTCTCTTGAGTCGTACGTAGAAATCGTCAAAAGTCTCGCCCTCCATCTGTCTACAGCTAAACACTTCCCTCCTGCGGAGAGCTTCATTCCGCTGACCTTTGATGTGCCGTTCTAAAACATCCAGTACCTCCTCTACAGACAACAAAGACGTCGGGGGCACTTGCAACATATGTTCCAACACATGCTGCGTTCCCAAAGACAGGCACATACGTAGCTGAATGAGTTGTTTAGGCTGTGGCAAGCTCTGGAGATCCACCATTGTAGCATAATCAGTCCACCGTCGTCGCCACTCACGAAATGTCTGGAAAGTCTCATCAGGCTTCAAGGTGGGTGGGGGTTGGACAACCACTTTGGTAGAGGGCGTTGACGCAGTATCTGAGCCAGTCGGTACCTGAGTAGTGGAAGGGCCAAGGGCTTGATTAGCAGTGAGGCTAGATATCAAAGTTGCAAACCGTTCGTTATCTTCCAACCTCCTTTGGTGGTCTTCAGCACGTCTTCTCGCTTCGTCCTCGCGCCTTTCCTCACTCATAGGCTTCATCAGAGCAATTATCACTGAGGACGAGGCTGAGGGTCGAGGGGGGTGGCTGGGAGTTGTGTTGGGAGAGGGTGGGGCGTCGCGCTCTGACTGGTCATCCATCTCTGTAGCGCTGTCATCCGTATGATTCATCCGGGCTCTAGGGACACCCCTGCGTGAGGCCCTGGGCATAATTACTTTATCTGTATATTGTATCTCGAATCAGTGTTGACCGGTATCAACCAGATCTGAGACAACAAAATTAATTGAATACACAGATAAGTAACTTATATATATATATGAAATATATATGAAGAAATGACTGCAGTCGGTGTGTCCATGCGTGAGTTGGTGTGTGTAGGCGGGGGGAGAGCGGAGGGGGGCAGTAGGGGGTGAGCGTTAGGAGGGTGAGTTACCCTCGAGGCAGCCGGGGAGGGACGCGCTGACGCACCACTCCTCACAAATGCCCTATATCAGCCTTCCACCTTAGGGAATCCTTTAAAACAAGGACACACACTTTAGCACTACACACACGAGGGGCACTTTAAGACACTTCACAGGAGCTTGCGGTCACTGCACACTGCTCAAAACTCGTTGGTCATTCAAACGAATTTTTGTGGGAGATAATGACGACGGATGAGGGAGTTGACGGAGGAGGTCTACATGTCTTGATTTTACTCGAACGTACTTATTACCACTTAATCGATCACTTGATACTCACTGCGCCATGGAGATGTTCGGGGTACTTGGTTCTAACTACAGGAGTGAACATAAACACTTGTAGAGTTTGTAGGTTCTTATTAACGGAAATATACAGGAGTGCGCTCACAAGCGCGGGTAGTCCTTACACTGCTATATGGGTCAACTGACCTCTCTCTCATCTCTCAGGCGACATGTGGTAAGTGGTACATTAGCAACTTCCAGATGTCGCCAGGCACATTTATTTAAGCGTGTGGTGACATGAAACAGGGGCATTGCCACACGCTACTGACTATAGAAGTAATGTGTTTATATAGAGTACATACATGGTATACATACAACATACATAATATACTCATAGTCCTAAATTTCACTCTATAAGTTTCAGGAATGAGTTCATACACCTTAAAAAAATTTTCTTTCACTAACTCATAACTACAACAAACTTCACTTGACAAAGACAGAAATACGGAACGAGCTGATCCAGTGAGCACACTTTGAATCATAACAATCCTCATCTCTTCAGGCGAATGAGAAGACTTTGCAATTTTCACAACCTGCATGAAAAACTCTTCGGGATCCTCCTCGGCAAAGGCAAGCATAAGTCTCAAATGTTTTGTCACATCAAACCATTTTGTTTCAGATTCTATATACAATGCCTACAAGTCTCGTCATCTATTGCCAGCCTGTGCTAATGCTAATTCGTCCTGCCTTTCAAGTTCTCTCTCCTCCAAAGCCAACTCATGCTCCATTTCGAGCTTTCTTATCTCTACAGCTTACCTGAGATCAAATGAACGCAAAGATAGTGCCCCCCGTGGTAGCACCGACTCATTCACAAGTTCAGTTAGGACGGCATTTTGAATCACAGTCTTCCTTTGACTGTTGATACTCAATTTTATATGTATCAGCAAGTCTCATCCAATCATCCTTTCGCAGTGCACAGTTTTTCAACATTTTCACGGATGGATTCTCAAAAAACTCCTCAACATCAAAAGTATCCATGATTAATTAATAAAAAATGTCAATGTCTAAATATTCCCAATAGTTAATGAGTGATAAAGGGATCTATCCTGGCAAAGTCGCCAAATTGTTATGACTTTGGCCTCTTAGGTTGTAACAATGCAATTTAAATTAACTTTACTTTGTATTATTCTTAAAGTTGAGTTAACTCTATCATTATGGTTATCTTTGTATCGAAGATCCAAGCAATAGATCATCACCTCATTACCATGGGGTTATTGAAAATCATGAAGTACATTTAATTACATATATTAACAAACAAAAAATAAATATATCAGTTATGCACAAAATAAAACAAAGACAAACTAAATCTGATCAAACAAGTGACTCAACCCAGTGACAAAATAACAATCATAACAGTAATGACTAAACACTTATTTAAGTTAACAAACTACCGTGGACAACGTGGTTATCCAACACACATAACTCAAAAACAAGTAAGTTATTTTACCCTGGAATTCTGAAATATGACTACCCACAATCTCACATATAAATAACTATATAATACTTGGTGTTCTTAAAAGTCGAGCAAGGTTTACACGTCATACCACTAGAAATATGCAATAGGAGAGGAGATATCTAGCTCAGTACTGACCTGACCTAGTTCAGTACCGACCTGACCTAGCTTCAGTACCGACCTGACCAAGTTTGGAGAAGAACGTACCCCTAAGTGCTCGTGCTAGTGACCATAGGAAATGGCCGCCGTGGATCGTTGTGTTGTGGAGGAAGAGGGACGGTGTGTGTGGGAAGACGACCCCCTGGCCACTTTGTTAAGTCAGGTGGAGTAGTTGAGTAGAGAGATAGATGTTTTAAAGAGGGAGAACGAAGCCCCCAGGACTGAACTCCTTCAGGTAGGTGTCCTGCCTAGCAGGACACCTGAAGGAGTGTCAGGAGGGACAGGGGTGGAGAATGGTTGTCTCCAAGGGGACTCGGGTCAGACTCAGGAAAGGTGGCCAGGGTGTGCAGTGCAGTAGCCCCTATCAAATGTTGGATGAAGCTGCCAAGGAAGAGAACAGGCAGGACGGTGTGGTGCCAGGAGAAAAAAGGGCAGTTGTTCAAACCCTGCCCAGTGGTAAGGTCGTGGTGGTTGGGAAATGTTGGACTAGGGTGTGTTTTCCTGGGGCTGGGATAGGGCATGTAGCTGAGAGGATAGATAGGGTTTTGTCAGGGGAGGATACCAAGCCAGTAGTGTGTCTTAGTGTAGGAGGTAACGACATAGGAAAGGTTAGGAGTGAGGAACTTTTCAAGAGGTATAGGGAGGCGCTAGGGAAGGTTAGAGATAGGGGAGGGATCCCGATAGTATGTGGTGTCTTGCCTAGAAGATGAGTTGTTGGTGAATGGCTGTCCAGGGCAATTGCTCTAAATTATCGACTGGAAAACATTGTGCAAGCAATGGTTGGGCGTTCATTGATAACTGGCAACCATTCTATTTTAACGACTACCTGTACAGTCGTGACAGAGTACACTTGTCTCGCACGGGGATAAAGACGTTGTCTGCATCCCTGGAGCGTGAAATTGTCACTCCAAAGGGGAGGTTTCGCCAGTAGAGAGAGGTCGGGGTAAGTTGGAGTAAAAAAAACAAGCAGGTCTTGGAGAGTAAAATTGATTACTCAGGACAAGGGGTAAAACAGGACCAGGAAAGGGTAGGTTTAAATGTATACTATACAAACAGTAGGAGAGTTAGAAATAAAACAGACTTGCTGAGAGCGGTTGTATGTACTGACAATGTAGACGTCATAGCAATCACCGAAACTTGGATGAATCTGGTGAGCAAGAACTTTTTATCAGAGTACTTTTTTCACGAGGACAGGGAAGGTAAGAAGGGAGGAAGAGTCGCACTCTTCGCCGGGGATTCATTAAAATGGTGTATTAATAATTCAATAAGGGGTTTGAAATAGTAACCGAGTCTGTGTGGGTAGAAATTGCGGAAGGAAGAGAAAAACTAATTATGGTAGTGATTTACAGGCCCCCAAGTCTTGGGAAAAAAGCAGCTCAGCCCATATGGCAGGAAATGAGTAGGGTAGCAAAATACAACCACCTTTGCATTATGGGGGATTTCAACTTCAGAAATATTGACTGGGAGAACGTTGAATCTGAATCTGAAGACTTCCTAGATGCAGTACAGGACAATTTCTTAATACAACTAATTACAGAACCTACTAGAGATGAAATATATTAGAAATAGTATTAACAAATAAAGAAAATATTATCAGAGATATCACAATAGGGGAAGAACTAGGAAACACCAATCACAGAGAAATCAGGTTCACCTTAAACTGGGAAACGAAAAACAATGACAATATGCTCAAAATCCCAAACTTTCTGTCATGGTCACGTTGACTGCTAGTCTGTTTAACTAATAATTCTTATTAAACTCCACGTTCGCAAAACATGAGTGGGTTAGCAACCCCTGAGAAGAAGACTTGTTTTTCCCCATAGACTCTACACTTGTGTTTCCCTCCTAGTTTGTCCCGCCTTTGTGAAGACAGTTGCCAATGCGTTGCTTATTCCACTTTCTCCTGGGAAGCTCAATCTTGAATTAGTCTGTGTAAATCAACTCAAGTAATTCGCCAGACCTTTGTCAACTGAGGGTCATCCTTGAATGAGTAACAGCTAGTTTGTTTGTAATCGCTGTCATTGCGTGAGTAGCGATCCCTGGGCGAGCATCCCCTGACGCGTGCTCCAACGTTTGTCTCCAGGTTTGTTCATGTGTTGCCATTCAGTTTGATTCAATCAATTGTAGTGAATATGAGTGTTCATCAGTGTTCATGCTTTAACAGTTAAATTGTCATTCACCCAGGGTAAGAAGTAATTTAACGTAAATATGTCTGTCGTTTCTAAACAAGAGATTTGTTTGTGTTGTTCATGCTTCAGAGTCCGTCCCCTGACGCTTGCTCCAACGTTTGTCCCCAGATCCAATTGTGCCTCTCGGATCATTCAACAACTGCCCCGGATGTAGTAGATATTCAGCAGGGATCAGTATATGTGACGGAACTGAGTAAGAGTAAGAACTAGAACAAGAGAAGTAAGTAAGATAAGGGTGGTGTAGGTGTTGGAAAACACGAGCACTTACATTTCGATCTGTGGATTATGAGGGGTTAAGAAGGTGCCTAGGTGAGGTTGCCTGGGAAGAGTCAGGTCAGTCCCCAGTAGGAACGGGTGACGTCACAGGCGACACAACAATTGATCATGACTATAATATATTCACTAGTATACTACGTAAAGCATAAGAACAAAATATACCATACAGCAAAATTAGGTCAAACAAGAATGAGCCAAGGTGGACAACCAAAAACTTAAACATGACATGGGAATAAAGAAAGGAGTTTTATAAGAAATTAAAGGGAGCTCAGAAATAGGTATAATGAACTTTCTAGGATTAAAAAAATATAAGGAAGGTAAAGAGGGACTACGAAATCAGGATAGCAAGAGAATCCAATGCGAATCCCAAGGGATTTTTCCAGGTATACAGGACAAAGGTCAAGGACAAAGTGGGACCTTTAAAGTCATAGTGAGGACAAGTGGTCAATGATAGTGAGAAAAAAAACAAAGCATTAAACAGCGACTTCTCATCAGTTTTCACAGAAGAAATTAACGAGGAAATTCCAGAGATGGAACTGATATTTAGAGGAACTGAAGAAGAGAAATTAAAGAATATCACTAACAGAAAAATGGATGTTCTTAAGAAGATAAATAAATTAAAGAAGACAAAATCCTGCCCTGGATAAAATTTTCCCCTGAGTTTTGAAAGAGTGTAAGGAACAGATTAGCGGACCCCTAGTAAATTTATTTACAAAATCATTAGACACGGGAGTTGTGCCAGACTTGTGGAAACAGGCAAATGTAGTACCAATATTCAAAAAGGGAGACAAAGCATCAACATCAAATTACCAGCCGATCAGTTTGACGTCAGTAGTGGGGAAATTTTTTGAATCAATTATAGCAAATAGCATCCGATCGCATTTAGAGAAAAAAATTAATCTAAGACTCTCAACATGGCTTTACAAAGGGAAAATTTTGTCGAACAAATCTCCTGAAGTTTTTTAGGAAAGTCTTCGAGGTAGTAGATAATTAGGAATATTACGATGTTATTTACTTAGACTTTAGCACAGCGTTTGAGAGAGTACCGCATCAGAGGCTTCTGAAAAAAGTTAAGTATCATGGTATCGAGGAGGAAAGTCTTAAATTGGATAAAATCATGTCTCGCCGATAGAACACAGAGGGTCAGCGTAGATGGTGTTAAATCTGAGTGGGGTTGTGTAACCAGTGGGGTTTCTCATTGGTCAGTACTGGGCCCACTCTTGTTCATAATCTAATTAAACGATCTAGTTACTGGGATCAGCAGTGACATAAGCAAGTTTGCGGATGACTCCAAAATTGGGCGGCAGATTAATTCAGAGCAGGATGCAAATGCACTACAAGAGGATTTAAATAAACTGCAGGAGTGGTCAGAAATGGCAAATTATATTCAACACCAGCAAGTGCAGCATACTTAATATTGGAAGAACAAATACTGTCAATGTATACAGCCTTAACAACATCACCAAGAGAAGTCGACTTGTGAATGAGACTTAGGGGTACATGTAAGCCCGGACCAACGGCCTAGAAAAGAGTGCGTTAATGTTCGAAATAAGGCAAACAGAGTAATATGTTTTATATCTAGAATTGTAAGTAATAAGAGTGCAGAGGTCTTATTGCAACTATATCTTGCGCTTGTTCAGGCCGCACTCCCATTATGCGGTTCAGTTCTAGTGCCCTTATTATAGAATGGATATCAATTCACTGGAGTTGGTGCAGCAAAGAATGATGAAAATGATTCCGTGACATAGAAACCTTCCATATCAAGATAGGTTAAAGAAACTAAACTTGCATTCTCTAGAAAGACGAAGAGTGCGGGGAGATATGATAGAAGTATTTAAGTGGGTAAAAGGAATCAATAAAGAATATATAGATAAAGTTCTTATAATATCCGAGCAGGATAGGACTCGTAGCAACGGATTTAAGTTGGATAAGTTTAGGTTTGGGAGCTTTGCAACTTTGTAGTAAGTGCTGGAATGCTGGACAGTTTTAAAAGGACATTAGATAGATTCATGGATGATGAAGAGTGATCGTAACTCTAGGCAGGAGCTGCCATGCACGGTAGGGTGTGTCAATTTAGGGGGTGAACTGGCTAAATTGAAAATCGAGTAATTTGGTAGCAATTTATTGTAGTCTTTAAGCATGCAAAACAATATTCTGGCATAAATTTTTTTTTATAATAAGTCCTACCTACATCAAATGGATTTTTAAATGTACATATTTGTGAATTTATAACATAACCAGCGTTTGCACACATGTTACTGTTTCAAGTTTCAAATTATTATATTTTATTATCCGTAGTCTATTTGAAAGTAACCAATGCCTTCATACTCTCTTTGCTTTGGTTTCTTGTCATCAGTAGTCTGCTTGCTATTTGTGCTTTGATGTAACCTTCTCGCCTCTCGTGGCTGTAAACATGGCCCGCTGCTTCTGTGACCATTTTCACACATCTCTCCACACTTTGAGTGTGGGAAGGCCACTTCGGCACCTGCATTGGAGTCTCTTTAAGGTTTCTCAATTCTTGGCTAGTTAGACTTGTTGTCAATGGTGGCTCAAAGACTTCCAAACTCAAGTCAACCAATTCTGACAATTTGGTGGCATTGACGTTTATTGGGGGAACTTTTCTTGAATGAAACGAACAGTCTCCCAACTGGTCGTCATCTATTAGCGTTCCTCTAATCTTTAGAATGACTTCTACAGCCTCGGTTCGGAGATTGGTACATTGACTGCAAAGCATTGCTTGCAAAACTGCTTCTGATCGAGCATACCAAGCGGACCTTCTTGCCACAGGTAACACGATGTCCCTCACTACCTTCCTCTGTGTTCTTACTAGCTGCAATTGAAACAAAAGGTGATTGGGCCCATCCACCCACATAGGATTAAGTTTCACACTAAACCACTGGGGAAGGTGAACTCCAATAATAAATTCAACAATTAACCTCAAATTCTTCAGCACTTTGCCCTTCAATTCGTGTTTGGAAATCCAAATCCTGCAGAAACGAAGAGCTGTAGTTAACCAACGGCTGTGACTGACAGGTCCAATCTCCAAGAGAGCCAATGACTGAGGCACTTCTCCTGATCTTATTGCTTGGGCAATACGATAAGCATAGGATTGATCTGTGCTGAGATCTTTGATGACTCCTTCAGACAACGCCGGAAGGGGAGGGCCAACTTCGACCTTTGGAAAGGTTGTATTTATTTCTAGTTGTGTTGCTTCATCCAGCATGATGCCAAGGGGACCTGACCACTTGTTGTTGCTCTTTGTAGGACCATCAAGTTTCTGGATGAGATGACGAAGAGGTAGCTCGCCTGTATGTAAATCACATACAATCCAAACAAGTCTTCTTCCTAGTTTTTTCTCTAAATGCGTCATTACACCCCCCTGTCATCCGGTGTTCACTGCAGTTGAATCTCCACCAACAGCCTGCAGTGAACTGCCAAGTCCTCTCTCCTGAACCCAACATAAAATATGATCAGCAATGACCTCTGCATGTTTCTTCCCTTCTACTTCAGTTTCTGGAGCAAAGTGAAACAAAAACCGACCACCAGGCTCAGAACAGACAGAGTAGTGTTCTTCTTTGATGAGACCTGGAAACTTTCTGTTCGCTCCCTCTACTTCTAGCAAAACTTTTGTGTCATCTATTCTTCCATCAAACAAAAGACAGGAGAGCCCTCCCTCGCTTAAATCTTTTTCATGCTGATCAGATATTTCCTTCATTATTTTTTCTTGTGCTCTTCTAATTTTATTATGATCTATCACCAAAGATACATCCTCTCGGCTGATGAGGCCTGCATCTATCCAAGCGGCAGTTGCAATTTCTGCAGCCTCACGAAGTCCAGCATGGTGGTGAATACTAGCTAAAGCAATGTTTGAAATATTTCTTGTGTTGTATTTCATTTTCTTTGGTAAAGGTTCAGATGGCTCTTTGGAACTATCATCTGATGTTGCTTCCTGTTCATCAGAAGAACTATCAAAGAAGTGATAAACATCTTGACACAGCTCTTCCTCTCTTTGGATGGCTTCTTCACTCTTCATTTTCTTCTTTTGTTCCCTCTCTCGGATTTGTTCTCTCTTCTTGGCATTAGCAATCTGCTTCTTTGTTTCTGAATAATCTATTGAACCCATTTGCATACTTCCTTGGCCTTCTGCCTTTGTCCTCTGTGCCTTTATAAATTCAAGCTCTAAAACAGGGATCTTCTTTTCACGAGGACAACCACAATCAATGTGGGAATTATTTTCTCTCTTACCTGAGTGAGAACAGTTGGATTCAGAACATAATTGTATGGAGCACTTGCAGGTCAAAATGTCAAACAGAGTATCAAGTGTGTGCAGAAATTCATTTTTCCTGGCCAAGTTTCCTTTACCAAGTGATGTTTCAACTGCTTTGTGCCATAATTTCGTTAGTTTTAGCTCAATAGTTCGACACTGATTAATCACAGGTGGTTTGAATAGTGCATTAGCTTTTGTCCATTGATGCAGAAGAGGGACTATCATGTCATTTATGAGTTCTTTATCTGTATAGTTCCTTCTGTCCTTTGCATTTTTTTCTCGAAGGAGTAACCCTAATCTTAGCATGTCTCTCACTGTTGGAAGTTCTGATACAGGAAGCTCCTTCCCTTTACCAACTAGCAGGCTCAAGTGGGTTGACAACTGACTTCTTGTCTTCAATTTTGACATCTTCACACTATCTGACAAATAGAAAAATATTTCAATGTTTCATAATTCAATTGTTGTTTCAAAAAATATCAATTTGTTTATCAAAAATGCTGTAACAGAAATAACATAATAATTTCTTAGAACATAATGTTTTATACAATGATATAAGTAACTGCGACAATCAATATGCCCTACTTACAATAATTAAAATGTAGAATTCGTCTGGTAGAGTAGGTGCAAGTGCAATGAGAGCAAACCACCGTCTATGATATCTAGAAGGAGAGTGAGCCGGGCGCCTTATCCTCACGCTTGGTACAAGTCAAAACAAGAATTAAACTGTCCCACACGGAGAGCCTGTTCATGTTCATGTTCTGACATGCATATTGTACACAAGCTATAGAACCATAAAATACTCCATAATCCATATGCTTACATGAGATTAGTTAATATCAAGTGAATAATTCTAATCAAGTCTCATTAATTTGTTGAAATACTGATATTTGAAACTTTAAGGTATAATTGATGTAGGTGAGGGTTATTTCAATTCATTTTTGTTTGCTAATCTCAAGTTTAGACATAAAGAGGCACAATATTTTGACTACCAAATTTGATTTTTAACATGTTGACAAAATTGACACACCCAAACCCCTAGGTCTCTTTCACAAGTCGACTTCTCTAAGTTGATGTTGTTAAGGCTGTATACATTGTCAGTATTGATCTTCCAATATTAAGTACGCTGCACTGCCTGGTGTTGAATTTCATTTGTCATTTTTCAGACCACCCCTGCAGTTCTTTAGTTCCTCCTGTAATGCATTTGCGCTCCTGCCCTGAATTAATTGCCGCCCTATTTTGGTGTCATCCGCAAACTTGCTTATGTCACTGTTGAGATCCTAGTATCCAGATCGTTTATGTAGATTATGAACAAGAGTGGGCCTAGTACTGACCCCTGGGGAACCCCACTGATTACACGGCCCCACTCAGATTTAGCACCTTCTACGCTGACCCCCTGCATTCTATCGGTTAGCCTTGATTTTATCCAATTTAAAACTTTCCCCTCGATACCATGAGCCTTAATTTTTCTCAGAAGCCTCTGATGCGGTACTCTGTCAAATGCTTTCCTAAAGTCTAAGTAAATAACATTGTAATTTTCGTCATTATCTACTACCTCAAAGACTTTCCTAAAAAACGTCAGCAGATTTGTTAGACAAAATTTTCTCTTTGTAAACCCATGTTGCGAGTCGTAGATTAATTTGCTTTTCTCTAGATGCGATCGGATGCTGTCTGCTATAATTGATTCAAGAAATTTCCCCACTACTGACGTCAAACTGATCCGCCGGTAATTTGACGCTGATGCTGTCTCCCTTTTTCAATATGGGCACTACATTTGCCTGTTTCCACAAGTCTGGCACAACTCCAGTGTCTAATGATTTTGTAAATAAATTTGCAAGGGCTCCGCTAATCTGTTGCCTACACTCTTTCATGACTCGAGGGAAAATTTCATCAGGCTATGGGGATTTTGGTTTTCTTTAGTTTATTTATCTTCTTAAGGACATCCTCTTTTCTGATAGTGATATTCTTTAATTTCTCTTTTTCTTTTCCCTTAAATATCAGTTCCACCTCTGGAATTTCATTTGCAAATTTCTTCTGTGAAAACTGATAAGAAGTAACTATTCAATGCTTTGCTTATTTCTTCACTGCCATTTATCACTTCTCCCCTCCTTGACTTTAAAGGCCCAACTTTGTCCTTGACCTTTGTCCTATTTACCTGGAAAAATCTTTTGGGATTCGCCTTGGATTCTCTTGCTATTTAGATTTCATAGTCTCTCTTTGCTTTCCTTACATTCTTCGTAACATTCCTAGATAGTTCATTATACCTATTTCTGAGCTGCTCCTCCCCTCCCTTTAATTTCTTATAAATTCCTTTAAGAACATAAGAACATAAGAAAATAAGGAGTCTGCAATAGGCCGGTTGGCCTGTGCATGGCAGCTCCTGTCGAGAGTTACTAGCACTCTCTATCATCCATGAATCTATCTAGCCTCCTTTTGAACTTTCCAGAGTTCCCGCACTTACTACAAAGTTGCTAAGCTTGTTCCACTCGTCCACCACCCTATTTTGAACAAGTTTCTTCCTATCTCCCTCCTCAACCTAAACTTATCCAACTTGAATCCGTTGCTCCGAGTCGTTTCCTGCTCGGATATTATAAGAACTTTATCTATATCCCTTTATTGATTCCTTTCACCCACTTAAATACTTCTATCATATCTCCCCGCACTCTTCGTCTTTCTAGGGAATGCAAGTTAAGTTTCTTTAACCTATCCTGATATAGAAGGTTTCTAAGTCCCGGAATCATTTTTGTCATTCTTCGCTCCACCGACTCTAGTGAATTTATATCCATTCTATAATAGGGGCACCAGAACTGAACCGCATAATTGAGGTGCGGCCTGACTAGCCAAGATATAGTTGCAATAAGACCTCTGCACTCTTGTTACTTACACTTCTAGATATAAAACCCAATACTCTGTTTGCCTTGTTTCGAACATTAACGCACTGTTTTCTAGGCCGTAGGTCCGGGCTTACAAGTACCCCTAGGTCTCTTTCACAAGTCGACTTCTCTAGGTTGATATTGTTAAGGTTGTATACATTATAAGTATTTGTTCTTCCAATATTAAGCAAGCTGCACTTGCTGGTGTTGAATTTCATTTGCCATTTTTCAGACCACCCCTGCAGTTTATTTAGATCCTCCTGTCATGCATTTGCATCCTGCCCTGAATTAATTTGCCGCCCTATTTTGGTGTCATCCGTAAACTTTCTTATGTCACTGCTGATCCTAGTATCTAGATCGTTTATGTAGATTATGAACAAGAGTGGGCCTAGTATTGACCCCTGGGGAACCCCACTGGTTACACGGCCCCACTTAGATTTAACACCATCTACGCTGACCCTCTGCGTTTTATCGGTGAGCCATGATTTTATCCAATTTAAAACTTTCCCCTCAATACCATGAGCCTTAATTTTTCTCAGAAGCCTCTGATGCGGTACTCTGTCAAATGCTTTCCTAAAGTCTAAGTAAATAACATCGTAATTTTCGTCCTTATCTACTACCTCGAAGACTTTCCTAAAAAACGTTAGCAGATTTGTTAGACAAGATTTTCCCTTTGTAAACCCATGTTGAGAGTAGTAGATTAATTTGCTTTTCTCTAGATGTGATCGGATGCTATCTGCTATAATTGATTCAAGAAATTTCCCCACTACTGACGTCAAACTGATCGGCCGGTAGTTTGACGCTGATGCTCCATCTCCCTTTTTGAATATGGGTACAACATTTGCCTGTTTCCATAAGTCTCGCACAACTCCAGTGTCTAATGATTTTGTAAATAAGTTTACGAGGGGTCCGCTAATCTGTTCCCTACACTCTTTCATGACTCTAGGGAAAATTTCATCCGACCCTGGGGATTTTGGTTTTCTTTAGTTTATTTATCTTCTTAAGAACATCCTCTTTTCTGATAGTGATATTCTTTAATTTCTCTTCTTCTTTTCCCTTAAATATCAGTTCCACCTCTGGAATTTCATGGCAAATTTCTTCTGTGAAAACTGATAAGAAGTAACTGTTCAATGCTTTGCTTATTTCTTCAACGCCATTTATCACTTCTCCCCACCCTGACTTTAAAGGCCCAACTTTGTCCTTGACCTTTGTCCTATATACCTGGAAAAATCTTTTGGGATTCGCCTTGCATTCTCTTGCTATTTTGATACCATAGTCTCTCTTTGCTTTCCTTACATTTTTCTTAACATTCCGAGATAGTTCATTATACCTTTATTCATATGTCATGTTTAAGTTTTCTGGTCATCCACCTTGGCTCATTCTTATTTGACCTAATTTTTCTGTATGGTATATTTTGTTCTTGTGCTTTATATAGTATACTAGTGAATATATTATAGTCATGATCAATTGTTGTGTCATCTATGACCTCACCCATTCCTACTGTGGACTGACATGACTGTTCCAAGGTGACCTCACCTAGGTACCTTCATAACCCCTGTTAATCCGCCAACCGAAAGTTTGGGACTCTGACCATATTGTCATTGTTTTTCGTTTCCCAATTTAGGGTGAAACTGATTTCTCTGTGATCACTGTTACCTAGTTCTTCCCCTACTGTGATATCTCTGATAATATTTTCGTTATTTGTTAATACTAGGTCTAATATATTGTCACCTCTAGTAGGTTCTGTAATTAGTTGTTTCAAAAAAATTGTCCTGTACTGCGTCTAGGAAGTCTTCAGATTCATAGTCACCTACAATGTTGTCCCAGTCAATATTTCTGAAGTTGAAATCCCCCATAATGCACAGGTTGTTATATTTTGCTGCCCTACTCATTTCCTGCCATATTGGCTGAGCTCCTTCTTTGCCAAGACTTGGGGCCTGTAAATCACTTCCATAATTAGTTTTTCTCTTCCTTCCGTGATTTCTACCCATACAGACTCGGTTCCCATTTCACCCTTTATTGAATTATCAATACAACATTTAATGTATCCTTGACGAAGAGTGCGACCCCTCCCCCCTTCCTACCTTCCCTGTCTTTGTGAAAAAGGTTGTACCCTTCTATGTAGTACTCTGTTAAAATATTTTTGCTCGCCAGATTCATCCAAGTTTCGGTGATTGCTATGACGTCTACATTCTCGGTACATACAACAGCTTTCAGCAAGTCTATTTTATTTCTAACGCTCCTACTGTTTGTATAGTGTACATTTAAGCCTACCCTTCCCTGGTCCTGTTTTACCATTGTCCTGAGTAACTAATTTTACTTCCCAGGACCTGCTTGTTTCTTGACTCCCACTTTCCCCGACCTCTCTCTACTGGCGAAACACCCCCCCCCCCCACCCTTTTAGAGTGACAATTTCACTCTCCAGGGATGCAGACAACGTCTTTACCCCCGCACGAGACAAGTGTACTCCGTCACGACTATACAAGTAATCGTTGCCAAAGAATCGTTGCCAGCTATTAATGAATGCCCAACCATTGTTTGCACAATGTTTTTCCAGTCGGCAATTTATAGCAATTGCCCTGGACAGCCATTCACAACCAACTCCTCTTCTAGGCAAGACACCACATACTATCGGGATCCCCCCCCCCCCCCTATCTCTAATCTTCCCCAGCGCCTCCCTATAACTCTTGAAAAGTTCCTCACTCCTAACCTTTCCTATGTCGTTTCCTCCCACACTAAGACAGCTACATGCCCTATCCCAGCTCCAGGAAAACACACCCTAGTCCTACGTTTCCTATCTCTTTCACAAAAAGACCTATCTAAAAACCTCACCTGGCTGTCCCCAACTACCACGACCTTACCTCTGGGCAGGGTTTGTACAACTGCCCTTTACTCTACCTGCACCACTCTTTCCTGCCTCTTCTCGTCCTCGCCAGCTTCCTCCAGCACCTGGTAGGGGTTCCTAAATTCCACACCCTGGTCAGCTTTCCTGAGCCTGACCCTAGTCCCCTTGGAGACAACCACTCTCCACGCCTGCTCCTCCTTCGCCTGTGTCCTGCTAGGTCAGACTGTAAGTTGACCCAACCTTCTCACCTGGTTACAAATCTTCTTAATTACAAAATTGTCCAGTTTGTACATACCATTACTGAAATTTATGTTGACTGCTTCGGTATGTTTAATGAGACTAGATTCTATAATGTTCCTACTGTCAATTCTATTACAAGGTATTATTGAGGAGGCATTATCCCAGTCAATGCAATGCTTATTATCCCTGAAATACACATAAGAACCTAAGAACATAAGAACATAAGAAAATAAGGAGTCTGCAATAGGCCGGTTGGCCTGTGCATGGCAGCTCCTCTCGAGAGTTACTACCACTCTCTATCATCCATGAATCTAACCAGCCTCCTTTTGGAACTTTCCAGCGTTCCAGCACTTACTACAAAGTTGCTAAGCTTGTTCCACTCGTCCACTACCCTATTTGTGAGCCAGTTTGTTCCTATCTCCCTCCTCAACCTAAACTTATCCAACTTAAATCCGTTGCTACGAGTCCTATCCTGCTCGGATATTGTAAAAACTTTATCTATATCCCTTTATTGATTCCTTTCACCCACTTAAATACTTCTATCATATCTCCCCGCACTCTTCGTCTTTCTAGGGAATGCAAGTTTAGTTTCTTTAACCTTTCCTGATATGGAAGGTTTCTATGTCCCGGAATCATTTTCGTCATTCTTCGCTGCACCGACTCCAGTGAATTTATATCCATTCTATAATAAGGGCACCAGAACTGAACCACCTAATCGAGGTGTGGCCTGACTAACGCAAGATATAGTTGCAATAAGACCTCTGCACTCTTATTACTTACACTTCTAGATATAAAACCCAATACTCTGTTTGCCATATTTCGAACATTAACGCACTGTTTTCTAGGCCGAAGGTCCGGGCTTACAAATACCCCTAGGTCTCTTTCACAAGTCGACTTCTCTAGGTTGATGTTGTTAAGGCTGTATACATTGACAGTATTTGTTCTTTCAATATTAAGTACGCTGCACTTGCTGGTGTTGAATTTCATTCTTCATTTTTCAGACCACCCCTGCAGTTTATTTAAATCCTCCTGTAGTGCATCTGCATCCTGCCCTGAATTAATCTGCCTCCCTATTTTGGTTTCATACGCAAACTTGCTTAAGTCACTGCTGATCCCATGTCTAGATCCTTTATGTAGATTATGAACAAGAGTGGGCCTAGTACTGACCCCTGGGGAACCCCACTGGTTACAAGGCCCCACTCAGATTTAACACCGTCTACGCTGACCCTCTGCGTTCTATCGGTGAGCCATGATTTTATCCAATTTAAAACTTTCCCCTCGATACCATGAGCCTTAATTTTGCTCAGAAGCCTTTGATGCGGTACTCCGTCAAATGCTTGTTAAAGTCTAAGTAAATAACATCGTAATTTTCATCATTATCTACTACCTCGAAGACTTTCCTAAAAAAAACGTCAGCAGATTTGTTAGACAAGATTTTCCCTTTGTAAACCCATGGCCTGTCCAAACACTATATTTATGTTGTTTAAGTCTAGTTACAAGGTCTTTACCTGTCTGGCCTAAGTAAAACATATTACATTCCTTGCAAGGAACCTTATAAATGCACCCACTTTTATTGTTGGGGGAGTTCTTGATTAACATTTGTTTAACAGTGCATGAGTTTTTAAATGCCACATTGACGTTCCAGGTTTTTAGTTGTAAAGGAATTTGAGAGAAATTTTTGTGAAATGGTAATACTAAGATATTCTTATGGTCATGGGTGGGCTTGAGGTCGGTTCTATAGAAAGATTTCTTAGTAATGTTAAGGCATTTGTCTATGAAAGATCTAGGGTACTTAAGTTTCAAGCCAATATTATAGATATATTTATATTCCTCATCAATGAATTCCGGGCTGCATATTCTCGAAGCACGTAAAAACATTAATGAAAATACTGACTGCTCGACTCTATTATGAATGTATGAACACACATTCGTAGATTTCCTATAAATACTGAACTTAAAGGTGTTACCTATTCTGTGAATCAGACAGTCTAGGAAAGGCAATTTACAGTCATGCTCTAATTCCACAGTGAATTTGATCGAGGGGGCTAAGTTGTTAAGTTGTTGCAGGAAAGGTTTTAGGTCCTCATTATATATATATATATATATATATATATATATATATATATATATATATATATATATATATATATATATATATATATATATATATATATATATATATATATATGCAAGTAAATCTCTGTAGGTGCGCGTGATCTAGGTATATGCTGATAACCACCAGGAAAGAAGAAAACACGAAGTTCCCAAGCGCTTTCGTGTAATTCACATCTTCAGGGGTGAGTACAGACTAGATAGAGTAATGCAGAACAAGATGAATATATACAGAGGAGGGTGAGACCAGGTCCACAATGGTCAGGTAATGACCCTACTAATCTTTAAATGGCACACAACGGTTGGTGGTTGGGTCAGATGGGACAGTGACCCGCCCTCTCACCTGATCACAAATCTTCTTAATTACAAAGTTGTCCAGCTTGTACATACCGTTACTCAAATTCATGTTGAATGCTTCGGTATGTTTAATAAGACTAGATTCTATGATGTTCCTACTATCAATTGAATTACATGGTAATATTGAGGAGGCATTATCCCAGTCAATGCAATGCTTGTTATCCCTCAAATGAACAAACAGAGCATTGGATTCCTGGCCTGTCCTGACACTGTATTTGTGTTGTTTAATTCTAGTTACAAGATCTTTACCTGTCTGGCCTAAGTAAAACATATTACATTCCTTGCAAGGAACTTTATAAATGCAACCAATTGTGTTGTTGGGGGAGTTCTTGATTAACATTTGTTTAACAGTGCATGAGTTTTTAAATGCCACATTGACGTTCCAAGATTTTAGCTGTGCCGGAATGTGTGAGAAATTTTTGTGAAATGGTAATATTAAGATATTCTTATGGTCATGGGTGGGCTTGGGATCAGTTCTATAAAAAGTTTTCTTAGTAATGTTTAAGCATTTATCTATGAAAGATCTAGGGTATTTAAGGTTTGAGCCAATATTATATATATATTTGTATTCCTCATCGATGAATTCCGGACTGCAAATTCTCAAGGCACGTAAAAACATTGTTGTAAATACTGACTGTTTGACTTTATTATGGTGGGCAGAATAATAATGAATGTATGAACACACATTGGTTGGTTTTCTATAAATACTGAACTTAAAAGTGTTACCTATTCTGTGTATCAGACAGTCTAGGAATGGCAATTTACAGTCTTGCTCTAATTCCACAGTGAATTTGATCGAGGGGGCTAAGTTGTTAAGTTGTGGTAGGAAAACTTTTAGGTCCTCATTACATGGCCAGAGACATAATACATCATCAACATATCTAAACCAGACTGCTGAGGGTGGTAAAATATTACTTAATAGTTTCTTTTCAAAGAATTCCATATATAGGTTGCTTAATACAGGTGAGAGTGGATTACCCATTGCCATCCCAAATTTTTGATCATAATATTCCCCATTGAATTCGAATTTGCAATCCTTAATACATAGTTTGATGAGTTCGATGAAGTCATCTTTCGAGACGGGCAGTGAAATGTTATCCAGGGAATCTATGAGGAACTCTAGTAAATCATCAACTGGGACCTTTGTAAAAAGTGACGTTACATCAAAGCTGACCAGTTTAAAATCATGATTAATGTGCAAGTTATTGAGTTTATCAACCAGATCCATATTATTCTTGATATTGGAGTTAGAAATGTTGCCAACTGTGGAATTAGAGCAAGACTGTAAATTGCCATTCCTAGACTGTCTGATACACAGAATAGGTAACACTTTTAAGTTCAGTATTTATAGAAAACCAACCAATGTGTGTTCATACATTCATTATTATTCTGCCCACCATAATAAAGTCAAACAGTCAGTATTTACAACAATGTTTTTACGTGCCTTGAGAATTTGCAGTCCGGAATTCATCGATGAGGAATACAAATATATATATAATATTGGCTCAAACCTTAAATACCCTAGATCTTTCATAGATAAATGCTTAAACATTACTAAGAAAACTTTTTATAGAACTGATCCCAAGCCCACCCATGACCATAAGAATATCTTAATATTACCATTTCACAAAAATTTCTCACACATTCCGGCACAGCTAAAATCTTGGAACGTCAATGTGGCATTTAAAAACTCATGCACTGTTAAACAAATGTTAATCAAGAACTCCCCCAACAACACAATTGGTTGCATTTATAAAGTTCCTTGCAAGGAATGTAATATGTTTTACTTAGGCCAGACAGGTAAAGATCTTGTAACTAGAATTAAACAACACAAATACAGTGTCAGGACAGGCCAGGAATCCAATGCTCTGTTTGTTCATTTGAGGGATAACAAGCATTGCATTGACTGGGATAATGCCTCCTCAATATTACCATGTAATTCAATTGATAGTAGGAACATCATAGAATCTAGTCTTATTAAACATACCGAAGCATTCAACATGAATTTGAGTAACGGTATGTACAAGCTGGACAACTTTGTAATTAAGAAGATTTGTGATCAGGTGAGAGGGCGGGTCACTGTCCCATCTGACCCAACCACCAACCGTTGTGTGCCATTTAAAGATTAGTAGGGTCATTACCTGACCATTGTGGACCTGGTCTCACCCTCCTCTGTATATATTCATCTTGTTCTGCATTACTCTATCTAGTCTGTACTCACCCCTGAAGATGTGAATTACACGAAAGCGCTTGGGAACTTCGTGTTTTCTTCTTTCCTGGTGGTTATCAGCATATATATATATATATATATATATATATATATATATATATATATTATATATATATATATATATATATATATATATATATATATATATATATATATATATATATATTGTAAGCAGTAAACAGGAGTGACCAAGAATTTACCTCGTTTAAGCACAAACATCCATTATAAACGAAGTATGTGAGCTAGGCTGATAGGATTAAGAGTTCAGCCAATACAATAAGGGTAAAAAGACGGCTTCTCCTCGGTGTACTGAGAGAGGATGATAAGTGTTGTGTCAGAACGATGTATACACGACGATCTCTGTTGTATATCAGCAGTGTGGTGTGTGTAGGTTATCTGATGTGTGTTACCAATTACCGTCACCCTCGCACAGATTACACACACACACACACACACATTGTATATATTAGTTATGTTCGGGGTATCTGTCATATATATAAAGCAGAGGTAAAGATCTTGACAAATATATTCAGGTTACGGTTTTGATTTCGAATTTTGTAGACCAAAAATTCATTTAATAAAGTTTAGATCTACTGGAGAGGTGGGGGGGGGGGGGGCTACCAACTGGTCCTAAGAAAAGTTAACCACAAGTACGTAAGAACATAAGAACATAAGAATGGAGGAAACTGCAGAGGGCCTATTGGCCCATACTGGGCAGTCCCGTTTACACCCAACCCCTATTGCTCATATAAGCATCCAACCTATGTTTGAAGCTATTCAGCGTATTCGAGTTAATGATGATATTTGGTAACTTGTTCCATTCATCCACTACTCTGTTTCCAAACCAGTGTTTGCCTATTTCGTGCCTAAATCTAAATTTGTCTAATTTAAAACCATTGTTACGAGTTCGCTCCTGGTAGGATAGTTTGAGTACCTTTGTAATGTCCTCTTTGTTTAGCCCTGACTTCCATTTATACACCTCTACAAGGTCGCCCAACGCTCTACGTCTCTCGAGGGAGTGCAAATTAAGATGCTTTAACCTGTCTCTATACTCAAGGTTCCTAATGCCCGGGATTAGTCTTGTCATTCTCCTCTGAATTCTTTCCAAGGATTCTATATCCATTCTGTAATACGGTGACCAGAAGTGAACTGCGTAATTCAGGTGTGGTCTCACAAGCGCAAGATACAGTTTTAGGATGACCTCGCTAGTCTTGTAACTAACACTCCTTTGTATGAACCCAAGTACTTTATTAGCCTTGTTACGAGCAAAAACACATTGTTTACTTGGCTTAAGGTTCCTGCTTATCATTACTCCTAAATCTCTCTCGCAGTCGGATTTCTCTATGGCATCGTTGTTCATCTGGTATCTGGTTTCCCTGTAGGGATTTCTTAGGTCACACACAATTATCATATTATCATAGGCAAGGTGATCCAGGTCAACTAACTGTGTCTGCCTCAAATGCTTAAGTTCATTTTTAAATAAATAGTTAAAAGGTACTTAGATATGAACAACGAGCCTGATAAAATAGATACGAAGTAAAGTGCCTTCCACATTCTTGTACGATATAGTATGATCCAATACAAGGAGCGAGGAAAACTAATGATATTTTCTGTGTAATTTACTAACCAAGAGCTTCTATCTCTCTCTCTCTCTCTCTCTCTCTCTCTCTCTCTCTCTCTTAGTGAGGTAATGACTGAAAAACATATACTCACTCCGACCATTAATCTCAACGACTCACCACTCTGCTAAGTGACGGCTGATCTTAACAGCTGAGAGAGAGAGAGAGAGAGAGAGAGAGAGACTCTCAGGGCTCGATATTCAAAGGTTTGGAAGCTAGTTTCACTATTCGCTTAATTGGGAATCGTTGAAATGAAAATAGTGTCAGAGATATACGAGTATATGTTAACTCAGCCGTATCTGGATACATACCGTTGTGATAATGTGAGATGAAGATTGGCTAAGTGTGCTTAAGGTTTAGTCAGGTCTAATAAGGTCTAGCTAGAATAAGTTAAGGTTTAGGCATTTTTCCTTTAGTTTAGCTTATTCTAGTTAGGTTTAGATAGGACGAAGGATTTTGGCAACTGCCGAGACAACAGGAGTTGCAGTATTCATTATGAAATTCATCGGTCGCCCAAGTACAGATGGTTTTTGAGTGATTTTACTGCACAAATGTAATTGCATGCACTGACTAATCCAGTAAGTTCTAATGATGATTGCCTTGTATTTGGTGATTCATAAACGCTTGAGTGTGTTCTTTTGAATCTACTAATGCAGGAAATGTGTGACAGAACAACTACTCACATATGATGACCGCTGCGGAAATACCAAAAGTCGCAGGCTGTTAACGTGTTGTTCGACCACAAACAAAAGTGAGAGAGAACAACTTTACATTAGCAATTTTGGAAGTGTGTACGAGCTCACAGCTGAAGGTAATCAGGTAAATATATATTTCACTACGAGAGAGGAATGAACGAATACTTAGCCTTAAAAGAGACGACTGAACGACTACTTAGCCTTAAAAGAGACGACTGAACGACTACTTAGCAGGTAAAAAAACGACTCAACGACTAGTTAGCCGAAAAAGAGACGACTGGACGAATACTCAGCAGAAAAAGAGACGACTGAAGGACTGCTTAGCAGAAAAAGAGACGAATGAACGACAACGCAGTAGAAAAAGGGACGACCGAACGACTACGCAGTAGAAAAAGAGACGACCGAACGACTACTTTGCAGAAAAAGACCTATGTACCAATACAGAGTTCTGATAATGTGCTGAACAGGTCACGTATAAGTAACCTCAGTTCACTTAACAATGACTCGCCAACCACAAGTTACACTCAGACCACAAGAGAAATGATAACAATTTACCAAACGATAAGTGTGTAACGAAGGAACCACATGGCCTCGTTCCGCTGTGACGTGAACCAACCAAATTTCCTGCAAGACTTGGTGACAGTTTTTGATTGACGACTTCATCATTTCTGTTGAAGGCCGAGTTTCAATTTGTGTGTGTGTGTTTGGGGGATGTGAGGGGGCGGAGGGCTTTTGTGTGGGGGTGTTGATAGCAATGAGCGCAGAATTAGCAGACAGACAGGCGTGCAAACGAGTGAATAAGAAAAACTCTTAATTAATTATTCCTACAACATAATGGAATTTATTTGAGTATTGTAAAATTTGCTGTTTCATTTAATGCTTCGTTTCCCATTATAAGATAACCAAATTATATCTTACGTATATTAGGTCTACATATATATATATATATATATATATATATATATATATATATATATATATATATATATATATATATATATATATATATATATACATATATATAAATATATATATATACTGTACACTGACAACACAGTGGCTATCTTCCCGTGTGACGCGAGAGGAGCCTCATATGGTTTACCTCTGACTCAGCAAAACAAGATCCGGATCAAAGACCGTAATACGTTATATTTTCCCTTAAAACTATGAGAATATTTACCCAATTCACTTAAGATATAGCACAAACTTTAACATGGGAACTCTCCATTGAGACTCTGACTTAACTAGGTGTGTTTTCTTATCCCCAGTTATTAGAGAAAATTAAACAGGAAGATCTTTAAGAAGCTCTTCCTCGATCCTGCTGGAGATGGGGGAGATCAGTAGGAGAAAGGCTGATAACTTTACAGTGTGGGAGAAGCTGTTAGAGAGAGAGAGAGACAGAGAGAGAGAGAGAGACCTTAACTCCATAAACTGGTATTGACCATCTGCTGCTGAATTGTTATTACCTACTTCACTACAATAACAAGCTCAAAAATTCCCATAGGTACAATCGGAAACCATAATCTCTAGCCCACCTGGGTCGGTGCTGCAGGTTAGAACAGTGTCCTTTCTGGACGGGGCACACTCTAACTATCATGAGGCAACACAAGCACGAACAAACACAGTCACAGTAGGGCTGTATAGATGAAATTATGTATAAATATTGTATATGGCATTTTATACTCTGCATTATCTTCATTATATATGAACACGAAGACAAATTACTATTGGTTGTAGTTACGAAAGTATGAATGGAAATAAACACTTCCAAACCACCCAGTGACTCCACACAACCTTTCCAGCACTTGTGGCCATACCACCATGATTCCACCACACCCCATCTATATCTTTTATTTCCCATCATTCGCGTAACTATATGAAAAATCGTGTTTAATTTAACTACATATTTCAAAAACCTTAAATTACATGTGGATCAGTCACTCCTTATGTGACACACTTATAGTGTAATACTTTGACCATCCCACCTGGGCACATGGAGGTCCACGGTAACTCTCACGGGCAACATCCTTGCATTTGTTGAGAAGAGTTAAATATATATATAATCAACACCTCACCCTGCCAGGATTCGAACCCACTGCCCACGAGTCCATGACTGTGACCGGGAAACGCTACCTCTGGACCATCAGGATACAAAAAGTAGTCCTAAACTCTGTTATATTTCACACAAAGCCTGTTCAACGAGCTTATGGCGCCGTGAACCTCTAATGGGGACTACCCGTATCACATAGGTGGTCAGAGTAACGTTTTACCAAATCCTGCTAATGAAATATATATATATACATATATATATATATATATATATATATATATATATATATATATATATATATATATATATACATACATATATATATATATATATATATATATATATATGTATATATATATATATATATATATATATATATATATATATATATATATAGGTATATATATATATATATATATATATATATATATATATATATATATATTATATATATATATATATATATATATATATATATATATATATATATATATATATATCTACATATATATATATATATATATATATATATATATATATATATATATATATACAGTATATATATACTTCCCCTCACCCTAGCAAACTAGTTAGCATAGCATAACCAAACAGCCTCGCAAGGACCAATAGGTTTGTATATCTGTATAAAATGTGTGTGCACGGTTTAAAATGACCTAGTATATTTTACTAATGTCTCAATGTCCATGGGTTTTCTTACAGTTTGGCTGTGAGTTTTCTATTTTGTCTACCTGCCAGTTCAACAGGACTGCTAACCTAGCAACTCATATGCCATCCCAGACCGACAGCCTATATGTATGGTGCAAGACTGCAGTCCAATACATACAAGTCAGGCAGTCGAGCGTTGGTTTGAGGTGCACCCGCAGATTATTCTATTGGACAGGCACCCTAAAGGAGCCGATTGTAATCCAATAGAAAATCTATCGTTGCATATGGTTGTTGAATGGGATGTTGAGGAGAAAAGGAGTGAGGCAGTGAGGAGACAGGCACATAATGTGTGGCACATAATGTGTGGGAAGGAATAAGGAGGAGGCCGAACATCTGCAGCAATCTAGTAGATTCCATGTCCACCAGATTGCATGAAGTTATAGCAGCAGATGGAGGTTGGACACGGTATTAACCTGTGGTCAAGAATTAAATCTCCGCCCACGACGGTGCCTTGTAGGGGGTGGCGGGGGAGTTAGCTCTCTGGTGTAACCTCGTTGTGGCCACATAGACTTCGTTTCCTAACTCTCGGGAATTTGTCCAGGTATTTTACTATGTGGTTTTACGTCACTTCACATAAATATGCATACAAAATCTATGCATTAATATGCATAACTCTTGGGAATCTGTCCAGATATTAAATATATGTTATATACTATAATAATCACATAGATATGTTTACAATGTTTATGCATAGTAAATGTGAAAAATATTTTTGGGGTTTCAATTAACCAATAGTCATGCCTACAAAACAGTCTTGATGCTCTAAGTGCATGTATGTGTTAAATATCGAGTAACTGATCCACATTATTTTGGTAAATAAAGAAATGAAAAGCAAGAACTTAGCCATATGGATATAGTTACACGGAAGAAAAGAAATAAGGATGAACCATGGGTTTGATAGAAACAATGTGCTCTGGGACGATGCTCACAATGACGAATAGGAGAAACCTCTTTATGATACATCTTACCTACTAAGGACGAAGCTTAATGTTACAGAACTCGCACACACACACACACACACACAGTAACTTTGTGTGACGCGTTGTCTGACTTGGGGTAGCTTTGAGCGAAAGATACACTTGATTTTACAATTTATGCATCCTTCCTGTCTATGATTTACAACAATAACTGTAGGTTAAAAGTTACAATATTATACTAAAAACACTGTCATGTATTGATACTATGACTAGTTACCAAGATACAGAGCACGATGATAATGATAGCGAAGCCTGGAAGGGTTCATATCCTAAGTTGTGTGTTCGTGCGTATGTTGCCCCGTGAGAGTTACCGTGGGCCTCCATGTGCCCAGGTGGGATGGTCAAAGTTTTATACTACAGTATAAGTGTGTCAAATGAGGAGTGACTGATCCACATGTAACTTAAGGTTTTTGAAATATGTAGTTAAATTAAACACGATTTTTCATATAGTTATGCGAATGATGGGAAGCATCGTGGTATGGCACACACACACAAACACACACACACAAGCGCTGTAAAGGTTGTGTGGAATCACTGGGTGGTTTGGAGGTGTTTATTTCCATTCATACATTCGTAACTACAACCTATGGTATTTTTTCTTCGTGTTCATATATAATGAAGATAATGCAGAGTATAAAATGCCATATACAATATTTATACATAATGTCATCTATACAGCCGTTCTATGACTGTGTGTGTTCGTGCGTGTGTTGCCTCATGATAGTTACAGTGGGCCCCCATCCAGAAAGGACACTGTTCTAGCCTCCAGCACCGACCCAGGTGAGCTAGCGATTATGGTTTCCGAGTATACAATGCAATTACCTTCTCGATAGGTAACCCAACGTTACTTTCTCTCACCATCCTCTTACCCACCTGCTACTTACTCTGTTCTCTTAACTGCATTTGTTTTGATGTAATTGATGAACAGCCAGTTAAAGTCAGTTTTCGAAGTCTTCCGCAGCTCGTGTTCGTAATCTGCATCTCTAGATAATGTAAATTTGCGTGTGTTTTTTACAAGAGCCATGTAAATCATATCTATACACAGTCGGTCTTTTTTTTTTAATTTTCACCTAATTTCATTTACTAAATTCATTTTCCATAATGTAAGTTTTCCAAACTTCGATCACTATGACGTCACACAGTTTCCCACCTACAATATGTTTATTTAATATTTCTAGCAAAGTTAATTTTGTGTTTTACATAAGAACATTAGGCCCAAAATGGAGGAAACTGCAGCGCTCCAATTGGTAAACGTCATCTTGTTTGATTCTTCTTTATATATCATTTATTTGCCCAATAGTCGTCTTTAAATAATTTTTCATCCATTTGGGGGTCATTGTTACTATAATTTATCTTCTGTATAGTTATGGCACTCGATAAGATTATTGCTCGTGGTCAGGCTGGGACACATTTGTGCAGTCTTATAAACCGTAAATTGATGGCAATATGATATATCTTCAAGGAATATCAAGTACTGTAGATCGCCAAAAGAGCTGTAGGGCGTCACACTGTAGTATGTTAGCCAGTATACGTATATGTTACGAACCACGCCACCAATTGTCATGATCTACCTACCCAGCACTACGAACCACCCCATCTATTGTCCTGATCTACCTACCCAGCACCACGAGCAACGCCATCTAGGGACGAAACACGAGTATGACTAGTCTTAGTTACCACTCCGGGGTTTCCCTTCTCCATATCCTGGTTGTTGCGTCACCTCCTACAAGTCTTCTTCATCAGCTCCAGTTCGATGAGAGTGCAGTTCACTCTGGGAAGTGACCACAGGATCACCTATCCTGGAAACCTACGGCACAGTGACTACCTACCGGTCTTCTACAATACTCAGCCTCACTCGTCAGCCATCTCAGCTCCGCACTTAAGTATTTGTAATCTTATATTGCCTCCCACCTCCACCTTGCTTCAATATTGTTGTATGTTGTATAAATATGTATATACTGTTAATGTTTAGGTTAAGTATGGGTAAGGGTAAATTATAGAAAGCTGAATATTTTGTTAAGGGATTTATGGTACTTTATTATACACAACAAAAACTCTCAACCTTTGTCTACCCTTTTTTAGTCCGATTGTCTTTGTTTTTTTTGTTGTTGTTGCTGTTGGGATCTGGGTAGACTTTTAACTATATTCTAAATCCCCAACTCGTAACAGTATACCTTACAGCTTCTTATATAAAACTTTTCCCCCCAGGTCCTCATAACTATCATCCTCAAGGCGAAAAATGTAATGTAATTATTTCACATTTGGCCAACAACACAATAATTACTGATTGAATATTCTTTCAGCGAGGTCTGTGATGACAGCAGTAGGGAGATGCAGCAACAACTCCTTTCATCATGAGTGTTTTTCTTCCAACAAAATGATAAATGACTTCATGCCCTGTGAACAAAAATTAATCCAATTAAAACTATGAAGTCTTAACTTTACTGTAAACTATTTTGTGCGTCCAATAGCAGCAAAAAACGTTATTTTTAATCAGATTCATCAACTTCTATCAAAAAAATAATAATTAAATTCATCAATACTTCATAACTTTTACTCAAATATGTATATAGAAAAAAAAAACTGAGAACCAGGCGAGTCATTTTCTGCCAAATCTGCAAAAATTATGGTCCTGATGAATGTTAATTTGCTGTTACTATCCTGTTTATTTACGGAATCCAGAAACTTGCAGGAGAGACTAAATAAAGTACATGTAAATCTTTGTTCGTATGAACCTTAACCTTAAGAATTTTGGCCATAAATGAAATTCCTTTGTCGAGAACTCCTGACCATTGTGTCTTTCTCAAATGTATCGATGGAATATTGTTTTTATGGCCTTTATTTGAAATTAGATCTTCTGTCGTGTAAAGCTTACGTAAGAAGAGGCTGATATAAAAGTTTTTAACATACACACAGCACTGAGTTACCTGGGCATATACGGTCTACAAAAATTATATGTATGGTAAAATGACAACATTTCTGTCGGCCAAACATGCTAAAGAAGTAACATAAATGACATGTAATCTGTTATGTGCTTTGGTGGCTGAGATACTGTCAGCTGCCCATACACAAGAGGCAAGAGAGGGTGAAAAGTTACCCTGAGCTCGAATGGCTGCTTTGTTAATTTGAGTGACTACGCATAGTAAGACACTTCCCTGATGTGTAGATACTGTAGCTGGGTAAAGCTTGACCAGGTGACTGTTTAACCATCTTGTGTACGGGCTCTCCCCGAAGTGAAAGTTTTTAGGAAGACCAATCAAGATGACTCGTTTGTTCTGTCCATCAGTAAAATATGTTCGCAAAATAATGAATGGTAAACTAGTGCTTGTTACGTTGATGTTTGGGTCAGTAAAGCCAGAGTTACTAAATAATGCAACTTGTAAATGGAAATATCAAATGTCACGAGAGTTGATACTGTGTAAGAGGATTTGTACATCTGTGTATCACCTTTCTGCCTTGGGAAACTCTGACGACAATTAGTATGAAAACATTTGAATTATTTATATGCAAAAAGTTGTGGTTTAATCATCGTGAATGGAGGAATAGCAGCTTATCATACCATGTGTGATAAGAACGGGGTGTGTGGTTATTAGATATGATAACAAAGATGAGATGTACAAACATAATGATAACAACAGTAAAACCAGTAACTTATTTGTCCATATCCACAACACCGTCCCTCTGGCCTGTAGTGTAAGTTACATTGTTGGTCAGTCTGTGATTTTATCTCCTCAACACTTTTGTCAAGGTTCCAAGTAAAAGATCACTGCTGGCCTCGTTATATACTTGGTTCACATGTAACCAGGGTTCAAGCTGACAGAATGTGGTGCGTTGGGCTATATATACAGCTCTTCCTATCTAACATATTTCCTTTATATTTGGCAATTGTAAGTGATTTTAACTTTCAGTTTTGGTTTAGAATGATATCCTAAGATGGGGAAGTAAAGATTATCATGTGAAATATATTGATAACATAGATATCTTAAAACAAATAAAATTAAAAATGATCAGCGGTATTTACGATTATTTCACCATCATAAGAACATAAGAATGGAGGAAACTGCAGCGGGCCTATTGGCCCATACTGGGCAGTCCCGTTTACACCCAACCCCTATTGCTCATATGAGCATCCAACCTATGTTTGAAGCAATTCAGCGTATTCGAGATAATGATGATATTTGGTAACTTGTTCCATTCATCCACTACTCTGTTTCCAAACCAGTGTTTACCTATTTCACGCCTAAATCTAAATTTGTCCAATTTAAAACCATTGTTACGAGTTCGCTCCTGGTTGGATAATTTGAGTACCTTTGTAGTGTCCCCTTTGTTTAGCCCTGCCTTCCACTTATACACCTCTATCAGGTCGCCCCTCGCTCTACGTCTCTCAAGGGAGTGCAAATTAAGTTGCTTTAACCTGTCTCTATACTCAAGGTTCCTAATACCCGGGATTAGTCTTGTCATTCTCCTCTGAATTCTTTCCAAGGATTCTATATCCATTCTGTAATACGGTGACCAGAACTGGACTGCGTAATCCAGGTGTGGTCTCACAAGAGCAAGATACAGTTTTAGGATGACCTTGCTAGTCTTGCAACTAACACTCCTTTGTATGAACCCAAGTACTTTATTAGCCTTGTTACGAGCAAAAACACATTGTTTACTTGGCTTAAGGTTCCTACTTATCATTACTCCTAAATCTCTCTCGCAGTCGGATTTCTCTATGGCATCGTTGTTCATCTGGTATCTGGTTTCCCTGTTTACATTTCCTATACTGAGTACTTTACGTTTGTCGATGTTGAATTTCATCTGCCATTTTTCAGACCATTCGAAAAATTTGTTTAGATCCTCCTGTAGTTTTGCCGAGTCCTCGTCAGATTTGATAACACGTCCTATTTTAGTATCATCAGCAAATTTACTTATGTTGCTGTCTATGCCGATATCTATGTCGTTTATGTATATAACAAACAATAATGGTCCAAGTACTGAGCCTTGGGGAACTCCACTTGTGACGTTGCTCCAATGGGACTTGGTGCCGTTAATGCTCACTCGCTGTTTCCTGTCCTGTAACCACGCCCTAATCCATTTAAGGATGTCACCTTTGATGCCATGAGCTTCTACCTTTCTAATTAGTCTTTCGTGGGGTACTCTGTCGAAGGCTTTGCTAAAGTCGAGATATACCACATCATAATTGTGCCCCTCGTCCACTGATTCGAAAACTGATGAAAAGAATGTTAATAGCTTAGTTAGGCAAGAACGTCCGCTTGTGAAGCCATGCTGGGAATCATTGATCAATCGGTGCTTCTCCAGGTGATTTCGAATAGAGTTTGAAATGATTGCTTCCAGTAATTTGCCTACTATTGATGTTATACTGATTGGGCGGTAGTTAGAGGATAGTGATCTATCCCCCTTCTTGAAGATCGGTATTACATTCGCTATCCTCCAGGATTCTGGTACTACACCTGTTTTTAAGGACATGTTTAACAACTTTGCTAAGGGCATACTAAGCTCTTCCTTACATTCCTTTAATACTCTGGCAAATATCTCATCGGGACCAGGTGACTTATTAGGCTTTAGTTTGTCTATTTGCTTACTAACATCGTTACTAGTCACTACTATCTCACTTAATTTGTTTTCTTCACTATCTCTGAATAGAGTCGGTGCCTCGGGTATCATGTTTAAATTTTCGGTGGTGAAAACTGTTGAAAAATATTTATTCAAATTATTGCTCATTTCTCCGTCGTTATCAGTGAGCTCGCCGGAGTCTGACCGTATTGGTCCAGTCTTTTCTCGTGTTTTAGTTTGATACATTTGGTAGAATCCTTTGGGGTTTGTCTTTGCCTCCCTTGCTATCCTTACCTCATTATTCCTCTTTGCTTTCCTTATCTCGGTTTTAACCCTACTCGCCAATACCCTATAATAGTCCCGGAGGTGAATTTCGCCACGATTTATCCTTCTACCTATAGCCTTCCTTTGGCCAATGATGTTCTTTAAATAATTATTTATCCATTTAGGGTCATTGTTGTTTGATCTGAGTTTTTTGTATGGTATGTTCTGCCTTTGTGCATTAAGTAACTCACTATTTAAATTGTCGTGGAACTCGGCAATCTCAGATCTCGTTATCAGGTCGGTGTCATCTGTCAGGTTCACGGCCAAGCGCGGCACCCCCTCTCTCAGCTGCCTCTTTAAACTGTCAAAGTTTGCCCTTCTGAAATCTGGTACTTTAGTGGAATTTTCCTTACGTCTGCCCTGAAAATCTAACTGGAATCGAATTTCTTTGTGATCGCTGTTTGCAAGTTCGTTCCCTACCTCGACATTGCTAATGAGGTTTTTTCTGTTTGACAAAACTAAATCTAATATATTATTACCCCGTGTGGGTTCGGTTATATGTTGACTTAGGAAACAGTCCTGGATCGTCTCGAGAAAATCCTCTGATTCTGAGTTACCCGTAAGGTCGGTCCAATCTATTTGGCCAAGGTTAAAGTCGCCTACTATACAGACTTTGTTGTGTATGGAAGCCCTGCGCATTTCATCCCAGATAAGTCGCTCATTGACGCTATCAAGATTGGGGGGTCTATATATTACTCCTGTGATTAATTTTTCCCGACCGTCGCTTAATTCTATCCAAATTGTTTCTGTATTCCTCTCAGTTTTTATTTCCTTATTTATTTCACACTTCAGATTATCCCTAACATAGATTGCTACTCCGCCTCCTTTCCTGGTCTGCCTATCGGTATGGAACAGTTTGTAACCCGCAATTTGGTATTCGACTGGTAATTCACGTGTGTCTAGGTTGATCCATGTTTCAGTGAATGCAATTATATCGATTTCTTCGGTACATACCAAGGCCCTAATATCATCCATTTTGTTTCTCATACTTCTACTGTTCGCGTAATATACATTTAAGTTAGTCGTGTTCTGAGTCCTCCCCTTACCGCGTTTAGTTTTAAACTCCCTATCTAATTTAGTTATGTCATCATTCCTAACACTATTTCCCTGTAATCTTTCGCCTTGTTTACCCGCTCCCACTGCAGTCTCCTCCACCCCCGTGCCCCTATGTTCTCTTAGCAGTTTAAAGACTTCGATATCTTTTGAACTGCCCCCTCTAGAGCCCCAGCCAGGGTTGCTACTCCATCCCTAGACAGGTGCACCCCATCCCTAGCATAAAGGTCCCTTCTGCCATAGAAGTTGTCCCAGTTGTCAATGAATGGGACTGATATTGACTTGCAATATCTGTCAAGACGGTCGTTAACACCAACTGCCCTTGACAACCATTCACTGCCAACTCTCCTTCTAGGCAGAACACCGTATATGATAGGGATCCCTCCCTTAGTCCTAATACGATCTATAGCTGCCTTGAACTTATCAAGAAGCTCCTCGCTCCTACACCGGCCAATATCATTGCCTCCTGCACTGAGGCAGATAATGGGTTTGTTCCCATTACCAGACAAGATATTGTCCATCCTGTCAATTATATCCCCCACCCCAGCTCCTGGCAAACACACCCTCATCCTATTTTTGTTTTTACCACAAAAGGCCCTGTCCATGTACCTTACCTGTGAGTCACCAACAATTAAAGTTTTTATACCTTCCTTGTCATCCCTGCCCCTGACTGTACTAACGTCCAATTCGTCTATCAAGGGACTGAACGGGTTGGTACACTTAGCTGTTGTTGTCGTTGTTGTCGTATCCTTCGTGTGCTTCTTCACCACCAGCTTTGTCTTCACACTACTCACAATTTTCCACTCGCTTGATTTTTCGTCAGCCACTGGCTTTACTCGTCCAGCCTCTCCTTTTAACATCGCCAGCTCTTCCCTTAATCTCAAGTTCTCCAACGTGGCCCTCTCAATTTCTAACTTGGCCTACGCCAATTCTTCAGTGGACCACTCCAGTTTGGTCAACAAACTCTCATACCCAAGACCGCACCTAGCACTGGCCATATCTGATAATTATCCCTCCGGAGCTAACCCTGCCGTGACCTTTCCCCTAGTGAGGTCAGAACACAACTCGTGAATCAACCAATCACGAGCTTCCTTAGAACATAAGAAAATAAGGAGTCTGCAATAGGCCGGTTGGCCTATGCATGGCAGCTCCTGTCGACAGTTACTACCACTCTCTATTATCCATGAATCTATCTAGCCTCCTTTTAAAACTTTCCAGCGTTCCAACACTTACTACAAAGTTGCTAAGCTTGTTCCACTCGTCCACCACCCTATTTGTGAACCAGTTCCTTCCTATCTCCCTCCTAAGCCTAAACTTAATCCAACTTAAATCTGTTGCTCCGAGTCCTATCCTGCTCGGATATTATAAGAACTTTATCCATATCCCCTAAACTGATTCCTTTCACCCACTTAAAAACTTCTATCATATCTCCCCGCACTCTTCGTCTTTCTAGGGAATGCAAGTTTAGTTTCTTTAACCTAACTTGACATGGAAGGTTTCTAGTCCCGGAATCATTTTCGTCATTCTTTGCTGCACCAACTCCAGTGAATTGATAGCCATTCTATTATAAGGGCATCCAGAACTGAACAGCAAAATCGAGGTGCGTCCTGACTAGCGCAAGATATAGTTGTAATGAGACCTCTGCACTATTATTACTTAAACATCTAGATACAAAACCTAATACTTTCTTCGTCTTATTTCGAACATTAACGCACTGTTTTCTAGGCCGTAGGTCCGGGCTTACAAGTACCCTTAAGTCTCTTTCACAAGTCGACTTCTATAGGTTGATGTTGTTAAGGCTGTATACATTGACAGAATTTGTTCTTCCAATATTACGTACGCTGCACTTGCTGGTGTTGAATTTCATTTGCCATTTTCTGACCACTCGTGCAGTTTATTTAAATCCTCCTGTAGTACATTTGCATCCTGCCCTGAATTATCTGCCGCCCTATTTTGGTGTCATCCGCAAACTTGCTTATGTCACTGTTGATCCCAGTAGCTAGATCGTTTAAGTAGATTATGAACAAGAGTGGACCCAGTAATGACCCCTGGGGAACCCCTCTGGTTACACAGCCCCACTCAGATTTAACACCATCTACAGCGTAGATGGTGTAAAATCTGAGTTATTTTACGCTGACCCTCTGTGCTCTATCGGTGAGCAATGATTTTATCCAATTTAAAACTTTCTCCTCGTTACCATGATCCTTAACCTTTCTCAGAAACCTCTAATGCGGTTCTCTGTCAAACGCTTTGCTAAAGTCTAAGTAAATAACATCGTAATTTTCGTTATTATCTAGTACCTCGAAGACTTTCCAAAAAAACGTCAGCAGATTTGTTTGACAAGATTTTCCCTTTGTAAGACCATATTGAGAGTCTTAGATTAATTTGTTCTTCTCTAAATGAGATCGGATGGTATTTGCTATAATTGATTCAAGAAATTTCCACTATTGACGTCAAACTAATTGGCCGATAATTTGACGCTGATGCTTTGTCTCCCTTTTTCAATATGGGTACTACATTTGCTTGTTTCCACAAGTCAGGCACAACTCCCGTGTCTAATGATCTTGTAAGTAAATATCCAGGGCAGGACTTTGTCTTCTTTAATTTATTTATCTTCTTAAGAACATCCATTTTTCAGATAGAAATATTCTTTAATTTCTCTTCTTCATTTCCTCTAAATATCAGTTCCACCTCTAGAATTTCCTCGTTAAATTCTTCTGTAAAAACTGTTAAGAATTAGCTGTTTAATGCTTTGCTTATTTTCTCACTATCATCGACCACTTCTCTCTCTAACTTTAAAGGTCCCACTTTGTCCTTGACCTTTGTCCTATATACCTGGAAAATTTCCTTGGGATTCGCCTTGGATTCTCTTGCGATCCTGATTTTGTAAATCCCTCTTTGCCTTCCTTACATTTTTCTTAACATTCCTAGATAGTTCATTATACCTATTTCTGAGCTGCTCCTCCCCTCCCTTTAATTTCTTATAAATTCCTTTCATTATTCCTACGTCATGTTTAATTTTTTAGGACATCCACCTTGGTTGATTCTTATTTGACCTAATTTTTCTGTAGAGTATATTTTCTTCTTGTGCTTTACGTAGTATACTAGTGAATATAATATAGTCATGATCAATTGTTGTGTCACCTGTGACCTCACCGTTCCTACCGGGGACTGACCTGACTGTTCCCAGCCGACCTCACCTAGGTACCTTCTTAACCCCTAATAATCAGAAGATCGAAAGTTTGGGACTCTGACCATATTATCATTGTTTTTCGTTTCCAAGTTTAGGGTGAACCTGATTTCTCTGTGATCACTGCTTCCTAGTTCTTCCCCTATTGAGATATCTCTGATAATATTTTCATTATTTGTTGATACTAGGTCTAATATATTGTCACCTCTAGTAGGTTCTGTAATTAGTTGTATAAAAAAATTGTCCTGTACTGCGTCTAGGAAGTCTTCAGATTCAAAGTCAATGTTGTCCCAGTCAATTTTCTGAAGTTGAAATCCCCCATAAGGCACAGGTTGTTGCCCTACTCATTTCCTGCCATAAGGGCTGAGCTGCTTCTTTTCCAAGACTTGGAGGCCTGTAAATCACTCCCATAATTAGTTTTTCTCTTCCTTCCGAAATTTGTACCCATACAGACTCGTTTCCTATTTCAAACCCCTTATTGAATTATTAATACACCATTTTAATGCATCCCTGGCGAAGAGTGCGACCCCTCCCCCCTTCCTACCTTCCCTGTCTTCGTGAAAAAGGTTGTACCCTTCTATGTGATATTCTGATAAAACGTTCTTGCTCACCAGATTCATCCAAGTTTCGATGATTGCTATGACGGTGATTGCTATTTTATTTCTAACGCTCCTAATGTTTGTATAGTATACTTTTAAACCTACCATTCCCTGGTCCTGTTTTACCCCTTGTCCTGAGTAATCAATTTTACTCTCCAAGACCTGCTTGATTTTACTCCAACTTACCTCGACCTCTCTCTACTGGCGAAACCTCCCCTTTGGAGTGACAATTTCACGCTCCAGGAATGCAGACAACGTCTTTATCCCCGTGCCAGACAAGTGTATAGTCCGTCACGACTGTACAGGTAGTCGTAAAAATAGAATGGTTGCCAGTTTTCAATGAGCGCCCAACCATTGCTTGCACAATGTTTCCCAGTCGACAATTTATAGCAATTGCCCTGGACAGCCATTCACCAACAACTCATCTTCTAGGCAAGACACCACATATTAGTGGGATCCCTCCCCTATCTCTAACCTTCCCTAGCACCTCCCTGTACCTCTTGAAAAGTTCCTCACTCCTAACCTTTCCTATGTCGTTACCTCCTACACTAAGACACACTACTGGCTTGGTACCCTCCCCTGACAAAACCCTATCTATCCTCTCAACTACATGTCCTATCCCAGCCCCAGGAAAACACACCCTAGTCCAACGTTTCTCAACCACCACGACCTTACCACTGGGCAGGGTTTGAACAACTGCCCTCTTCTCTCCTGGCACCACTCCGTCCTGCCTTTCCTTTCCTCGCCAGCTTCTTCCAACTCTTGGTAGAGGTTACTGTACTCAACACCCTGGTCAGCTTTCCTGAGTGTGACCCTAGTCCCCTTCGAAACAACCACTCTCCACGCCTGCTCCTCCTTCACAGGTGTCCTGCCTAGCAGGACACCTACCTGAAGGAGTTCAGTCCTAAGGGCTTCTTTCTCCCCCTTTAGAACGTCTATCTCTCTCCTTAACTGCTCCAGCTGACTTAACAGAGTGGCCAGAGGGTCGTCTTTCCTCACGCACCGTCCCTCTTCCTCCACAACACAACGATCCACGGTCGCCATTTCCTATGGTCACTAACACGAGCACTTAGGTTCACGTCCTTCTCCAAGCGAGGTCAGGCAGCGTTCTTTGATTTGTCCTAGTTGCAAGACTGGGGTGAACAGAGTATAATAATAAACACGATAAGGCAATTCATTTGTGTATTGAAGTAGCTAATCTTATATACTATAGGACTAGCCGTGTGTCTGTCTGTCTGTCTGTCTGTTTGTGTATGTATCTGTTCTGGGCAACCGAAATGGCACAATCGTTTATCATCAAACTTGGTGGAAAAATCGCAAAAAATTCGCAGAGTGGAACAAACCTGGTCCCATATCGATGTGTCTTTAGGAAGCCATTAATTAACCATTTTATTTACGCTGGAAAACGATGCAAGTCTATGGACTTGGAACACCCTCATTTGCTGTAAGCTGTCAGCCCACTATTGCAGTTATCATACGGCTCCCTCCTCCTCCCCCCACTTTTTTTCTTAGCCTACTTTTTTTTTAATGTTGTTTGGATTAGTAAAGTAAGGAAGATGAGGAAATAGAAGAATAAAGAAGGGCAAACAGAAAATAGTTAGAGATAACTGGTGGGGGGGAGCTGAGATTCATCATGCGTCTGGATGCGCAGTTTCAACGTTACCAGACGACCTTACAGCTACAGTGTATACTTATTTCTGTGGGTGACTGTACATGGAAATGGAGACGAGATAAATAGAAAATAACAGGAATGCATGGAGAAGATGAATACAATAGACACAGGGTGAATATAGACAGTAAAACAGACAGGAGGTTGACAAAAATAGACAGATTCATACATGCAAAAATAGACAATATGGCAACTAACATGACAGACAGACAGCTGACTGACTGGTTCACATTAGACAAACAGGCAAACACAAGCCAACAATGGATAAGACAGACAGATTTGAAGACACAAAGAGCACAGACGGTCATACATTCAAACACCACGCAGACGAACAGACAGTTGGGATGGCAATAGACAGGACGGATAGACTTGACACAGATTAGAAGGCATTTATGAACAAGAATAACACCAAATTGACCATAGCTGCGTCAGTGAGGGTAGGAGGTCTTACATCCACCAGCGTAAATAAAATGACGCATTGAAAACTAACGCGCTCACACGGAAAGAACATCGATTCCTGTGGCTGACTGTACATGGAAATGGAGAAGAGATAAAAAGATAATAACAGGAATGCATGGAGAAGATGAATACAATAGACACAGGGTGAATGTAGACAGTGAAACAGACAGGAGGTTGACAAAAATAGACAGATTCATACATGCACAAATAGACAATAGAATCAAGGCCACTTCTCTTCATTATATAATTTATCTCGGAATGATCATCGGTGATTCATAATTATTATTTTTTTTAAGATTTTAACCTCTACTTATGGCGAATATTTCTTTAACTAATTATTCTAGCATTTATTCTATTCCTTCCCACAGTATATTAGATACTGTAGGTACCACGACCACGACCATGAATATAACCACAACCATGATTATAACAACCACGACCATGATTATAACAACCACGACCATGATTATAACAACCACGACCATGATTATAACAACCACGACCATGATTATAACAACCACGTCCATAATTATAACAACCACGTCTATGATCATAGCAACCACGACTATTATCATAACACCCACGACCATGATTATATCAACCACGACTATCTGGAAAATGATGTTGCTGTACGCTGTCAGCCGGACGGCGTTTGCCCACTAGCAAAACACTGGTGTTCAAACTTTCACGCCTCGGTAAACTGTACCACCGGACTCACCACTTGGCACGAAGGACCCACGATCACTTGTCTAATATACTATAGGAACAGCTGTCTGTCTGTGTGTCTGTTCTGGGCAGCTCAAACGGCACAATCGTTTTTCATAAAACTTGGTGGCAAAAATCGCAAAAAATTCGTAAAGTGGAACAAACCTGGTCCCATGTCGATGCTCTCTTTAGGAAGGCATTAATTAACCGTTTTATTTACGATGGAAAACGATGCAAGTCTAAGGACTTGGCGCACCCTCACAAGTCTACGGACTTGGGGCACCCTCATTCGCTGTACGTTGTCAGCCGGATGGCGAACCTGGCACGAAGTGCCCACTGTCGTACAATACAATAAAATGTAATACAATACAATACAAAACAAAACAAAACAGTGCAGTACATTACAGTACAATACAGTACAATACCATACAATACCATACCATACAATAAAGTACAGAACGAACTATAAATATTTGTAAGAATAAAACATAATTATATAGACATGTAAGACTCACAATTTGATAAGATATCCGTAAGACATTAGCTATTGGAAATGTGATTAAATGTTTTGTTATTAATCCAGTGTGAAATGTGTCGGTATTGGTGGTACAATCCTAATGGTCTCTAATCCTGTTGAGTAGGTGAGGTTAATCTGGGTTTAATGAGATTAAAGAAAAGGTGTGGGGTTAATTCTACCTGTGTTAGTCTCAGGTACAACCCTTATTGTAACAATCACGCCCATGGTTATAACAACCAGGACCATGATTATAACAACCACGACTATGATTATAACAACCACGACCATGATTATAACAACCACGACCATGATTATAACAACCACGACCATGATTATAACAACCACAATCATGATTATAACAACCACGACCATGATTATAACAACCACGATCATGATTATAATAACCACGACCATGATTATAACAACCAGGACCATGATTATAACGACCACGACCATGATTATAACAACCACGACCAATATTATCACAACCACGACCATGATTATAACAACCACGACCATGATTATAACAGCCACGACCATGATATAATAACCACGACCATGATTATAACAACCACGACCATGATTATAACAACCACGACCATGATTATAACAACCAGGACCATGATTATAACAACCAGGACAATGATTATAACAACCACGACCATGATTATAATAACTACGACTATGATTATAACAACCACGACTATGATTATAACAACCACGACCATAATTATAACAACCACGACCATGATTATAACAACCACGACCATGATTATAACAACCACGACCATGAATATAACACCCATAACCATGATTATAACAACCACGACCATGATTATAACAAGCACGACCATGATGATGATAACCACGACTATGATTATAACACCCACGACCATAATTATAACAACCACGACCATGATTATAACAACCACGACCATGATTATAACAACCACGACCATGATTATAACAACCACGACTATGATCTTAACCAGGACCATGATTATAACAACCACGACCATGATTATAACAACCAGGACCATGATTTTAACTACCACGACCATGATTATAACAACCACGACCATGATTATAACAACTACGAATATGATCATAACCACGACCATGATTATAACAACCACGACCATGATTATAACAACCACGAATATGATCATAACCACGACCGTGATTATAACAGCCACGACCATGATTATAACAACCACTACTATGATTATAGCCACCACGACAATGAATATAACAACCACGACCATGATTATAACAACCACGACCATGATTATAATAACCACGACCATGATTATAACAACCACGACCATGATTATAACAACCACGAATATGATCATAACCACGACCATGATTATAACAACCACGACTATGATCATAACAACCGCGACTATGATTATAACAACCACGACTATGATTATAACATCCACGACCATGATTATAACAGCCACGACCATGATTATAACAACCACGGCTATGATTATATCACCAACAACCATGATTAACACCTACGACTATGATCATAACTACGACCATGACCATAACCACGACCATGATTATAACAACCACGACCATGATTATAACAACCATGACTATGATTATAGCAACCACGACCATGATTATAACAAGCACGACCATAATTTTAACAACCACGACCATAATTATAACAACCACGACCATGATTATAACAACCACGACCATGATTATAACAACCACGACCATCTGGAAAACGATGTCGCTGTACGCTGTCAGCCGGACGGCGGTTGCTCGCTAGCCAAGCAGGAGCGTTCGAACTTTCATGCTTTGGTAAACTGTACCACCGGACTCGCCACCGGGCATGAAGGGTCCATGATCACTTGTATTAATCTATTACCAAGATTATGAGCATGAATGCCTATCAGATGAGTGTGAAGCATAACCTGCTGTGGTATCAACAGGTTCTCTGTGATCATGTACTGTACAGGCTAAAATTTTATAACAGAATGGCGCTGTTTTTTTCTTCATTAGCCAGAGTCCTGTGTTAATAAATTAAATCACATATACACAGACAAGTATTGAGGTACACATAGAAACAGACACAATCATAGACGTAAAATGATGTAAAATAAGTCAGAAAAAGATAGACTTGTAAACACAAATGTGAATGGAGTCTAACATACGAATCAATAAACATTAATTCAAGCACACATGATAAACACACCACTATGCACTGATACGGAAAGCTGCGTGTCTGAAGGCAATTATTTTTGCCTTTGTTGTCGTTTGTGCTACACCGCTCTATGGCAACGATCATTTTATACATAGTTAAGAGTTCGGCCGTTCATTGATCACGATATTTTCATTAGGAAGTGAAATTTTGGAATTTGAAGGTCTGATTAAGGGAGGAAATATAGCTAAAATAGGACAAGTAAGAATAAAGAAATCGATGGTGCTTTACGCCAAAATATAATAGACAGTGATTGGGCTACATGATTTGCAACTATTGCTATATATGCTGAAATTATTCAGAATGATACACAAGTCACACAGTGCATGCAACACAAACCTGGATCCGGATCACTTGATGGAGAAGTTAATAATAATAATAATAATAATAATTAACGGTTTATTGAAAGAGCTTGGCAGCCAGAAGGCTGAAAATATACAGTTACATATTTGGGGAATGGGTTTCGAATTACAAATAATATACAAGTAACATAAGATATATAATAACTAGAAGGGGAAAAGCTCAAACTACAGTGCATTTCAACATAGTGACAGTGCAAGAAGTAGTATTTACTGGGAGTGAATACACTGGTTTATTACAAGTTATTGATAATTTTTACAATGGTTGGGACTGGGCTGTTCTTATAGGGATCAGTTCGTGCACGTATGGGCTGGATGCGGTTGTAGTGTCGAACAGCAATTCTCGGGCTAGGGATCTCAGGTGGTAGTAGGAGCCGGTGTCGAGGATGGTGTAGAAGCTTCTTACCAAATTTGCAGATGAGGTCGTGGTGATGGTCAGTGACAGTCGAAAGGGTCAGTATGTTGAACGCTTCTTGATATGTGGAGTAGGAAGGGGAGAGAATAATCTTGCATGCCCTCTTTTGCACTTTTTCTAGGTGTTTACGTTGTGTGGCATTTAGGGAGGAAGACCAGGTGGGGTAGGCATAGGTGAGCTTGGGAAGCATGAATGTTGTGTAAACACTGAGGAGTTACTTGCAGTTGAGTGCTCCCCAAATGGTGCTGTCGCCTGTTCAGTTGGTGAAGGAAAATGATCTTCCCCAAACCGGCTTGTATTGAAAATATAAAGTGAGCTCTAATGGGTCAGGGAACGGCTAAATTCTTTGATCATTTACGCAGCTGAGTGTAGTATTGGTGGAAGTGCTAACGTCACAGACATTGTTGCCCGATTTACTCCTAAAAATGGCACACAAACGTATCTTGTAAATAAAAACCCGGGTGACTTCTTTGAGTATTTGTGGTTGTGTACAGTGCACTTTAGTATGTCTGGCGGAAATTTGGATTTCAATGACATTAGTGTTGAGTCTGTTGTTAAAAGATCACTCAAACATATGTTGTAAATTGATATATTTACAATATACGTTTGCGTCTTCTTTTATCATAATAAAACAATATATCTTTTATTTTATTTTATGCAGTAATTCATTAGTTTGAATACGAGTTGTAAATAACATAATAACAAGCATATTTTTAGTCTTATTGTTATTTATATTACTTGTAAAACTAAGAGGAATAACCTCCAGTTTTCGTGCCTAGGGGCCTGCTAATGACAGAGTAAATCTTTGTTCACGTATTTTTATGTTGATTTAATAAGACCTTAACAGGTATGGCAACTTCTATTCCAGGAAGTTAAACTTATTATTTTACAGTTTTATAATATAAAAATTTCCATAGATGTTTTTTACTAATTCTCAAAGACAAGTTCAAAAACATGATATTGCCTCTATTAAAGAAAATAACTCCTAAAAGAACTCCTCGGGCTCAACCAAAAAGAAGAAACTCGTAAATTTCCATTGTTCATGACTATAGTGTACTGTATGTATTAACCTAAAGCATGCACATAGGCGCCTTAATTTTAAATCACAGAAATACTCTATAACATCAACAACATCGAAAATAACAATAGGATACCATCACTACAACCACCATTTTGTTTATGCAGAGAGCTGTAGTGTACGGGCAGGTGACGCCACAGCAACATGGAGGCTGATGGAAATTTAGTTAACGAGAAATTTGTGTACTTTGGCGTTGATCATCTATATAGAGCATGGGGGAGTGAGACAGCAGGGAGGGGGGAGGGGTGTAAGGATGGAAATGGTGGGGGGGGGAGGGAGAGTGTGGAAAGGGTAGGAAAGGGTAAGAGAGAAGGAAAGTGGAAGGAGTGGAAAGGGTGAGCGAGGGGGAGGGCGTAGAAAGGGTAGGAAAGGGTAAGAGAGAGGCGAGTTTGTGAAAGGGGTGAGAAAGGGTGAAATAGAGGGATAGTATGGAGGGGGTGTGAAAAATTTGATCACTGGAGCTCATTTACACTAATCCACTCATTCCAGCCCACTCCCTCCTCCTTCCCACCATAATGTCCCTCGTAACCCACACCCCAACCCGTCCCCTTCCCCATTCCTACCCCTCCCTCCCCTTGGCACGTAGATATCATGACGTTGCTGACATCTTTTATTTATGAAAAACAGTTCCAGTGATCCATAGCCGTACCTGGCACACCTCACTCAATAGTCAGTGACGAGGTGTAGCGTTGAGCAGAGGTGCGACTGGGGTGCTGGAGGGTTGTGTTATAGTGTGCAAAACATGGACAAGTTCCCTAATAACAGAGTGATTAAGTATTGTATGTATATAGAAGTATATCCATGTAATTCAGAAGTAGACCACATGGCTGTGTGTTTGATGGGTTCAAAGCTTACAGTGACTTTCCTCATGAACACAATCGCGTCCCAAACTTAAACACTCAATTACAGTGCTGTCACCTGTAATAGTAACACTGATTATACAATTATAAAGTAAATTAAGTGGTGTGGTTAATTTATATTACACTGCGCCATTAAACATACACTTTATGGCAGTGTTGCCGGCAGTACAGGTAAAGCCAGAGTAGCGGTGGTGCTACGGAGTACGACCTTGCGCGTGTTTGCCGGGACACAGTAATGTAATTGTCACTATAGTAACTATAGACGTCGCACATGTTGTAGAAGAATTCTAAGACGTGCCTCCTCCGTCAAATTCAAGACTCCTATTGGCTGCCTGAGCACCATACCAACCAGGCCCCGGGCTGTGTCCCCCAGCACACTTAGCTGTACAGTAGAAATGTATAGTGTGCGTGTATGTCACGCGAACTCTTCAACCAACCTTTTTAAGTAAGAATCACCACAAAATTACATTCACCGTTTCAGATAATCATTACTTATGTCGAGTATCATCTATACTAGTAACTATAAATCAGCTGTCTTTGTCGGTATGTTTGAGTGTCTCCTTGTCTTATAGTACGAACCAAAAGGAATAGACACTCAGACAGTCACGTTCTAATGTGAAGGACAGTTTATTACAAAACTAACCTGAATTTATCCTTTATAATAGTAACTAGACTCTTCAGTGCGGGCAATTATCTTCCGGGATGCGACTTCATTTGTTAATATCAAATGGTATTATTGTTCACTCATAGATCGCCGTAACTGTTGTGGTGTGAGGAATAGAACGACAACTTCCCTGTGTGCTGGGAGTGAGAATTAACCACTCTCCTTGTGGTGAGTACATTACTTTAATAACTTCAAGAGACATTTTATCTTGTTAAAGTATCAAGACTGTTCTTTGTAAGTGATATTTTAATGTTTAGAATCCAATCTTCACGTATCTTATGTGCTTTAAACATATAACATTTATATTTATTTTTTAACAGGTTTGTAACGAAAATGATTCTTGCTTGTGCTTAGATTTCCTGAAAGAGAATCTTTTTGTTTCCGAATTTCGTATTGTACAAAATTGACGCATCTCAAAAAACAAAAAATCCGTTGTGTCACTCTCCTTCGGGTGTGTGTGTGTGTGTGTGTGTGTGTGTGTGTGTGTGTGTGTGTGTGTGTGTGTGTGTGTGTGAATTACAGTATCTGCCGCTGATCATCTTCTTAAATTTACTTACACAGTTGAATTAATTTTTCCATAGTTTTAGATAACCATCATTGGGTTAGAAGGTGAGGGGGAAGGGAAGGGGGATAGGAAAGATCAAGAAAAGGAGGAAGAGGAGGAGAAGACGATAGGTCAGGAGGGAGACGTGGAAAAAGTAATAGAAGATATAAAAAAAGAGGACGGAACGACAGGCATATATAAAGACAGAGAGGAAGATAGAGAAACAGATAGAATGATAGAAAGACAGAAATACAGACAGATAGAACAACAGACAAAAAGACAGACAGATAGAAGGACAGACAGAATGACAGAAAGATAGAGAGACAGAGATAAAGAGACAGACAGATAGAGAACCACAGAAAGATGAGACGTATTCCAATTATATTCTCTGGTAAAACAGGGACAGAATGCATTATTCGTTTTACATATTTCCGTTAACGTTGGTCCATAGTGAATTATGTATAGGTTATCCTGGAGCACTATGTAAACTATGCAGGTGACTGGGCAGTTCGGGAGTGGCTGACATTATCTATATTTCCATTTATAGAACAGCTGGGTGACGACGACCACCTAACCTACAGTATACCCATCACACGACTGAACTAGAATGTTTACAAACATCTTTATGATCGGTATCACTGTTGCTTTTTATTTATTTATTTATTTATTTATTATCTATTATTATTATTATTATTATTATTATTACACCGGTCAACACAATTTTTCTGGCACAAGGTTTTTAAACGGATTTTAAGTAAATTTGGGGTGCAGAATCCAAATATGACTGGTTTTTGTCTATCACATCAGGTTTTTGAGATATACCGTATTGCACTTTTGCTGGGAAACGTAAACTTTTGGATCAAAATTGACTGTTTAAACATGTATACATAAATTTTTTCAGCATTATAATTTGTATTTTTCTATAACCAAATCTTGTTAATATCAAATTGGAAAGTTAATGCACATATAATATGTAACATTGAAGGGTGAAAAAACAATTAATGTACGGTAGAAATAGTGCAAGTATTAAGATCAAGTTACAGTTACATAAACTTCCTCTTTTTGGCCGATCTCTTATGTACAGCTTCTGGAATGTCTCTCATCAAACTCCAGCAGTAGTCCGCCATCATGTTCGAGTCCCATCGACCTTGGTAACGTTCTTCCATTACTTTAATGTCTTGATGAAAGCGCTCCCCTTGCTCCTCGCTCACTTCTCCCAGATTTTCTGGAAACTCGTCCAAGTGACTTTGTAAGTAGTGAACCTTGATACTCATTCTGCATCCAAGTGCTTGTAAACTCAAGAGCAGCTCTTCCACAATTTCTTGATAGTTGTCAGCTTTCTTATTCCCTAAGAAGTTCCGCACCACATTAGAGAAAGCATTCCAAGTTCTTGCCTGTGCCTCAGTCATTGTTGCAAGGAAGTGTGGATCTCTGAGTAGTGTTCTTATTTGAGGTCCATCAAAAATCCCTGCCTTTTTCTTCTCGTCGCTAAGACTTGGAAAGGTTGAGCATATATATCTGAAATACTCTCCACTATGATCAAGAGCCTTGACGAATTGCTTCATGATACCAAGTTTTATGTGCAGAGGAGGAAGGACAATGTTTTTCCTGTCAACCAGAGGATCGTTAATGATATTTTTGTCACCAGGCGTCAAACTATGTCTTGGTGGCCAATTCTTTTTCACCCAATGGTCTGCTGTAGCCCTGCTGTCCCAGTAGCACAGAAAACAGGGGTATTTTGTTTACCCTCCTTGCTGGCCCAATAGAAAGTTTACCATTTTCAAGTCCACACAAATTAACCATTCATGAGCATGGTATTGCAACCTCTCTAGAACAGTCTTAATGTTTTCATACTCTTCTTTAATTTGTACAGAATGTCCGATTGGAATTGAACCATACTTGTTTCCGTTATGAAGAAGAACACATTTCAAGCTCCTTTTAGAACTGTCAATAAAAAGTCTCCAATCCTTATTATCATATGCTGGTAGTCCCATGGAGAGAAGAAGTCCTTCTACATCATTACAAAAAACAAGCTGGTCATATGAATGAAAGTACTTCCGCAGTTGCTCTTCTCTGTTGCAATAAAAGGAGACACTCGTGCCAGGTTTTAAGAGTCGTTTCTCTTGAAGCCTGGAAGCTAACAATTCAGCAGACTGTTTTGGCAAATTTAGATCTCTGACCAGATCATTCAATTCTGACTGAGTAAACAACGTTGGCTTTTCACAATCTTCACCAGATGGCTTGAAAAGATCAGTCTCTTCATCTTCATCAGTAGAAACAGGTGAATTCCGGTCTATATCCTCAATCTCTGGTAGCTCAGTAAATTCTGGCACGTTACGTGATGGAGCAAATCTGAGATCAGATTTGGATTCAGCACCTTAAAGTTAGTAAAAAACAGTTAAAAGGTTTCATGCCAGAAAAAAAATATATTTTTTTGTAGACCAGTGTTATTATTATTATTATTATTATTATTATTATTATTATTATTATTATTATTATTATTATTATTATTATTATTATTATTATTATATTATTTTTATTATTTTTATTATAATTACTAGTATTATTATTATATTGTTATTATTATTATTATTATTACTATTATTATTATTGTATTGTTATTATTATTATTATTATTATTATTATTATTATTGTTGTTGTTGACTATGATGATGATGATGATTTCGTAAGGAGTTTTATGGGTCCAGTGAATGAACAGGTGTCGAATATCCATAGGAAGATGGTTGGTGCAGTATATAAAAGCATGTATCGTTCTCTGTAATCACTTAACAAGCTCATTATGGTTTTAGAACATAAAGGAATTAACATAAAGAAAACCTAAACAAAAAACTCCTTGGTAAGCTTCTTCTAAAATGATTAAATAGATACTTATGAAAATATTTTGTGTAAAGTATGTGTAATAAATAAAGGGATAATCCTATCAAACACTGAGGGCTGGTTAATGGGTGTGAGGTCATAATTTTAATAAGAGGGACGCGCCTATACTGTATATGTACTGTATGTTGTTTATTAAGTCATAAAACCTTTACATTTAGTATATTTACCCAGAGTTACCAACTAACCAAACCTAACCTAACCAAAAAGAATCATGACAAACAACATACTGTACAGTTCAGATAGAGAACAGCATTTTTTCCTCCTGGCTTCAAAGTGGTAAGAGGGTAAGAGGGTCAGGGAAGGCAGAGACTGTGATGGATGGAATGAAATTAAAAGCGGTGGTCCCGAAGACATACAAAATCTGAAAGGATTGGTAAAAACAGCCTGAAAACTTTTATAGAGTGGAGGGCTGTGGTCACCAATATCAGATGATGGCAATTTGATAGATTGATTGATTTAATATTGCAGGAAAGTTTTCCTTTAGTGTGCAGACCGTCAGCTGAGAAACGATGCCCCGCCCCCTTCTCAAGAGTTACAGTTGATTGGCTGTTGCAAATCTGTCCGATTTCGTCCTGAAGTAATGATGTATTTCTAAATGAGTTTATTCATAATTTTATTATTTAATTTTTAAATTTTGCATTATTATTATTATTATTATTATTATTATTATTATTACTATTATTATTATTATTATTATTATTATTATTATTATTTCGCCCCCCAGGCCCCGATGTGGGTCAATGATCTGTGCCCGGGTGGGCTAATCCCCGTTAAAAAAATAATGTATTGTTAGTCTATATTTGTTTATACATTTATGACAACTGGTGGAGGTTAAAAGATGAATGCGGACAGTGTACACAATCATGGGGAACGGAAGGATAAACGAGTAAAATGGAGAAGAAGAGTAATACAGAAAAATGTGGTAGAGGGGAGAGTAAGAAGGGATTTAAGGAAGGCTGGGAGATAAAGATGCTAGAGTGGATGATGAGAAAGGGGTAGGGAAGCTGGATAAACGAGTGAGTAAATAGGAAAGGAGAATTGAGGCTTTGTGTAGATGAAATTGGCTTCAGATGGACGAAATAAAAATATGGTAGACGTAATAGGGCTTCACACGGACGAAATGGGGTTTCACAGGAAGAAATGGGTCTTTAATGGAAGAAACTAAGCTTCGCATGGAAAATTTGAAGCTTCAGTGAAAATAAGAGGGATAAACATGAAGGATATGGTGGGTCAGATAGTGTGAGGAGAAATGGATCTTCCGACTCGCCAATCAATTAGTAGTGTCAACAGCCTCCGCTCTATACCTTTGTGGAATACTCGAGGCGTTTCACTTAAGTCCAGTACATGAGAGTGAGTGATGACATCTGCCTTCATCCTGGGAGTGTGTGTGCGTGTCTTCAATCAAGACAAACGCACTCCTGCTGCCTCTGTGTTACCTGTGACCCGAAATCGACGGTGTTGGGCCAGAAGCAGCTGAATCCAGGAATGAATCTGTTTCGAATCTCAAAAGTGAAACAATAAAGCACGTGAAAGTGAAATTCATCTAAGTTGTAAAAATCTCCTACTGTAGGGCCCGAATTACTGCTGAATCCAAGAAAAACAATATTTTTGGACGTGCAGAGTGAGCCAATGAATCACGTAGAATTTGCATATTTACGTTGTCACTTTCCCGCTGTCAATATGACTGTCGTCTGTGGTCCAAAACTATGCGTTTGAGCCAGAACTTTTCACTGTATGTATATAAAGTACACTGATACTCTGCTTTTCCCTGCGCGTGTGGTCTGAGGTTCCAAACCAGGCTGTGGGAGCTAACTTTTTGTTGGTGGCTCTGGCAGCGAATGTGTTTCGAACCAGGAGTGAAACATTGCACGATGTAATATTTACAATCTCAACCACTTCTGTTATGCTGAAATTATACTATCGACCAAACCAATGGCCTATAACTAGCAAACCGACTAATGACCACTTTTAGGGGATAATTTTGGGGATGATTATTGCTTTGAAGGATATAGCGTTTGAGGAACCTCGCAGCCAACATGGAGATCTAGTTGCCGTACTGACCACCTTGTAGTGGGACTGCTTTTAGGGGGACGACATTGGCGAGCATAGTTAAGACGCTTTCCTTTTACCTGATGTGTACAGCACATTTACAGAGTCACTGCTGTTTAAATGCTGAGGGTGATAACACAAGAAAGCTTAACTGACATTTATTAAACAAATTTACTGAATGATGTAGGTGACAACACATCACATTCGCGAGCTACACTGTTGAGAACATTCAAGCTTCACAGATTAACAATCTACTCTCTACAGTGATGACACCAACAGCTAATTACATGACAGTTCGCTGCTTTTAAGAGTTTCCAAAAAATTACCACCGCCTTAGTGAGAGACGAACACCCTACAGTTATGACAGAATAATTAACATCACCCAGGTAGCAGAGAACAATAATGAACAAGCTGCAGAGAGGTACAGTCACAGCCCACACCGGTTGTAAAGAGAACCAGTCGAGCAAAAGCCCGTAGGGTATAGACAGTACAGTAACAATCATCACCACAAAGACGTGTCTGTGGCTGGGTGCCTCTGATGAGCTTATGAGTTGTCCTAGAAAGAGTCTCTTACAGCTCAAGACGACAAAGATTCTGCGACAAAATAATTCATAAAGCCTTGCCCACAACAGTATTCTTGTAAACACCGAGAAGAGTTTGATATTCACAAAATAATGTTCCAGAAGCGATAATACTTCCAGAACTCTTGTAATCTATCTCTTTGACCTTAATTTCAAGGGCTCCTCTTTTCGCTCTCTGCCTTGCGACTTGTTAAAGGGGGATTCTAGAGTTTTTAAGGGTCCATTACGTGGCGTTGGTTGTTGGACCTGTATAGCGGCTGAGGAGATAACGATGTCAAGAAGTAGTTAAGGAAAGAGGCGTTTCTATTGAACGTATTGACAAAAGAAAGGCTATTGTCAGCTTCTGAAAGACTAGTGTTATTTATGTAATGTTCCAAACTTATCATTACCATTTTCTCTCCTTTCCCTTCTTTTTCTTCTCTTCCTCTACGTTTATTATCGTTAGTATTATTTACCTGTATATCATTATTATTGGTGTTTTCATTACTGCAATAATGATAGTAGTAACAATAATGATAATATTCCTTTATTCATTCCTTATCAATATTATTATTATTATTAATCATATATATATATATATATATATATATATATATATATACATATATATATATATATATAAATATATATATATATATATATATATATATATATATATATATATATATATATATATATATATATATATATATATATATATATATATATATATATATATCAATTAATATTATTTTCCTCTATGAACTAGATACAAGGATAAAATAAGATACAATTTTACATCTGACAGTCCAGCAGTCTGTAAGGGTTATGTGAAGGTGACAGTGTCAGCTGTTGATATATTCAGCGCGATACCAGTGTTAAGTGCGAGGGAGCAGGTGGCTGACATGTACTGTATAATGCCCTAAATCTTGACACTTGTTGAGGTCATTTGAAACCTTTGACAGTCTTTAGAGGCAAAGTGTAAGAAAATTTTACTTAAGAAGAATTTGATTTAAGTAGTATGCCCATGACTTTATTAAATGGGTCAAAATAAGTTTCGATACTTTTTGCTCCAGCGTTTAATTTGTGCAAACCTTAAGTGTCATTTTGAACGCAATTATATGATTTAATTATATTTAATCATCGATAATGCTTAACTGATAATAAAATGGAGATTATTGGTTATAACCGTTATGATAACACTTGTATCGCCATATAATCCGTTAAATGGGGTTTCACATCTAACGGAACCTTGCTATAACGGAATTTCATCTCCATGTAGTTCGTAATATAGAGGTTTTACATATAATGGGCCCTGCATATAACGGACTTTCCTCTCCAAATATTCCGTTAAATAGAGGTTTTACTGTATCAGGAATTATATTCAAGCTTGGCAGATGTGGTCGGTAGTGGTCTGCTGTGTGACCCTGGACACCTCCTAGCAACTCACCCTCAATATTTGACAAGAGCAACAATTTGTTAACGAATATCGTGGAGCAGTAGCGAGGAGTTGCTCGTCCTGACCTGAGCGTCGAGCAAATTCAGGAACAAGTAATGTGTACGTTTATTATATAAGGGTATCATAGTTGTGGTGTGTCGTTCATCGTGACTGCAGCGTTCATGTAAAGTTTATGTAATAGGTCTAAAACGGTGCTTCAATTTTGAACTTCGTTTTCGTTAAAATGCAAAGAAAGCAGACAAATATTTTTCGTTAACACACAAATGTCATTATCAAAATAATTATTGAACACAAAACGGAAGCATATATTATTTGATTGAGTAATTATAATTACGTCTTTTGACCACTTTTAGTATCGCGTGAGGTATTAAAGCCTCTCATTAGTAACAGCAGCAGGTTTATCGTAATCCATCACATAATACTAAAGGTTTCTAAACTTGAAAAACACTGACTTTTCTTATACAGGCGACGTCAAAGGGTGAGGAAAGGTCATAATATTTCGTATGCAATTATTTTTTTGTCCTCTGAATTACTAGTGTATAGGGTTAAATATGTGGCTGATATCCAGGAAACATGGTATTTACTGCCGGTACAGTAAGGTCAGGTAACATGATATTTACTACCGGTACAGTAAGGTCAGGT